>JAJGRX010000925.1:127500-727500 GCA_025461125.1 Carex kokanica | reverse complement strand
AATTAAAAAATGTTTCTCAAATGCAGATGTCTCAGGATCAGGCGAATGAAATGGAGCAAATGCAGTTTGATCAAGCCACATTCGAATCCCTGCAGCAGTGGCAGGTTCATCCGACTTCAGGTGATGCCGGGGCGTCATCTTCTTATCCACCTCCTCCAGTGGATCCCACCGACGGGCTGCGACGTTCACAGCGTGAGAGACATGACCCTTCTCGCTTCTCGCATTCTGAGTATCCGGACCACACTGTACATGCACAGCGTGGCCTGTAGGAGTTATATATTTTATGTTGTCATTTGTGTTTTATCTTTTGGTATCTGTTTTACCTGTAGGAGTACTTGTATATTTTGATATGATTTCCTTTATCTGTAGGTATTAATTGCATCTTATAACTTAACAATTTCATCGAAGCCGTATTCTATAAATTAACAATTCCATCTCAACCGTCTTCTAGAACTTAAAACGAAGAAAAACACATAGAATTAAAACATTCAGAAAAACACATAGAATTAAAACACATAGAATTAAAACATTCAGAACTATTAAACTACATTTTCGACAACAGAATGAACAACATACTACTTCTTAGCACACATGTTATTTTCTACGACGCAGACTAAAATTCAGGCCGATGGTGCGCCAGGAGGTTGTACTTCTTCTTGCTGGGTGCTCTGCCACTTCTTGCGCCTGTCTTGCTGCCTCCTCTACATTGCAAATGCAGATGTATTAAATTGTGAATTTAATTAAAACAAGCATTTATATTTGGTTGACCAATTGTACCTGCTGCATTCCGATCAATTGTCTCACGATGAGGCTGATGTCCGAGTCTCCGACCACGCATCCTGTCCATTTCCATCGGTATGCGGTCGTGCCTTCTCTTTCCTTTTTTGATCAGTCTCTTCTCAGGTATAATTTTTGGACCGTCGTATATAGGCCATTCATTTTGGTTGCCTTTCGGTCCCCAATGTCCGCCCCATGTTTGTACCACTATTGACATACGGTACAAGGGGTTAATGTATAGATTTACATCATATCTCATTTCGCGGACAACCGCCATGAAATGAGAACATGGTATGCCGGTTAATTGAGGCTTCCGACATTCACATTCAACCTTGTTGTTGTCCGTGACAACAACCCTATAGCCGAAATCCCTACGGGTATACTCAAGTCTCGGCTGATTACGCATTGCTGGAAGTTTTTCACCCTTGACGAGAACCTCAAACAGCCCATGACCGCTGCGATAAGGAATCACAGTCATGTCCCTTCCTTTATCGATACGTTTTTGCAATAACTTACTTACCCGGTCGGACCACACCTGACCATGTTGCATTCTCATTTGAGCTTTGTTACATCGTTCAAAAAACCATTTATTCAACTTATAGAACGTGTCCTCCACGACCGCTGCAACCGGTAATCGCCGGCTAATTTTGAACACGGCGTTCAGTGACTCTGATCCATTTGTTGTCATTATCCCCCATCGGTGACCTCCGTCCAATGTTTGATACAACTTCTCTGGTCGTGGAAGCTCGTCTTCATCATTAGGGTTCCTCTTACCCACCTTGTTAAGGTAGTCGACAGCCTCCGGACAACCAATTTCAAAGTATTGTAACATCTCCTGCAACCTCCTAGGTTTGCATTTGTTCACTCCAGCTATGAACCTGTCGCTAACCTCTCTCTTACGCCCCACGTGCTTGAAGAGGTTTTCGGCAACATGCTGAGAACAATACCGATGCACACATTGATCGGTTGACTCATCCCATCCGAGATTCGGATCCTGAAAAACGGCTTTAATTCCCAAATGTCTATCCGATATGACACAAAAAAAAACGATTATCTCCAATTACTTCCAACCTCAACCATCTCATAAAAAAACCCCAGTTGTCAGCGCTTTCTTTCTCCACAATTGCAAAAGCCAATGGAAGCAATTGGTTTTCGGCATCGTACATACATGCCATTAGCAGCCTACCTTGGTACCGTCCCGACATGAAACATGCATCGATACTAATCACTGGTCTCAGGAACGGTATCGCTGCAATACACGCTCCATATGCCCATGCCGCTCTATGGAAATGCCTCTCAGTTTCTTTGTCAGTCGGGGTCGAGGTCACACAATGCTTAGTTCCTAGATTGTTTCTTTGGATAGCTTCCAATAGTGGAATAAGCAGGTTGTACGAGCTCTCCCAACTCCCAAACAGATTTGCAATAGCAAGCTCACGGCCTCTCCATAATTTGTTATACTTGGGAGTTACCTTATCATATCTCTGCATGACGAGATCTCGGATATGATTTATAGAAGAGCACACATCCCTTCTAATGGTCTTATCAATCGCAAGGGCAACCATCTCTGCCGTAAGCTGACAATGATCAGTACGTGTCGCCGATACTGTGCACGTATGAGGAAGTGCTTGTTTGGTAATAATCCAAGATTCTGAAAGATCGTTCTGCTTCGCGCATACCTTAAATTTACAAAACTTATCTCTGCACACCACCTCGTAACGTCTAGGTTCGCTTCTAAGAACCTTGCACTCACAATTGTTGTCGAGATGGAACTCATTGATTGCTATCCTTAGAGCCGTTTTTGACTGATAAACTACACCCTTAGCCAATGGATTATCGAATGTTTTGTCTGACCTGCCGAAAAAATCGACATCCGCAGGCCGAAAACTGGATATGTCATTGAAACTATCAACCGGATGTGTCATATTTTCCCGACCAGTTATCGGGTACTGTGCTTCCCGGGACCGTGATTGTGGCTGGCTGAGCGATTCAATATCATCGTCGGAACCCGATGACTCACCTGAGAGCCTCTCATCTCCACTCTCCAAACTGTCAGAATCAATTGCATCCACAGGGGCATGCGAATAATCACGTAGCTGTCTACGGGCCCGACTGGTACTGGGTCGGGATGAGCTTGGTAGATCTACAGAGTTGCTACCGATACTGAGTCGGGGTCTCTGTATATCCATAGAGTGCCGACCGGTACTAAGTCGGGATCTAACTGGAATTGGGTCAGGATCCACATGATTATGACTGGTACTGGGTCGGGATCGAGGTTCAGGAATCTGACTGGTATAGTTCGGTTCCAATTCTACATACAACTCCAGAACCGGTAACCTTTGTGCAAAAGACGACACAATTCCTAAAACCATTTCGAACGATTGTTGGTCCATTACCGGTACTAATTGATGGTCACGTCCCCCATCGGTAGACATATTAAACCTGGCTTGGATTTCCAGATTTGCTTGACTAACATTATACCCAACAAATTTATAAATCTCATTCCGAAGATAATCAAAGCTGTGGTTCACGGTTAGCGGTAATGAGTATTTAGCTCGGGTACTGTAAAAGACCCCGTCATTATTGTATTTGATTTCTCCTCCACTAAATATCTTCACATAAATAGTTGTCATTTTAAGTTTCGACTGGTCTGGCAATTTAAAAAATAACAACATATAAGTAATTAAAAATTGTCCGGACCTCTAAAAATTATTCTATAACCATTTTATAATTTTCTAAATTATTCAAGACCATTTCCGATATTTCTAAATTAGTCTACATCATTTTGTAATTTTTTAAATTAATAGGGCAATATTCTAAACTATTTTGGGATATTCTAAATTATTCTAAATTATTTGGACAATTTTCTAAAAAATAAAAATGTATTTGGAATGAACTAATTAATTATAATACAAATTAAAATTAAAATAAAAAAATAACCTGAATCGAAGATCGGATCAATCAGACAGTCAGAGCTCCGGAAGGGATCCAAAAATGAAAGAGGTTCCTAAAACAATTCTAAATTATTTTAAAATTTTCTAGACCATTTTGATAATTTCTAAATTATTCTACACCATTTTGAAATTTTTTAAATTAATTTAGCAATATTCTAAACAATTTTGGAATTTTAAAAATTATTCTGAACCATTTTGGAATATTCTAAATAATTCTAAATTATTTGGACAATATTCTAAAAAATAATACATTATTTTGAATGAACTAATTAATTATAATACAAATTAAAATTAAAATAAAAAAATAACCTGAATCGAAGATCGGATCAATCAGACAGTCAGAGCTCCGGAAGGGATCCAAAAATGAAAGAGGTTCCTAAAACAATTCGAAATTATTTTAAAATTTTCTAAAATTTTCTATACCATTTTGATAATTTCTAAATTATTCTACACTATTTTGCAATTTCCTAAATTAATTTAATAAATTTAAATAATTTAAATAATTTAAATCATTTAAATCATAATAAATTTAAATTATTTAAATGATTTAAATAATAAATTTAAATGATTTAAATGATTTAAATAATAAATTTAATAAATTTAAATGATTTAAATAATAAATTTAAATTATTTAAATGATTTAAATAATAAATTTAAATTATTTAAATGATAAATTTAAATTATTTAAATGATTTAAATAATAAATTTAAATTATTTAAATGATTTAAATAATTTAAATGATTTAAATAATAAATTTAAATAATTTAAATGATTTAAAATAAATTTAAATAATTTAAATAACTTACTGTGAGAGAGCAGAAGCAGAAGCAGAAGCCGAATCGCTGAGTGAAAGCGAGAGAGCTCCGCGGTTTTTATAATCAAAATGGGTGCGAAACCGGAAATTTTTTTTCCGGAAATAACCTCTAAAACCGGAAAAAAATATTCCGGAAATAGAAACCGGAAATTTTTTTTCCGGATTTAGAGGCTAAATCCGGATAAATTTTTTCCGGAAATAGAGATTAAATCCGGAAAAAAAAATTCCGGATTTAGAGGCCAAATCCGGAAAAAAAAATTTCCGGTTTGGGTATTTTTCGAATTTTCATCAGAACATGGGTATTTTTTGAAATTTCTATTATTTTTTGGATATAAATAAAAAATTCGGCACCTCCTTCTTTCACATGTTAATATTTAATAACTAGGTGTTTTTTTTTTTTTAAGAAAGCTGAAAAGTAGGTGCAGAACCTAAAATTTAAGATGAAAGTTAGATAAACAAGTATTCTCTAATTTTACTTCAGAAAGATACTAGTATAATTTTTTATAAAAAATAAATTCTTAAAAAATAAAATAATGATTTTTATTTCTTAAGGCTATGTTCGGTTATAAAACAAGAATAGCTATAATAGTTTCTTTTGGTATGTTTGGTTGGATTGAGAATATATTATTCTTAAGAATAAGTTATTCGGTGTTTGGTTGAGTTAGAATAGCTAGAGTAGGAAACCAAACTTTGTTTGTCTTATTAGAACAAGTTATTCTTACAAAAAGTTAGAACAAACACCAATTTTGCTATTATAGCTATTTTAAGATTACAACTAAACATATCCTTTGTCATTTGTCAAAACAAAAGTAGCTAGAATATGCTATTATAATAAGACAAATAAGTTGGATTCCGTATCATAGCTATTCAAATCCAACTAAACACATAATAGACTATATTCTGAATTACCTAATTTCAAAACAATTATATTCCGAATAGATGGCCTTGCACTGTTCTAGCATACTAATTAGGGGTATTTTAGATTTGTATATAAATTCTCGACGTAAGCCGTACCAAAATTATATTATTTAATAACTAGTACACTTCTTTTTTGCTTTCACGATGATAGTTTTTGGATTTTGTATTCCTTTTACACTTGTGTGCTATTAGGTCTGCTTTCAAGTTTAACAGAAAAGAAAGAGAGAGAAGAAAAGAAAATGAGGTGATTTTCTATTTATATGAACACCGTTATGTACATTTTTTCTTGTTTTAAAAAGAAATGCGAGGATGACGTCTCCAAATTTTACTCTGAAAAGTTACAAAAAAAATAAGAAGAGAGAATACAGCGGAAATACAAAAAAAAGAGAAATAACAAAAAAAGAAAAGAACTTCTACAGTTCTTTTATACCATCTCCTCCCAACTTGTAATTATATTGATAGTTTATATTCTGAATTGCATATATTGCCGCTTTTTTTTAAATACTCTAACAAAATAACAAATATGCCCTCTGTTGTTAATTTTTTTTAAAACGATCTAACCGCCTCACGTCTGGGCGGTTTGCTCTTAATACCTGACCGCCTCACAGTGGGGCGGTCTGCTGCCTAAACCAAATCGCCTCTATAAAAATCCTATAAAATACAGTTTTATCTATCATGCCCACTCACAATTTGTTCTAGTTGAGGAAAAAGAGAAAGAGAAAGAACAAGAAGGCGATTTCAGGTGATTTTAGACGAAACTGATGAATAGCACAATCAAGATAGATCGTCCAATCGACATGTACCCAAAAGAGGGTCAATAAGTGTTCGAGAAAAGAATGAGGAGAACATATTTGCTATTTGTTTTTTTTAAGGTATTTAAAAAAAAGGCATATATTGTCTACATATCAAAATAGAATTGTAAATACAGTTGATGATTTTTATAGTTTTCGAAGAATTTCATGTACACCCTTCAAAAATCTCAAAATTACATATTTCCCCACTAAATTTCACTGTATCATATTTACCCTTCTAAATTTTAAATACTCACAATTTTAACCAATTTATTGACTTTTCTCTTAAAATTCATTTTAAATTTTATAAAGTACCAATTTTATTCTTTATAAAAAAAATACGTAGTTTTGTAATAAAAATATGTAGCTGGTGACAGATAGACATATGTCTGTGTGTGCGTCACAAATAAGAAAATAAACAATTTGCTCTCACAACCGTCCCAATTAGAAAAATGAATATTTCTCTAAATAAGCTACGTATTTTATATTTTTTTAATAAAGGATAAAATAAGTATTTTATAAATTTAGAATAAGTTTTAATAAAAAAAAGGTCGACAAATTGGATAAATTTGTGTGTTTTTTAAATTTAGAAAAATAAATATGAAATTACAAATTTGGAGGAGAAAGAAGAAGTATAATTTAGAGGAGAAAAATAAATATGAAATTACAAATTTAGAAAAATAAATATGAAAATAAATTTGTGTGTTTTTTTAGGAGTATAATTTCCCCATTTATTTATGTTCCTAAAATAAATGCCAAGAAGGAGGGTTGTTATTTTAGACGAAAGCAAAGGTTACAAATGGAAATTCGTAATTTCAATTTCTATTCCCAATAAATCCATCTCCATCACTCCACCTAATCTCTCTCATCTCTCTCTCTCTCTCTCTCTCTCTCTCTCACGCTGTCCCTCCCTCCGCGCCGCCGCTTGTCTAAGCCAGGTCAAGCTCAAGCTCTCCTTCCCCATGGCCTCTGTCAACCGTTGGCTGCGACCCGAGGTCCCTATTACTCACTCTATTTCAGCTTGATATCCATCGGCACTTGTATATTCGTTTCTTGTTATTCTGAAATAATTTTTAGCTTTTCTTCTCAATTCCTGACTTGTGAAGGTTTATCCCCTGTTTGCGGCGGTTGGAGCGGCCGTAGGGATCTGCGCTTTTTCCCTGGTTCGCAACATCGCCATCAATCCTGAAGTCAGGTATCGATCTGGTTTATTCTTTTTGCTGTTAGTTAGCTAGATCTATGGGAATTGATTGTTTCTGGTCATCACTTACTTGGATCTGAAATTACTTGCTTTTTTCTCGAGAATTTAATACTTTTCTCGGATGATTGAGCGATGATTGAGTGTTAGAGTAGCGACTAGCGGTACCGAGACTAGATTTTTTTGGGGTAAAGATTTAACAGAGCAGTTTTGGCTTCATGCAGCGCATGTATTCTAGGATCAAAGCAGCGCTGTATGTGCCAAAACTGCTCCGTTAAAATCTTTACAATCTGTTGGTCTTCATAGATGTTAATTAGTTCTTTGAAAAAATAACTTTATAGGTTAATTTTATAGTATTGGAAGTTGGAACGATAGTAACAAAAGTAAAATAGTCTGAAAATTAATGCTTGTTTTAGATTCTACTAAATATGCCTTTCTGTTCAGCTGCTATAAAAACCTTTTGCTCCAACAATTAAATCGACTAAAATAAATTAATTATAATGCCATTGTTGAATGCGTCCATAAGTCTTAGTAAAAATATAATACATCAGATAATTTCCACCTAATTAATGTCGGTATGAATAGTATAATCAACTAAAATCAACTTATCCTCTCATTTCGAAGCGCTACTATTCAGGAACCTGAAAAGAAAGTCGTAGGAACTTAGTATAATCCCCTGCTCGTTAGCATTACTATATAGATAATCGGTATATTATTTTGATATTGATATGTTTAGCTTAAGCGTAGCAAGTACCATTGGTGACACACCTGAATTTGCACTGAAAAATCTATGTAGGGTTAACAAAGAAAGCCGGGCTGCTGGTGTGCTGGAGAACTATGAAGAGGGAAAGAAGTACGCTGAGCACAGCCTCAGGCAATTCGTCCGCAATAAATCCCCTGAAATCATGCCGTCGCTCAACAAATTCTTCGCCGACCCCAAGTAGAACCTGCTGCTCCCTTAATTAATAACAAATTATTTTTGAAAGGAATTGTAAAACCTTGCATGATTGCTTCGTATTTGCTTCTGATTGTGATAATTGATAAACTGCTTGGTGTTTAATTAAAAGCAAATTATGATTTATATATTCATGTCTCTACATCTTAGACTTTATTATTAGCAAGTATGGGATATATGAAATGATAAGCTTGCATGCATGCTAACGATTTATTATTAAATGGAAAGTCGACGTTCTCTCTCTCTCAAAAAAAAAAAAATGAAAAGTCTGACGTTGTCTGAAGTTTAGATTGAATAGTAAGAGGTTTATGTGAAATGTGAGTCCTCTGTTAAAGAGATATAGTCATAAACAGGAGATAGGAGTAGGTCCGATGGGCATCGGACCTACAATTAGGTTCAATTAGCTCTATCACCGTACGATTAGCATCAAGATCTATGTGCACGGAAATTGGTACAGACTTGCACGGATCTTGATGCAGAGTACACGGATCTTGATGCAGATCGGATGGTCATCACACCCATCGAACCAAGGTAGATCCGATGGGCATCAGACCTACTCTCATTCCCATAAACAGATGTATTCATAAAGACCGGTAAATATATGATTGCAAAATGGAAAGAGAGGCTTGACCTCTTTGGGCATTGCAAAAATGTTCAATATATAATTCTCCCCCCATCATTCCATTAATTTCAAAAAAAAATCAAATAATCCGATCAAACCGGTTATTATCCAATGGGCATTGTATTCCCTCAGTTTCCAAATTTGGCTGTTGTTACTGTAAGTTTTAAATTAAGTGACGTTCAATCTCTCCGCTGACAAAAATTTGATTTTGAAATAAACATGATAAGAATTCTTTCTGAAAACTTTCATCAGATGTCTCCGAAAATAAAATTGGAACGATGTAAAAAAAATAAGCATGATTTCTGCACAAAGATGACACATACAAACCGAGAAATAGTTCAAATCGTCAAATGCATAATAAAGTTCAATGAAGAACAACTCGCGTTAATATTTTTTGTTGGGTGGAAAAAGGACTAAGCAAATTAACAAAATGTCTTCAACGGAGAAGATATAAATGTATAATGCATTAGAAATGTCTTACGAGTCATATTTGAGTCTAAATTAATATGTTAATTTCTAGAATTAATTATGATTACATCGTCTTATGGGCCAAAACTTCTCATACTCTCTTTATTCTGAAAAGTTGTGACTGAATCCTTGAAACTTCTCTACTTTAGAGAGAACTAGTCAAATACCCACGCGTTGCGGTGGGGATTGACAACATTAATTTTGTAAAAGATTTAACCAGTGTTAGATTCATAAAATTTAAGAAGTATTTTTTTTAATGCGTTTCTTTGAAGAGTGACAAAATTAAATTTAATGAAATTCACGTATCATTGATTTTGAGAGTAGACTAATTGAAGGGGAAAAAAATATTTTTTTCGTTCTTTTAAATTTATATATATGGATATACAAGGAGAAATTTGTATTTATAACATTATAATGAAATTCTTATCCATTTGAGCAATAAGGTTAAAGTTTTAAAAATAAGACTAAATTCGATCAATTTGAAAATTTCCATATGATTCAAACAATTTGCCGAAATCACAGTGAAAGAAATAATTATTATTTATTATCAAATTTTTAATTGGATCATTCATTTTTCATCAATTTTGACCACTTGACTTTAGACTAAATGAATTCAAAAAATTTAAAATTTTGCATGTACATGCATCACTCATGAAGTAGATCGGTTTCAACAGTTTGGATTCATCTCGTTTGAAGTGAATCCGATAGATTGTAGAGTTATGCTCACCAAAGAGTTTAGAGATAATTGAGATTTGAGATATTTAAAAAAAAAGAATAAGAATAAACACATATTAGATTAATATTAAGTTCTATATCTCATCTCAAGGAAATAGATGCAGCCTATACATACTCCAAAGAACAGCCAGCATAGATGTCAAACCGATATTGATTTAAGTATGCATCACATAAAAAATGGTCTTGAAATTTATTTCAGTAGTTTCAATTAACATGCCAATACTATATTTAATTAGTCTCATCCTACAATTCAGCCCCTCTAAATAAGGGAAATTATCACAAGCCAAGAATTTTACAACTACACCCTTAATCAATAATATTTCTATTTGGTCCTTGTTGTTAGAAAATCAGCACCACCATTCACAAGCACACTGGTACTGATTTGGTACCCATACCAGTACCATATTACTACAAACTTCAGTAACCATCGACAGAGGTCAATAAGCAAGGAAACCCACTGGTACTGATTATCAGAAAATCAACACAACAATGACCATAATTCCACAAGTAAACAGGTCAATCAAGCACAGGGAAAACAACAACCCGCGCACATTAACTTTATATTAATTCCTATTATACCCATCTTGAGTTTCCCTTCTTCTTGGTCTCTTTAGACAAATGATATCAGATTTTTCATTTCCTTATCACTCTATTTCAATTAGTGGCAGCGAACTGGTAACTGCATTTAACAGTATCAGGTTGTTCTGGTAATCTTTGGATGTTAACAAACGAAATCGGCAGGATAGTTCTACAGTGGGTGGGTTTAAGTATCTTCATATTAAATCAGACGGGAAAATTGATCTGCACGTCAGAAACAAGGCAAACATTACTCTGCTCCTAAGAAATACCAGGAACGGTAAATGATTTCATACCTAGTTGTTTGATTAGTAGCCTCCCAAAATAATATCAAAGGTCTAGAAAGAGATCTAGCATGGAGCCTGATTCTATTTTTTAGAGATAACTCGTACAAAGTAGAATCATTGCCATAACTATAAATCCAAAAAAAGCATCAAATAGGAGTGATTTTTGGGTTGTATATTGGGTTCCTAATTGGTACAGCCAAAGGTCTCAGCTTCCTTAGCATCTTCAAGAGCAAATGGTTTGTGATCCATTTTTTAACAGAACCAGGCCATGCAAGGATTTTTACATTAACCAGTAAACATATTTTAGTGTTTTAATGGAAATTTCCAATATGGATACGACTCAAGATTAACAAATTAAAGTAAAAGTTGTCTACTGGTCAATACCAAAAAAATTGAGTAATATTGTAACTCAGTGTCATATTAAAAGTTCATTGAAGGATAGATTCTTGCATAAAGGCAAGACATGGTGATTAAGATTAAAATAACGTACCTGCAGCCACGATCTCATAAAGGTCAAAAAATCTATGCTACAATTACAAACATATAATTGATTGCCATCATCTACTGGAGCAAGTACTCAGAGAGGGAGAAAGAGAGAAAAGAAAGAATGGAAGTAAAGGGTATAATAGTCCACAAGTGAATTTTAGGATCTTATATATCATTATTTTACTGTAGTAGGATATATTTGATATATTATAGAGCTATATTGGACAAATATGTGAGTTTTTACAATTTTAAGGGGGAAATACGTAATTACTGATTTTGGAGGGGGAAATACGTAATATTGAAACTTTTGAGGGGATACATGAAATCCCCGCTATATTAATAAACCAGGAAACCTGTTTCAAAATAATGATGAACCAGTGTTTCTGAGACAAACATGCAAAAGGATCAATCACAATGAAATATATTGGATTAGTAGCGGTGTGCACATAGATTTTGACATCATAATTTTTATACATAGGTACAAAGAGCCAGTAGCAATATTTTGACTTCTTAAAATTCTTTTTTTTTTCCAGCAGGCCTCTATAAGAAGTGTTCCTAACCTTATAAATTTGTGAACAGGGCTAAGGACTCTGAGAAGGAAAGGGTAGAAGGGTCGCAACTCGCAAGCACAAACGGTCAGCCAAAATCTTCCAAAAGAAATAAATTTAAAACTAAACTAAGGATATACTTAAAAATAAAAAATCAAATAAATACTTACGGAGTTCGCTCCGAACTGAACCCTGATTTCTCAGAATCATATTTACTGAACCGTCTATCAAACGCTGCAATTGCAAGAACACAAATGCATGTCAAATAGTTTAAACAAAATTCAGAAAAGAAAGCGGCATCAAAATGCTATTGATCTTGCGTTTGATTCGGTATAACTCTAAATCAAAGAAGCTAATAAGTTAAGCCAACATACATACAATGTTTTAGCAAAAGCGTGAAAAAGAAAGAGAGAAACAGTGAAAGAGAAATAAATTACTGAACACGAGTATGTAGTCACTTCACGCCTTCTCTGCATCTCTTCCTCTGACAACCTTCTTGGCTCCAGCTGATCTTTTTCAAAGCCTCAACAGAAAGTATAGGGTTTACTTACTGTTTTCATTCCTTCCCAAATGCACCTCCATTATTCCTTTTTAGTTCCCAATTGATTCACTCGATCGATCCCTCCCCTTCTTCTATATTATATTCCCCAAAATTGAGAGTTTTCATTTATGATAAAATCTCCTATGCTGTTCTCCGTGAAGCTCGTCTCCCAATTGCGGAGAACCTCCGAAAGACAGATTGAAACCTTAGTAGAAGGGATCGCACAGATCGTAGGCTTAGAGCGAACAGAGAGAAAGAGGAAACCCTCCGAAAGACAGATTGAATCTCACTCGCTCGATCCCTTCCCTTTCTTTTCACCGCTTCGTACTCGTACGATAGCGGCGGCAGTGTCAGATACCGGGTTCAATTTTGGAATTTCCGGGTTTGATTTTGACTTGGTCAAGGCTCAGAAGGTAGAGGAAGAACAGCTGGGCAAGGGGGTCAGTAGTCAGGGCAGCGATCACTTAAAAAGGGCAATCGCTGACAGAAGGGGTCCGCTCCACTTAAAATAAGCTGACCGGCAATAAAAGAGGGCGCTGACAGAAGGGCCCAGGGGTCAGAGACAAGGGAGTTAGTTAGCCGTTATGAATAAGCGAAGAAATACGCGGGCGTTGGTTTAGCCACGCTGGCGCTGAGTTGTCAGCTCGCAATCCATTTGAGACTTTTAAGCAGTAGAAAATTGTAATTTTTCTTCTTTTCGCATCGCCTATATAAGGCCAGCATTTGTAACAGAAAAGTTTATGAAATAAAATCCCAATTTTTTCCAATTTCTCCATTTTTTCTCTTTCGCCATTGATCTGAGCTAAAGCTCAGATCTTGATCACTCGTACAAGCAGCCATCAGTGGCTCAATTGCGAGTGTGTTTGATTGTATCAGATCGTGTATCTGACAGGCAGCGTCGCCGTCGTCAGGCCGCACGCCGATCGAGCTAGGGTTAGTGTTTTCTTGAAGGAGATAGCGATGGGTGAATTTTTTTCGAGAGGAGCAGGGCGATGGGAGGTGCTCCTAAGAGGAGACGCGTCGACACCAGAGTCGGTTCCTTCTCGAAGAAGAGCGTGACAATGAATGAAGATGGAGAAGCGTGTGAAAAGAAGAGAAAAAGGTGCACGCGAACGTCGGGAAGGAGAGAGCATGTTCCGCGCACGGAATAGAGAAAAAAAAAATAGAAATGTTCCAGCACTAATAGCTAACATTGTGGTTTGCATTGAAATGGACAAGTTTTTAATTAATTTTATGCTTCTAGACTACGTGAAAACAATAGGTATAAAATCAAACAGTGATCAATGGTTGAGATTGATTAAATGTGAGACTGAGATCTTCTCTGGAAAGATAGCCTCCTTATTTTTCTAAAATTCAAGGTGATTTTATAAGGAGTAAGAACTAGCAGCGAACATTTTTTTTAATCATTTCAATTACAGCAAAAATATGGAACTTTGTATTGTCTACTCAATTAAAGAATGGAATGTTGGGCTGTTTGGAGAAGTGTTACCGTAAAAAATGGAGCTTTATATTGCTTACATCATGTTTATTTATTTGGTTTTTCTGCTTAGTTCGAAAGCTTTCCAAATGCTTAGTTCGAATGCTCTGTTAGCTGAGGTTTCGTTCCATTTATTAATTTTGTGTTGTGTGCATGAGTTAATTTTTATTTCTTTTTTAAAGAAAAGAATCTGAAATTTCATATACAAGTTATTTAATGTTTATGAAACTTGAATCTATAACTTCTCTGGAATCATGTGATTTTAAAGTATTCTAATAATTAATACTTAAAAAAATGGAGTCTGGCATGTATATATATGTTATTTATAATTCACTTCTTCGTTTTATTTGTCTTCTGGTTTGCGCTAAAAGTGACCAAAAAAATTACATTTGAAGTGCTCTAAGAGGTATATATTAATAGAACGATTACTCAAGCCACAGTTAAGATATAATCATAGATTATACCTCTCCTGCATGCTAAGAGGAAAGAGAAATGTGTTTGATGTTAATCTTGTGATTTCGTTGGCTAATCAAGAATCTGATCCTGTATGCACCGTTGATGTGTGCATTATTTATGTCATTCCTCTTGGTCACTTAATAATGTTTTATGATTTCGTTTGCAAATCGAAGAAATTTGTACTGGATGCACTGTCAGTACTTGCATTATTTATGTTATTCCCCTCTTAGTCACTTAATAAGAGAAGCCAAAAAATATTATGAGCAACATTGGAATTCGGTACTAGTATTTGTCTTCACTAATGGCTAATGCCCTGGTGCATTTAATTAATAACATCCCAAAATAAGCAAATCCCACGTAGATATTAGTAAATTATTTCTTCAATAGTATATATATGATTGTGCCAAGTATTTTTCTGAAATTGATGTGCTAATCAAATGTTCCTTGAGATATTTAGAAGACATATTGATAAAACGGAAAAAAAAAATTGTTATCATCTTGATTAATTTCTAATTAAACAAATACCATCCAAATGAGCTGATTTTCAGAGTTACCACCCACGCTTTCTGGGGTGCACATCAAACTAGGCTAGTGCGCACCCAGGGCAAGCGTACCAATTTGATACTCTAACTGGGGACGTGCACCAACTTGGTGCCCCAGCTAGGGGTGCGCACCTAGCTGGTTGTTCTATATCAGCGAAAATTTCAACAATTTTTCATTCACTAAGGAGGCAGACAAGGGAGCTAAAGAGCAAAAAGTAACTTGTGAGTTTTTTTCACCTTAGTCCTTTAATTTTTTAGAATTATCTAATAGTATTTTTAATTTAATATAAGTTATCCCTTAATTCAACCAACTATGATTGGATTTGCTTGTTATTTTGGCGGTGAAGTATTACAAGGGCCAAATGGTGCTTATTACAATATCCAACCCCATAAAATATTCAATATTGGCTCAGGTTTAGATTTTAGAGGTATAATTATGGAAGTGTACCAACAATTTGGCATTGACCTGAAATATATGAAATGGTAATGTCCGCAAGGATCAATATTGGCCAAGGCAACCAAACATGCATGGTTCCAATAGCTCCCGGTACAAGGCGATGACAGTTGGGGGTTGTATACCCAAATGACCATGAATATGACCTCTAGTTTCAAGTTCCTAGAGTTTTTTGCAAACAGAACCCCAGATAAAACACCAGACCTTTGTTGCAGAGACCTAGGGTCGGGTCCTTGAGCATTCTGTGACGGGTCCTACTCAGGCCCTGACTTTAGCGGATACTAGTCGGTCCCCATCTGTAGAGGGTGGTCCTAGTCGGGCCCAATCTGACCGGGACTGATTTGAAATCCCGGAACCGCTTTATTATGTTGACAATACAAACGAGGATCCCAAAGAACAGAAGGTAGAGAACAATTGAGATTCTAGTGACAATGGTGGGGCACCTAATCACAGTGATGAGGATTCTGGTTATCCTGTGCTTGGTAGGCAGAAGTGGCCGATATCGGGTCATGGAAAAAGACACCCGTTCGAGCAATTTCATGACACATCGGGGTTTGAAGAGGCTGACAGATCTTTTTTTTGTGAATTCTGAGGTTCATTTGTTAATTTATTTTTTTAATTCTAATTTAATTTTGAAACTTTTAAAAATTTTAAAATTTTAAAATTTTAAAATCAGGTTGGAGAAAGACATAAATTGTTTGAGGGGATGACGTGTGACAACAATGGTCAAATGAAAGATACAATTCACCACTGGCACATAAAGAAAAATATCGAGATCAAACAGACACACAACGACACAGGAAGGATGAGGTATAAGTGCAAGAGTGACCGGTGCAAGTGGGGGTTGGTTGTGAGGGCTACAAGCTTTGGTAATGCTTGGACCATCACGAAGACTAGGGGAAAACACACATGTCACGCTAAGGCATCCATGTTAGATCATGCGCAATTGACGTCTGCTATGGTCGCCAACTGAATAAAAATGTCATTGAAAAAAATGTTGATATTAGTATCAGAGTTATTACGACCTGGTTGGTGAGAGGTACCGGGGCATCATCTCAAAGTACAACAAACTGTGGCGGGTAGAGAGTTAGCGATTGCCCGGGTATTTGGTAGTTGGGAAGGGTCTTATGGGCTTACTGTCCCTTTGTTGGAGGCAATGAAAATGGCAAATCCAGGAACCTAATATAAAATTGTTTCAAAGCTAACCACTAAGGAGGGGTACCGGTATTTCATGAGGGTAGCAGGGACATGGGGACCATGTATAGAAGCAATAGGTCACCTCAGAACCGTCATCATCATTGATGCTTGTTTATTGTCAAGTAGATACAATGGTAAGTTGTTGATGGTAATTGGATATGATGCGGAAAACCAATTAATCCCGCTAGCATTTGGACTGGTAGAGAGCGAGAAATTTGAGAATTGGGGGTGATTCATGAAGTGGGTGTGGAAGTTTGTAATTGGTCCAAATAGATTCATGTGTGGTATCTTTGTAAATTACTACTACAACATTCAAACACTCATCAACACATGGAGTGGTGAATTCTACGTGTATGACAATCAATGTGATTGGTCGGCGCAAGAAGGACCGATCTTAGTTCCAGAGCATCGGTTAGTGAAGTCGGGTAGGAGACGACACAACCGGATCCCTATGTTGATGGACATACTGGAAGGATAACGAAAGGGTCACCAGACCAACAGAGCAACTCTCGAAAAGAATGCGAGAAGAAAAAGACATGCCAGAAACCGTACTCAATAAGGTATTTTTTTTAAAAAAATTACATGTCACAAAATTAACAATTGTTGTAACAATAGATATTTTTTTTTGCAGTTTCATCGTTTAAAAGGTGGTTATGTTGTGTGATAGGGCCATGTTCCCAAGGCCCTTTATTTACTAAACTTTAGGCCTATGAAAGCCCGGGATTCGGACCTCCTTTCAGGAGCCAGCCCGGTGCCAAGGTAAAGAGGCCCAAAGCCCGAGATACTTAAGATCCAGGAACAGAACAGGCCGAAGGCCTACAAAGGTCGAACTCGGCCCGAAATAGACATACACCGCCTTAATGCGGGATGACCAGTCAACTCGATCACAATAACCGTTTTACCGGCTTAAGGCGAGATAACCGCCGAGATAGCGGTTATGACTCACCATATATAAGGCAAAAATCCCCATTGAACGGGGGTCGAGATTTTACACGCACAGAGAGATATCGCATAGGTCAGAGTCAGAATCTCTCTACAACCACCTTACTTCTCAACTCTCATCTCGGACTGCTACCTCGGGCAGGGCGAGATTAATCAACCACCTCTCACATACGGACTACTCTCCTCGGGAGATAGGACGTATCATTGTGCTTCATCTTTTTTTCTGCAATAATATTTCAATTTGTTTTTTTAGATGAAATGTGTGTTATGTTGTAGTAGACTTTATGTTGTGTTGTAGTAGGATTTATTAGTTATGTTGAAGTAGACTTTTATATTGTGTTGTAGTAGAATTTATTTGTTGTAATCTTATTTGTGCTATTTTTTAGTTAAAATTAGCTAATTTTTAGTTTTTCTGCCTAATTCTAAGGAAAATAAAATTATAAAAGCAGATAAAATTCAGCATTCAAAACAAAATTCAGAATTCTAAAATTTCAAAACAAAACAGAACAAAACAAAAAAAAACAACCAACTTAGTGCGCACCATGGGGAAGGGCACCAGTTGGTGCGCGCCCCCAGTTAGAGCACCAAATTGGTACCCTTTCCCAGGTGCGCACCAACCTAGTTTGGTGCGCGCCTCCAGAAAACGTGAATGATAACTCTGAAAATCAGCTCACTTGGATGGTATTTGTTTAATTAGGAATTAATCAGATGGTAACAAAAAATTTCGGTTGATAAGAAAATGCCAAATTGTGTGATTGAAAAGGTTTACTTTCCCATAAATAAGAAAATAAATTTCTCTTAAATACGCTACATATTTATATTTTATAATAAATATTATAAAATGAGAACTTTATAAATTTAAAATAAATTTTAATAGAAAAGATAATTAATTTGGTTAATTTGTGAGTTTTTGAAGTTGGCTATATATACGATATTATAAATTTTTGAAAGAAAATATATAATTTCCAGATTTTGGACAGAGAGGGGAATTATTTTATTTTCATAACAAGGAACAAGCAAATTTTTAGCGGCAAAGACTTTTTCTCTCTAACCGAATTCATACCATCCGAGGTAACAAAAAAAATTGAGATAGGAGTAGGTCCGATGGGCATCGGACCTAGAGTTAGGTTCAATTAGCTCTATCACCGTACGATTAGCATCAAGATCTATGTACACGGAAATTAATAAGTCTTACACGTATTTTGATGCAGAACACACGAATCTTGATGCAGATCGGATGGTCATCACACCCATCGAACCAAGGTAGGTCCGATGGGCATCGGACCTACTCTCATTCCAAAAAAATTTAGATGGATGCGGACCGTCCAATCTTTTTAGCACGAATATTAAAAGAGTCCGTACTGTCTACTTCACGGGTCCAGATGCTCTGAAATATCTCAAATTAGATTCCAACTTTGAGTGGATCTGTGAAAAATCCGGATCATTCAAATCCTTTCTCCACAAATCTCAAAGCACGTCAATTAAGATCGCACCCCCACTCAAAAGGATGACACCCCCCCTCATCGGTTTCACAGGCGATGCCTTCCGTCCAAAGGGTATGGTTTCTCTCAAAACCACCTTTGGCACCTCGCCTAAAACAGTGGAAACAATGATCGACTTTCTGGTAGTCGACGCTCCGTCTGCCTACAATGCCATCTTAGGGAGGGGTACACTGAACAAAATCGGCGCCATAGTTTCTTCCCCTCACTTAAAAATCAAGTTTTACACAAGCCACGGGGTGGGAGAAGAATGTGGAGTACAGGAGATAGCTCGGGAATGCTATCACGTATCTCTCCAGGAAAGGTGCGGCCAAGTCCATCAAGTCGATACCCCCAGAACACCCACCTGCCGCTCGGGCGGGCACATGAAGGCCAGCAGCGACTTCATGCCCCCTGACACTCAGCTCGCGCTGGATCCTACGGACAAAGCGGAATCTAAGTCTTCCCTTGAGCCCGCAGACGAAGTTGACGAGCTCGACTTAGGCGACGGGAAGACATTGAACATAGGAAAAGCTATCCAGGGGTCAGCCAGAGAAGACCTTATCACTTTCCTCCGCAATAACCAGTCCGTTTTCGCCTGGACCGCGGCCGACATGCCCGGCATTCCGAGATCAATCGCGGAACATAAGTTACATATCAAACCGGTACGACAAAAGAAGCGCAATATGGGGGAAGAAAGACAACTGGCAGTGAAAAAGGAAGTCGCAAAACTCCTAGATGCGGGATTCATCCGCAATGTTGACTGTCCGGAGTGGATGGCTAACCCGGTTCTGGTCAAAAAATCAAATGGAGATTGGCGGATGTGTATCGACTACACAGACCTTAACAAAGCATGCCCAATGGATCCATTTCCCTTACCGAAAATAGACCAACTCGTAGACTCCACCTCGGGACATGCATTCCTCAGTTTCATGGATGCTTTCTCGGGGTACAACCAAATCAGGATGAATCCCGACGATGAAGAAAAGACTGCTTTTACAACCCATTCCGGCCTCTACTGCTACCGAGTAATGCCATTCGGGTTGAAAAATGCAGGAGCCACTTTTCAGAGAATGGTGAACAAAGTTTTCCAAGATCAAATCGGCCGAAACATGGAAGCTTATATCGACGATCTGCTAGTCAAGAGCATGTCGGATCTCGATCACATCCAAGATCTCGAGGAAACTTTTGCGACGCTCAATGGAGCCGACATGAAACTCAACCCAAAAAAGAGTTTCTTCGGCCTAACCGGTGGCAAGTTCCTCGGGTTCATGGTATCCATGCGAGGTATTGAAATTCACCCCTCTAAATCCCAAGCTATACTCAATATGCAACCACCCCGGAACTTGAAGGAACTCCAATCGTTAACTGGACGACTGGCAGCCCTCAACAGGTTCATAGCGCGGTCCGGAGATGTCTGCTTCCCTTTCTTCAAAGCTATGCGGAAGTCAGCCAAGTTCGAATGGACTGAGGAGTGCACGGCGGCTTTTGACAAAATCAAAGCTTACCTCGCTGACCCACCTTGCCTCAGCAGACCCGCAGCAGGCGACATCCTTGTCCTTTACTTGGCAACTACCAACCATGCTGTCAGTGCAGCCCTAGTCCGAGAAGAAGGGCGGGAACAGCGACCCGTATACTTTGTCTCACATGTACTCCGCGATGCCGAAACTAGATATACCCAAATCGAGAAAGCGGCATACTCTCTGGTAGTGGCGGCAAGGAAGTTGCGACCATACTTCCAGTCGCACCCTATCAAAGTATACACCGGGGTGCCCCTCAAGAAAGTCCTGGCCAACTTCGACTCTTCCGGTAGATTACTGGCATGGGCTCTGGAACTCTCCGAGTTCGATATTTCCTTCCACCCATAGAATGCTCTCAAGTCGCAGATCTTTGCTGATTTCATCGCGGAATACTCAGGAGCACCACCTGAATTAGAAGGACGGTGGACATTATATGTCGATGGAGCATCCTCCCTACAAGGGGCCGGGGCCGGTGTCTCCCTTATCGGGCCACAAGGTGAAGTTCTGAATTATGCCCTCCACTTTCAGTTCCCGGTGACCAACAACACTGCAGAATATGAAGCCATGATAGCTGGGCTCAAGTTAGCCAGAGAACTCGGGGCACGCGAGGTTTACCTCCATAGCGATTCCGAGTTGGCTGTCAAACAAATAAATGCCGAATGTCGCGTCATGGATGACAAATTGCGCAAATACCGGGAGCAGTTCAACAACCTGAAGAACCAGTTCGATAAAGTCGAGATCCAACATGTTTCTCGCAACAAGAATTGCCAAGCCGATGCCCTCTCCAAGCTCGGAGCTGCAGGAAACTTAGACAAAGACAGACCAATCATAGTCATGGATATACCCAACTCCAGCATTGATGTAGATGTTATTGCGGTATATGCCATCCATGAACCACCAGAAACATGGTTCACCCCGATGTGGAATTTTCTCAATACCGGGGTCCTGCCAACAGACCAGCTTGAAGCGCGACGTTTGAAAAAGATAGCCCCGCTTTACTCTATCTTCAACAACCAGCTCTATAAGAGGGGCTATGTCCGACCTTGGCTGAAGTGCATCCCGGAGAACACCGCCGATCAGATGTTGGCCGAGGTACACGCTGGCATATGTGGCAGCCATCAAGGAGCAAAAACTCTAGCCAAAAGGATACTCCGAGCGGGATTTTATTGGCCAACAATGCAGCAAGATGCAGCAGACTTGGTCAAAAAATGCGATAAGTGCCAATACCACAGCAAGCTCAGCAATATCCCTCCTTACGACCAGATCTCTATCTCGGGGGCGTGGCCCTTCGACTTATGGGGAATCGACATCGTGGGTCCGTTTCCCAAAGCCGTGCGCCAGCGACGTTGGATTATAGTGGCTGTCGAGTACTTTACCAAATGGGTAGAAGCAGAGGCCCTGGCAACTATCACGGCCAAAGCAGCCGAACACTTCATCTGGCGCAACATCATCTGCCGATTTGGTTTACCCCATGCCCTCATTTTCGATAATGGCACACAGTTCAACGCAGCCAGCACGATAGCATTTCTATCGGGCCTCGGGATCCACAACAATTTCACCTCAGTCAGCCATCCCGCAAGCAATGGCCTCGCTGAGGTGACCAACAGGACCATTCTGGAAGGCATCAAACGCAAAGTGGAAACCAACCGCAAGAACTGGCCCGACATGCTAGACGAAGTCCTTTGGGCATACCGGACAACCCCGCGGGAAGCCACGCAACAGACACCTTACTCGCTGGTGTTCGGCATGGAAGCAGTCACTCCCTTGGAACTGATAGAGCCATCCCTTCGCACTGCGACGTATTCTGTTGAAGGAAATCCGGGCTCTCGCGAGGTCGACCTTGAGCTCCTTCAGGAAACCAGGGAACGAGCCCGTGTCCGGACAATGGAGTATCAACGGAGGATCAAGCGTGCTTTTGACAAACACGTTATACCTCGCGACTTCCAACCAGGCGATCTCGTGCTACGAAAAGTCGAAGCCACGGGTAAACATGTAGGCAAGCTAGAGCCAAACTGGGAAGGCCCATATCGGGTAGTATCCCTCAGAGGAAAAGGCGCGTATGAGTTAGAAAACTTGCAAGGAATTCCGCTTCCGAGACCATGGAACGCGGGCCATCTCCGCAAGTTTTACACTTAATTGGCGCGACATACCCGCGAGCACATCAAAAGGCGTTATAAGCTGAGTACATGTGATGCTACTACAAGGCGAGATATGCCGAATTCAAGGCGAAATAGGTCGAATAACAGGCGTGATAAGCCGAATACTTTACTATAGGCGAGATAGGCTTTTAGTTACTTTTAGCGAGATGCTTTTTCATCTCATGTAACTTTTTATTCTTTGTATGCGATGTTATAAGCATACTTAATATATATGTGAATTTTCAATTTTTCATGATGTCTTATTGTTACTTCACTTTAGTACCTGCTTTTTGAGCAGTGCTTTTTATCATATCGGAAACAACTAACGAACGAAAACCCTTCGGGGTAACGAATACGAGTTTACCGATCACAGCATTATTCTGACTGGCGTTTTTATGTCGGCCTCCTATATTTAAAAAAAAAAAAAAAAAAAAAAAAATGGAGAGAAGGATAAACAAGTAGAGTTGCGACATCACAGATGACGTCGCAGACTAATCACATGCTGACAAAGATGAATAACAGGTACAATATTTATATATTTCTAATATTGTTAATTTCCCACATCTCGGGAACAAAAATGTCGGTTACAAACAATTCCTTGTTAAGCCCCCACATCCCGGGGGCATCCAAATATTCGAAAAATTAAACTAAGGCGCGAAGTCGGAGGACATGGCCGGCTCATCCATATAGTGCCACCACACTTCGAGCCATCTTTCCTGTAACAAGTAACAGGTGTACCAAGTTAATATACATAGACATTGCTATTACGGTATATATATAAATTATGATACAGAATAACTTACCGATCAGGGAGTTTTGAGATGGTCCCGAGGTGTCGCTATTGGAGACACAACCTCGGGGTGAACAAAGTCTTCTCTTCTCTCCTGGTCACCTTCCTCTTCGCTTTCCTCTTCATCATCATCATCCTCCTCGTCATCTTCTTCTCCTACTGCCCGGGCCGTTACAGGCCTAGCCATCTCGTCAACAGGATCGGGCAGACTTTTGGGCCACCTGAATCTCCCAAACCACGGGTACGGGAAGTACGCGGCATGATCATCAAGTGGGAGTTTTTGGTCAAAAATAGTCCCATCTGGGTTTACCAAACGATCCCGGCCCTCATCCCACCGATAATCGGCCAACTGGCGCACCTTGACATCTTCGGGAGGAACTGCCTTAAACCCGGCATGTTCCGGAGTGAACGGATAATGATTGCCGACCTTCTGCAACTCGCGATAAATAACGGCCTTCATCGGTTTATGCAAGGCCAGCGCCGCGGCTTGCGCGAAGGCCTGGCTAACCAAGAACCGATTCAACGTAAGGCCGGGAGCCCGTTGCAGCTCCCCCTCCAAACGAGATACTTCGGCTTCTCTCTCCGAGATAGTAATATCCTTCGCCGCTGCCTCCAGGTTAAGGGCCGAGACTTGATCTCGCAAAGATTTGATTTCCTCCTCTTGGTGCAATATCCTATCATCCCGAAGCTTGAGGTGGTCCTCAGCTGTTTTTAATGTTCTTATTGTTGCTTCGTGGATGCGGATTTGTCTCTCTTGCACCTTCACCTGTTTTTGGGCAACCTCGAGACGTTTGGTTTGCTCCACGGCCAGGTTGCGGAAATAATCGCGTTCCAACACGGCCTTTTTGACCATATCCCCGTCGGTATCAACAAAGAGCATATTGTTTTGCTCTTTGTCAACCAGGTCCTTGTAATGGCCAAGGATGGCCCCGAGGTCATGAATGGCCGAGATGGCATGGTTGAGTGTCACCTCGGGTTTCTCCCTAATGGTCTCCTTCTGATACGCGGTCTCTGTAACCCGGAATATTTCCCGAGCGTACCGGGCGTGCAGGTTTCTGTTCTCCTCCTGTAACTGCTGCATGGTGGAATGACCTGGAAGGTGTAGGCCCAAACTATCAGCAAACCCGGGTACGATTCTTTCTTTAAAAACGACCCCAGTAACAAGCTCTTGACCTGGGACGGCTGCTTGTAAGAAACTCTGGAGGTCGATGTCGCAGGGTTCCTCTGTATCAGCTGGGACGGCCGGGGTGGAAAATCCCGGAGTGATTGCCAAAGCGAGATTGCTTTGGGGAGGAAGTTCACTCACCTCGGCCGGAGATGCCCCACTAACCGGGTTGGCCTCAATAACTCAATAACGACCGTTTCCGTTGCAGAGCGAGATTTCTTCTTCTTCGGGCGTTCGGGTGCTACGCCCTTACCCTTATCAGCCGAGGAGAAGGAACCGCTACGGTTTCCTTTCCATTTGTGGGATGAGGCCTCCTCCGAGATAACTCGTGTTGAGGCACGCGTTGGCTCCTCAACAGCGAGACTGGCCGACGCCGCAGCCTTAGAACTTTTTCGGGGAACTTTCTTTCCCGTTGTCTTCGCCTTTTGGCCAGCAGTGACAGTGGCAGTGCTCTCCTTTGGGACTGCGCGATTCGAGGTGTGTGGCGCGCTGGTCCAGATCAGCTCCATGCAACCTTCTTCTGCAAAAAGTAACAAAACATACATTAGGTTATGCAATTGGATATATCGAGATTGGGAATAAGCATAAAATAAATTGCAACTACACCCAAGAAAACAGGACTCACTTCTCACAATATCTCTCAATCCTCGCGCAGCCACCTGCTCTTGCAGATCAAGTTCTTTATCAAATGCCGGGATCATTCCCTTCCCGGACTTCAACGGCCTCCACTTCGGATCGACATCTTGTAGGCTAGTCACGTCGCGCCAATTTTCTATGTACACCCATCCGTGGTCCCAGGCCTCTATTTTGTCCATCTTCTTGTTTTTCTCAAACAAGGCCTGGTGATGCTTTGGGGTTTTTTGGCGAAGTGCAAGGTGGCCGGGGTCCACATAGAGTGTGGAAAAGAAATGAAAAAACAACCCAAGGGTTGGCCGGTTCATCCCGAGCTCAGCCTCAAAAGTCCTAAAAGCGGCTTCAAAGCTGCGTATATAGCTCCAGGCCACCCCGGTCAGTTGTGCAGGAGCCACCTTCATGAAGTTCAAGAGGCTCCGCTCAAAATTGGTCAACCTTAACTGGAAGCCGCATTGTGGCATTTTCCAGTAAACGCACATGCCCCGTTCGTGGTCATGTGCCCGATCTTCCGGGCCAGGTGCCCGTAAGGTGATTTGATCCCTGGGAATCTTATTTTTAGTTGCTACTAACTCATCATAGAACGCCTCCGCCCAGGCTTGATCTTGGACCTCGGGTGCGGGGGCTCGTTGTGATGATTTGAGAAATTCGGTATCATCTGGATGACCGGCCCGAGGATTCACGTCGGGTAGTGGCCTAACTTTGGCCTTTGATTTGGCCTTAGGTTTCGTGCTCCGGGTAAAACCCTTTCCTTGAGACGTTCCGGCTTCTGCCAAGATACGCTCACCCCGGGATGAGGCTTCCGGGCTGGAATTTATTATGTCCACTTCAACATCGGTGGCTTCACCTTCCGCCTCCACAGTTTCTTTTTCCGAACTCGGGTCATACAAATATCCGCTTGACCTTGATGAAGTGCCTTTCTCGCTATCAGATCGGCCCTCATAAACCACGTTGGCAGCTATCTCAAGCATGGCATCTATACTCTTGCCTACGCCGTGATGAGGGGTGGGCACTTTTTGCCTCTGAGAGAACCCGGGGGAACCAGACTGATCCCCCGAGATGGATGGGTTTTGTCCTAATTTGGACCGGTTTTCTTCAGATCTCGCACCGGAAAGGTCAGCCATTTCTACGATTAACAAAGGAGTTGGCTTAGGTACAGACTTATTCAAGGTTGGTACATAGTTCATCCGGGTTTTTGGTCATACGACTATACCAGGTTGGCCTACTTACTTATACTCCTGATCCCGGGTTGCACTAATTTATGTTAACCGAGTTCTACCGAGGTCCAGGAATTACTAACCTTATCGAGGCGAGGTCTTCTTGCGCTGATTTTCTGTTCTGTTGCACTTTGAGTTAGCCGCTTGAAGTTCTTTGTTTTCTCCGAGATAACGATTGCTCGATCAGAAAAAGTGAAAATGATGGGGACGGGGGTATATATAGGTCCGATTTGAAAAACTTTTTCCGCTCGGATCCCGAGGAATGACACCTGGCGCAATCTGCGACATTCATCCATGCGACGCTTCGATTCCCGCGCTTATTCACCGGACGCGAGCTCTAACCGAGTTAACGCCTGACACGTGTCAAGCGAGGATTGCGCCTTCACCTCGTTTCCCTGCCCGATTTAATGGGCGATTTGATGACTGACGCCGAGTTAACGGAAGACGAGGCGTCAGGCATTTAATGCCGGTATACTATATATACTTCCTCCATCTCCCTTTAACGATCCATCAACCGTACTTTTCCTCTTTTAACTCGCGTTATCACGAGATGACTGATCACGTGAACGCCGAGGTTACCATTCAGAAAGGTGATATTCCGTCACCTCCCACACTTCTTCCACATCAAGGTCCCGAGGTCGCCCTCCACAACTCCAACAAAGAAGGCGACCCACTAGCCTGGGACCGATGTGCCATTTGCAAGTTGAGGGGATACTCTCCGCAAATGTTCCATTGTGACGACTGCGAAGAAGCCTTTCATCCCGGGTGCTCGGCTCGACGATCACCTCGGAATCACCATGACCCTCGCTTCACATCCTTTACTTGCAAGCAATGCCTTGCTCCAGCACGCCAGACCAAGCGCCACCGTCAGGAATAGTTTTAGTTAGAAATAGTATATCGCATGTCGTATTCAGTTTGAATCTTATATTGTATGATTTTGCGATATTAATGAAATTTCATCAACTATTCCATTTTTTGTATTGATTATGTCGCATTCCATCCCGACTTTGTCTTGATTTTGTTTTTTAAAAAAAAAAAAAAAAAAAAAAACAACATCATCATGCGAGCTCATAATATTGCGAGATTACACTATCATACGACATTACAACATACAGCGCAAACAAATAACATCTCGGGAAATCATAAATAATTTTACATTGTTTACATGACTAAGTAATATCAAGTCAGAAGCATATCGCTATACATTCTGACTTCGGGGGCTAATGATAGGGCCATGTTCCCAAGGCCCTTTATTTACTAAACTTTAGGCCTATGAAAGCCCGGGATTCGGACCTCCTTTCAGGAGCCAGCCCGGTGCCAAGGTAAAGAGGCCCAAAGCCCGAGATACTTAAGATCCAGGAACAGAACAGGCCGAAGGCCTACAAAGGTCGAACTCGGCCCGAAATAGACATACACCGCCTTAATGCGGGATGACCAGTCAACTCGATCACAATAACCGTTTTACCGGCTTAAGGCGAGATAACCGCCGAGATAGCGGTTATGACTCACCATATATAAGGCAAAAATCCCCATTGAACGGGGGTCGAGATTTTACACGCACAGAGAGATATCGCATAGGTCAGAGTCAGAATCTCTCTACAACCACCTTACTTCTCAACTCTCATCTCGGACTGCTACCTCGGGCAGGGCGAGATTAATCAACCACCTCTCACATACGGACTACTCTCCTCGGGAGATAGGACGTATCATTGTGCTTCATCTTTTTTTCTGCAATAATATTTCAATTTGTTTTTTTAGATGAAATGTGTGTTATGTTGTAGTAGACTTTATGTTGTGTTGTAGTAGGATTTATTAGTTATGTTGAAGTAGACTTTTATATTGTGTTGTAGTAGAATTTATTTGTTGTAATCTTATTTGTGCTATTTTTTAGTTAAAATTAGCTAATTTTTAGTTTTTCTGCCTAATTCTAAGGAAAATAAAATTATAAAAGCAGATAAAATTCAGCATTCAAAACAAAATTCAGAATTCTAAAATTTCAAAACAAAACAGAACAAAACAAAAAAAAACAACCAACTTAGTGCGCACCATGGGGAAGGGCACCAGTTGGTGCGCGCCCCCAGTTAGAGCACCAAATTGGTACCCTTTCCCAGGTGCGCACCAACCTAGTTTGGTGCGCGCCTCCAGAAAACGTGAATGATAACTCTGAAAATCAGCTCACTTGGATGGTATTTGTTTAATTAGGAATTAATCAGATGGTAACAAAAAATTTCGGTTGATAAGAAAATGCCAAATTGTGTGATTGAAAAGGTTTACTTTCCCATAAATAAGAAAATAAATTTCTCTTAAATACGCTACATATTTATATTTTATAATAAATATTATAAAATGAGAACTTTATAAATTTAAAATAAATTTTAATAGAAAAGATAATTAATTTGGTTAATTTGTGAGTTTTTGAAGTTGGCTATATATACGATATTATAAATTTTTGAAAGAAAATATATAATTTCCAGATTTTGGACAGAGAGGGGAATTATTTTATTTTCATAACAAGGAACAAGCAAATTTTTAGCGGCAAAGACTTTTTCTCTCTAACCGAATTCATACCATCCGAGGTAACAAAAAAAATTGAGATAGGAGTAGGTCCGATGGGCATCGGACCTAGAGTTAGGTTCAATTAGCTCTATCACCGTACGATTAGCATCAAGATCTATGTACACGGAAATTAATAAGTCTTACACGTATTTTGATGCAGAACACACGAATCTTGATGCAGATCGGATGGTCATCACACCCATCGAACCAAGGTAGGTCCGATGGGCATCGGACCTACTCTCATTCCAAAAAAATTTAGATGGATGCGGACCGTCCAATCTTTTTAGCACGAATATTAAAAGAGTCCGTACTGTCTACTTCACGGGTCCAGATGCTCTGAAATATCTCAAATTAGATTCCAACTTTGAGTGGATCTGTGAAAAATCCGGATCATTCAAATCCTTTCTCCACAAATCTCAAAGCACGTTAATTAAGATCGACCGACCTTGATTCCAATTTCAAAGTAGGTTTACAATTCAATTCTCCCCTCCGAATTCAATTTTCATTCTCCCTCTTTCTCTTTTCCTCCAGCTTCTCTCTCTCTCGCCCGTTCTCTTCTCCGCGATCTTATCAGAGCTCGCCTCAGCCTCACCTCTCCATTCTCGGTATGCACTCCCTCTCCTCCTTTTCTCTGATTTTTTTTAACTCATTGTTCTTTATTTGAATTTGTATTCTTTTCCCGATCAGAGAATTAGGGTTTTACCGGATGGACAGCAAACGGGTTTACGCGAGGCAAGGGCCCGAATCCAAGCTTTGCTTATACTGGCAGGCCGGGCACTGCAACCGCCACCCGTGCCCTTTTCTCCACAGCGACAGCGAAGTCTTAGCTGCTCCGTCGAGTTCATCTAAGAGGGGTCCCCGCCACCACCAGAACATGGTGTGGCGAAACCCTAGTTCTAGTTCTGGAGGCAACCAATCGAAATCCAAGTGGGAGGGTAAAGATCCACAAGGAGAGAAAAACCCTAGGTCTAGTTCTGGAGGCAAAGGCAACCAAGATCGACATGGAGAGAACTTGGTGTGCCGAAACGCTAGTTCTAGTTCTGGAGGAAAAGGCAACCAAGATCGACATGGAGAGAACTTGGTGTGGCGAAACCCTAGTTCTAGTTCTGGAGGCAAAGGCAACCAAGATGGACATGGAGAGAAATTGGTTTTGCAAAACCCTAGTTCTAGTTCTAGTTCTGCAGGCAAAGGCAACCAAGATGGACATGGGGAGAACACAGAAGAAAAGTTAATCGGAGGTGTTTTTAGCAATAGCCAAGGTGATAAACCATGCAAATACTTCTTGTCAGGGACCTGCTCCTACGGGGACAGATGTCGATATTTACATTCTTGGTCTATGGGTGACAGCTTCTCTCTCCTTGCATCCCTAAAAGGACACCAGAAGGTTATGCCTTTCCCTTTTCCTATTCTCACAAGTTATTTTGTTAATTCATTTCCTGAGTATGAGTATTGATCAATGGAAAAAAAAAAATAATGATCTCTTGTAGGTTATATCGGCCATAACACTACCATCGGGATCTGACAAACTTTACTCTGCAAGTAAGGACAGGACAGTCAAGGTGTGGGATTGCCATACTGGGAAGGTAATTGTTTATTTCAACCCTTCAAAAATTGTTTATCATCTTCATCTTCTCACTTGATTTGTAATATTAATTTATGCTGTCTTTTTGTTGTATGGTAGTGTGCGACAACAGTTAGTATGGGGCGTGAAGTCAGCTCTATGATTAGCGAGGGGCCATGGTTATTTGTTGGCATCCCCGACTCTATCAAAGTACTAATTCTCAAATTTCTTTTCTTAAAAGAATATTTAATATATCTTTTAGGGTTTTTCCATGGTGCACCGACCACTTTCTGATAACTGTTCTTATATTTGCATCCGGCGCACAAATCTGTGGTATATTCACAAATAAAACCCAGTTAATATTGACAAATTTGATGGAAAATTGTGCTTGTAACATTGATAATTCTGCCACTATTAACAAGTCATTTTGCAAATAAGGCTCGTCAAGGGTTATTTCTTAGAAATGTTGGGTTTATATATGCAAACACATTTAATTGGTTGGCATAATTTGGAACCTGCCCTTAGGATATAACTTTTTTCTTTATTAATTTGTTTAGGTATGGAATGCACTGACTGGTGCAGAAATGTGTCTTTCTGGGCCCACCGGTCAGGTACATGCGCTAGAGGCTGCTAATGATATGCTATTCGCGGGGACACAAGTAAGTCGTCCTTCAAATCCTTCTGATAAGTTCCAGTTAACAACCTTTCTTGTGTAAAGAATTACAAGTTGATTTACGTTCTTTTTAAATAAATTACAGGATGGTAGAATCTTAGTCTGGAAATATAACGCAACAGCAAATTCATTTGAGCCTGCCGCCTCTCTTCTGGGTCACCGCCTTGCAGTCATTTCATTAACTGTAGGAGGCTCAAAGCTTTATTCAGGTTCCATGGATCATACTATAAAAGTGAGTCCATCCATATATATATATATTCCCACTCGATTGATTTCCCTTGTTGATTTTCATTGTGTCAGTCTTAAGGTACTTACCTCATTATGTACGTACCATACAAAGTAATGCCCATGGTTGGTGGGTCCGTTTTGTTATTTAACTTGCAGCGCTTGGTGTTTAACTGATGGTAGCAACCCCGGTGCATGACGTGACCAGTACAATATTGGCATCTAACAGTCTAAATATGCGGTTTACTATTGTGAAGAACTAGTATTGGTACCAACCCGACATTCTTATGCTTTCTGGTTTACTAATTACTTTCTTAATGGCAAGTTATCAGTCGTATATACCTTTATATATTGACCTGATTACTGAAATCAATATGTCACCATCTATTTAATGTATTTACAAATTGTATGTATTAGGTATGGGACTTGACAACACTGGAGTGTGCGGAGTCTCTTTCAGAACATACAGATGTTGTCACATCCTTGCTGTGCTGGGATCAGTTTCTGGTGACATCCTCGTTAGATAACACCATCAAGGTTATTATCTTCATTTTTAAGTTTCGAAAATTTGTTTCAGTTGATAATTGATTTTAGCAAGTAAGCTTTGAAGTCATGTCATGTATATAAACAATGCAAAAGTTGCTGGAATGATTTACTTGCATGTTGTCAAATTGGCTCATATGATAGATTAGTTGTTAACACGTGGATATGTTGAATTTACTCAAATAATTTACCGTTGTCAATATTCTAATTTGTTCCTTTTCCTTTCAGGTATGGTATACCGGCAATAAAGATCGGTTGGAGGTTGCATACACTCATCACGAGCAGCATGTAAGTACTCTTTTGTTTATTTATATATTTTAATCCCTCAACTGTTTTGTATTAGTAAATGTTCTGTGCTCCTCAGTTTAGTTTTAGCTGAATGTCTTGATTATCTAGTGCATGCCTGAGAAATAAAATAAGAGAATCAATTGTTTAAATTACCCCCCCTTTTTGGTATCTTTATTGTCAGGGTGTAGTTACATTGTGCGGAATGCATGATTCCTGTGGAAAGGCGGTGTTGCTCTGTTCGTTGAATGATAAAAGCATCCGGCTCTATGATCTTCCCTCGTAAGTTTTCTTTATCAAGAAAACATTATCAAAAATAGGTGGATCATTTTTCCTATGTAACATTTATATTTGTTTCTGGTATTTTGGATAGATTTAACGAGAGGGGGAGAATCTTTGCGACGCAAGAAGTGTGGAAAATGCAAACGGGGCCAGGTGGAATATTTTTCACCGGTGATGGAAGTGGTGAAATAAAGGTGTGGCAATGGTCCACATAATTGCCACACCTTAATTTTGCCCCCCGCTTGTCTAAGCCAGGTGAAGCTCAAGCTCTCCTTCCCCATGGCCTCTGTCAACCGTTGGATGTGACCCGAGGTCTCTAGTACTCCCTCTATTTCAACTTGATATCCATCGACACTTGTATATTTGTTTCGCAACATCGCCATCAATCCTGAAGTCAGGTATCGATCTGGCTTATTCTTTTTGCTGTTAGTTAGCTAGATCCAAGGGAATTGATTGTTTCTGGTTATCACTTACTTGGATCTGGAATTGCTTGCTTTTTTTCTTCGAGAATTTAATACTTTTCTCGGATGATTGAGTGTTACAGTAAGCGGTACCGAGACTAGATTTGTTGGGGGTAAAGATTTAACAGAGCAGTTTTGGGTTCATGCATCGCATGTATTGTAGAATCAAAGCAGCGATGTATATGGTTTGTGCACTGCATGAAGCCAAAACTGCTCCGTTAAATCCATTACAATCTGTTGGTCTTCATAGAAGTAAATTAGTTCTTTGAAATAATAACTTTATTGGTTAATTTTATAGTATTGGAAGTTGGAACGATAGTAACAAAAGTAAAATAGTCTGAAAATTAATGCTTGTTTTAGAGTCTGCTAATTATGCCTTACTGTTCAGCTGCTATACAAACCTTTTGCTCCAACAATTAGTATCGACTAAAATAAATTAATTATAATGCCATTGTTGAATGCGTCCATAAGTCTTTAGTAAAAATATAATACATCAGATAATTTCCACCTAATTAATGTCAGTACGAATATTATAATAAACTAAAGTCAACTTATCGTTGTGATTGCATGTACACCTCTCATTTTGAAGCGCTAGTATTCAGGAACCTTAAAAGGAAGTCGTAGGAATTTAGTAAAATCCCCTGCTCATTAGCATTACTATATAGATAATCGGTATATTATTTTGATATTGATATGTTTAGCAAGTACCATTGGTGACACCTGAATTTGCACTGAAAATCTATGCTGGGTTAACAAAGAAAGCCGGGCTGTTGGAGTGCTGGAGAACTATGAAGAGGAGAAGTACACGCTGAGCACAACCTCAGGCAATTCGTCCGCAATAAATCCCCTGAAATCATGCCGTCGCTCAACAAATTCTTTGCCGACCCCAAGTAGAACCTGCTGCTCCCTTAATTAATAACTAATCATTTCAAAAGTAATTGTAAAATCTTGCATGATTGCTTCGTGTTTGCTTCTGATTGTGATAATTGATAAACTGCTTGGTGTTTAATTAAAAGCAAATTATGATTTATATATTCATGTCTCTACATCTTAGACTTTTATTATTAGCAAGTATGGGATAGATGAAGTGATAAGCTTGCAGGTATGCTAACGATTTATTATTAAATGTAAGGTCGACGTTCTCTCTCAAAAAAAATAATGAAAAGTCGGACGTTGTCTAAAGTTTAGATTGAATAGTAAGAGGTCTATGTTGTAATTCCTCTGTTAAAGGGATATATTCATAAAGACGGACTTTAGCATAAATATATGATTGCAAAAATAAGAGAGGCTCGACCTCTTTGGGCATTGCAAAAAAGTTCAATATATAATTCTCCCCCGATCAATCCAATAATTCTAAAAAATCAATAATCCAATCAAACCGGTTATTGTCCAATGGGCATTGTATTCCCTCAGTTTCCTAATTTTGTTGTATCATAAAATTGGAGAAGTGTTGCCGTAAATCTTGAAGCTATAGCTTTATATTGGTTACATCATGTTTATTTTTTTGGGTTTTTCTGCCTACTATTGTAATAATGGAGCCTCTTCCAAATCCTTAGTTCAAATGCTCTGTTAGCTGAGGTTTCGTTCCATTTATTAATTTTGTGTTGTGTGCATGAGTTCATTTTTATTTCTTTTTTACAGAAAAGAATCAGAAATTTCATATACAAGTTATTAAATATTTATGAAACTTGAATCTATAACTTCTCTGGAAATATGTTTATGAATATAACAAATGCGTGAGAGGTTCTGACAGTTTAATTTAAGGTTTAATCATGCGTGAGAGGTTCTGACAGTTTAATTTCTTATATCTTATAACAAATGCCATATGATTGATTGGCTCATAGTTATTTTGCTGAATATGACAGCTTAATTCAAAAGAAGTTTAGATGAATTAATACTCATTGCATGATGCAACAACCCTTAAAATGAACACAAATAAATTGTTTCATACCAACTAAAAATTTAATTTGCAGCCATGCAAAAAGCATTTTCTCATTCTTAAAACTAATATTAAAATGCATCTATAGTTGCGTTCTAGCTAGTTTCTTAACATATCAATCAAGTACCTTGCAAAAATATTGCACTATCATTAATTACACCAAAGAAGTATTGGCATTTTCATAAGCCATTGGAGGAGACCTAAATTAAAAACAAGTACTTCTTTGGGCTCTAATATATTAATTCAAAATTAAAACAAGCATTTAATTACACCTGTATCTGTTAAAGCATGACCATCTATTTAATGTATTTATTAGGTATGGGACTTCACAGCACTGCAGTGTGTCCAGACGCTTTCAGTTTCAGACCATGCATGTAAATGTGGTCACGTCCTTGCTTTTGCTGGGATTACTACTGTAATGCTCCTTAGACAAACACAATCAAGGTTATTTATTTTCTTCATTTTTCACCTTTGAAAATTTTCAGTTCATATATAATTGATTTTAGCAAACAAGACTTGAATTAAGTCATGTGCTCATGATGTATATAAACAATTAAAAATTCGATGGAATTATATACTCACATGCATGTTATCAAATGGCTCGTATGATAGATTAGGTGTTAACATACATGTGCTTATACATGTTGAATATACTCAAATAAATCATCCTTGTTAATATTCTAATTTGTTTTTTTTTTTTTCCTTGCTTTCAGATTTGGTGTACCAGCAACAAAGAACAGCTGGCATGTAAGTGGTACTCTTTGTTTATTTTTTGTATTAGTAAATAGTTCTGTGCTGTAAGTGCTCCTCAGTTTAGTTTTACTTTTAATTGAATATCTTGATTATCTAGTGCTTGCATGAGAAATAAAATAAGAGAATCAATTGTTTAAATTATCCCTCTTTTTAGTATCTTTATTGTCAGGGAGTAGTTACGTTGTGCGGAATGCATGATTCCCATGGAAAGCCGGTGTTGCTTTGTTCAAACATTATCCAAAATAGCTGGATCCTTTTTCCTATATAATTAACATGTGTGTTTTGTGTTTTTGTTGAAAAGGTTGTAATATATTTGCATGAATTTAGTGTGATAGTATAAATTTTTATTATGTATTGTACAATTAAATTGATATTGAATATAGTTGACGTGGTTCAAACTCAGTGGAAGCATATATGTCCATTGCCGTCCCTGATTCAATCCTCGCAACAAATTACTTCATGGCATTATTCAATTCTTTTTTTATGCTCACATCACGTGAGATTAAATAATTTACAATAAGTCAAAAACATACAAATATCCTTCAAACCAAGTTCAATTATTTAATTTTAATTAAAAGAATTAATGTAATCGAAAGGACCATTGACACCAATTAATTGTGTTCCTTGTGTATAATATTGTAGAAAATAAATAGAGCGTGGAAAGAAATTAAAAAAAAGAAAAGAAATCGGCTTAGTTTAAGCAGTAGCTTGGAAAAGATAACTGTAACGCCTTCATGTTTTGTTTATAATCTAGTAGATTGAAATCAAGGGTCTCCACAATTTTTATGCATATTTAACAAATTTTATTTAACATTTATCCAGCTAAAGAGTATAGATGATACAAAACAAAAGCTAACAATTTTTATTTTACAAAAAATACCTCTGATCATTGAGCAAACCCAATATATTCATATTAATTAATCAAAGGAATTGTCCCCTCAAATTTCTATTTCACCTTTTCATGGTATAATACACAGGTACAGTGCACCAAAATAAATAAACGTTTAAAATAGAATCATCTAATCCCTCTATTCCTTCTTTCCTTTAACCAAAAATCTCAATTCATCTACTACTCTGAACTGCAGTTAATTTGGATTTGACATTTCAATTGGAAAAGGCCAAAGTTTACTTAATTACTCCGAACTGCATCAGGAGATAAAGCAGTGAGAAGCTCCTCTTTTGCCCTCTCTAATGCCATAGACAAGTTCTCTGGCTTCCTTCCACCAGCCTGGGCAAAATTGGGTTTGCCTCCGCCGCCGCCACCACACAATTTTGCAATGTTTCCAATGAATTTACCAGCCTGTATCCCCATTTTGACCACCTCGGGACTAAATGACGCAACCAAACTCACCTTGCCTTCATCCGGTATTGAACCCAAAACAATGGCAACAGGATCTTGTAATGATTCAGTAAGGAACTCTGCCGCACTCCTCAGTGCATCGGTATCAGTGTCATCCATATTTTCAACCACAACCCTGTAAAAGAAAAATAAATTAATAATGCTTATGACCCACAATGCTTGTTATTTCCCTCTTCATGGTATATCTACTGCAAGTTATATTCGAATACATGAAGAAAATCTTCTTCGCACCAACATTTGGAAGTAATACAAAAAATTCTCTAATGTTTGCACTTGGCACCAGAGATTTTTTTTTTTTTTTTTTTGGTAATTTGGAAATGACACCAAACAATTAAAAAACATTAGGTCAGTAAAGAACTGACCCCCCTCCCCACCCCCTCAATATCAGGAGAGTGACAATATTTCAATTTGGAGTTCACAAAAAAAAAATGGATGGATGGGTGATATTTGCAAATGACCTAAATAAAATGGATTTGACGTGAAAATAGGAGAACTACTGGGTATTTTGCCAAAAATAAAAAAAATGTTTTATATAATAGCCCTTAAAATTTGGCCATCTTACACCTGACATTGGATGACAACTTCCAACAGTGGAAACACAGGGGAATGAGTAATTGCTCAAAACTCAGCATAAAGCTAAAGAGGAGAGAAATATGGTAATACCTTATATTATTTTGTCCCACAACAAGGGCTTTGCTCGCAACATTAGATGCTCTAAGCACGGCAATTTTACTTTTCAAAGAGGAAACCTCATTTCTTGTTGCTCTCAGTTCGTCTAAAACACTCTCTACTCTAGCATTCACATTCTCTGCTTTTACCTAAAAAACAAAAAAGAACAATGGAAGCTTCGTCTTTTGGTTTGAGAAGAATTAAAGATCTTTCAAAAAAAAAAAAATTGCAGACCCTTTGATGGTGCAGTGGTTTAAGGGAATCATATGAGAATCATATTTCATAATTAAGTATTGGAATATATTACGTTATATCATTTGTCAATCAAGGGCTAAAAAAATTGACCTTTAGCATGGTGCATAGTTGTCTCATGAAACTGTCACGAGAAGTAATATATTCGATGAAAGCATCACCGGCCACAGCCTCTATTCGCCTAATACCAGAAGCTATACCTTGTTCGTTAATTATTTTGAAGCCACGAATTTCACAAGTATTACTGACGTGGGTCCCTCCACAAAGTTCCATTGACACACCAGGTACCTCTACTACTCTGACCTACACGGCATCAAAGTTTCCTTCCTTCCATTAATGTTCATATATCATGTGCATGTATAATTCATGCAACATTTTGAAATGCAATGTCTTATTTGGTAGATTAGGCTTCTGTGTTTGTTTTCAGAAAGTATTCTTAGAGTTTGGGAAATAAATTCTCGTTGATGGCACTAAAAAGTTCATTTAATATAAGATCTGACCTGTTCACCATACTTTTCACCGAACATAGCAATGGCGCCTGCCTTTTTGGCATCGGCTAAGGCCATCACTTTTGTATCGAGATCCGCAGCCTCACTGATCCAACGGTTTACCAATGCCTCGATTTCTGTGATCTCATTGTCAGTGAGGGGACGGTGGAAGTTGAAATCAAACCTGAGTCGATCAAACGAGACCAAAGAACCGGCCTGTGATGTCTCAGGACCTGTAACAGCTTTAAGTGCAGATTGTAAAAGATGCGTTGCAGTATGGTGTACCTACACATTCCAAAGAACATTTTGTAAAGTATTGTTCCATGTCAGGTCACTCCTTTGAAATATCTCAAATGGTTGATAAAAAAAAAGTTATTTGTAAACTATATGATATGTCTTGGAAATTTTTGGAACCAAATTGGAAAAGGAGCAATATCTAATTTTAGAAAAAAAATAATACATGATCAAGTAGTACATCATACCTTTGCTCTGAGTCTCAGTTTGGCATCAACTGAAGCATCCATCTCTTTACCAACTTCTAATGACCCCTCTTTTAGCATTCCCTTGTGCACAAAAATATTGCCAAGGGATTTCTGCACATCTTTTATCTCCACAACTGTCTTTGACTTTTCATTGCCATCTCCTAAAGAATACAGCAACCCGTTATCTCCAATCTGACCACCTGACTCGGCATAGAACGGGGTCCGGTCCAATAGCACCTCCACCTCAGTCCCTTCGGAAACATGCTTTACTGGGTTCCCATTTACCAAAATACCCTTCACTACCGCTCTCACAGACAGGGAATCATACCCTAGAAACTCTGTGTCAGGTATCCCCTCAGCAATTTCCATTTCATTACCAACCGAAAGTTTTACCACATTATGAGCAGCCTGAGACTGTTTTCTTTGGTTGTCCATTTCTACTTCAAATTCTTTCATGTTTACTGTAACACCTCGCTCACTCGCTATCTCAGCTGTTATCTCCACAGGGAAACCATATGTGTCATACAAGAGAAAACCATCTTTTCCAGACAGACAAGGTTTTTCTTGTGTCAAGGCATCGGCTAAGAACTGATCTAAGAGCTTCTCACCTCTCTCTAGGGTTTGAACAAACCGCAACTCTTCTCTCTTTAACTCCTCAACAATCGCAGTTTTTCTCAGAGAAACATCCGGATCAATTTCAGTACTTAGAGAAATCACTGTTTCAGCAAGTACAGGAGTGAAAAGCCCATCAGGGCTATCAAGGCCATCTCCTCTTATACCAATCAACCGACCAGTACGAACAACTCTTCTTATAAGCCTCCTGACCACATAACCTCGACCTATATTTGATGGCATAACCCCATCTGATATCAGATAAACAACTGCACGCATGTGATCCCCAATAACCTGGATAATAGGCAAGTTCTTTTCTTGTTGAGTAAATATGATACAGCAAGTCAAAACTTGCAAGCAAGACATGTTTTCTCATGTTAACTCTTACAAATTGCAAAATATAACACAAACCAGAATTTCACATACTTGTTTTTTGATAATATGGAAAATAAAGGGCTTGCGAGAATATCTTTCATCTTTGAGGTAAAACGAGAATATATTAACAGCGGATAGTGTGTATTTCTCTTTTCACCCGACAGATTATTTTTCTATGTATGCAAGGACGCATAGGGTATGGTTTCTATTTTTAAACAACAATCATCTAAAAAAAAAAATTTAACAAGTTTGAATTATACTAACTTTCAGATTAGTCTTTGTAGTGCCATCTGCTTCACTGTATGAGATCGATGCCATGTGAGCCGCCTTCTCTATAATTGGGAATATCAGATCGGTCTCGTAGTTATTAGGGACCTACAATTAATTTTTTTTGAAAATGTAGTCCTTCAGAAATGGAAAATAAATATGTGCAAGAATAAAGAGAAATTCATGTGTGCCCCTTGAAATATATATCTAGTCCTGCAAAGCAAGGATTATTTGAAGACAAAGGAAGAGTACTAGTGGTAATTTTGTTGTTTTCGTCGAGCAATATGTGATATTTGCAAGGTTTACACAGGTATCCATTATATTTCTCACTTTAATGGTGAACTTGATATTTCAAACTGCGCAGGGTTACACATGAAATTGAGGTACTTTTTAGAAGGTAAGAACAAGTTGCAAGTTACATTTTGAAGGATTTGTGCCATGCGCTCCAGCCCCATTCCGGTATCTATGTTTTTTTGTTTCAATGGCTCCAGAGAGCCGTCCTCCTTTTTGTTATATTGCATGAATACAAGGTTATAGAACTCGATAAATCTACTATCATCCCCTAAATCCTGCAGTTAACTATAGCTCCACATCAATAAATATGTAAATAAGATGTCAATAGAAAAAGCCAGGTTAATTGTATCAATGAATGCAAAAGTGGGTCAAATTCGGCTAAAAAGGCCTCAATTGGGACAAAGCTAAGTTGAATATTTGAGGAACAACTAATTGATTCATTGATCTTGCATGTGCAACTGTGACATAAACAGATTGTAGCCGCAAGAGAAGAGCCTACAAAACGATTTTCAATTGATATCAGTTGAAAAAGAAACAAAATACGTACAGCATCAGAGGAGCCCCTCTCAGGATGAAAATCATAATACATCTCAGAGCAGGGACCACAAGGGCCTGTTACGCCACTAGCCCAAAAGTTATCCTCCTCTCCCATCCTCTTTATTCTTTCCTCGGGCACGCCAACCTGGCAGTGGTGTACAAGGTTCACTTGAGAAAAGTAATAACAGTGGCAGCACGAGATTACTATACAGTAATTTACTAGGTTAATTTGCCTTACCTCATTACGCCATATAGAGAATGCTTCATCATCATCTTGAAAAACACTAATCCATAATTTCTCAGGCGGTAGCCCAAATCTACAACAAAGGCAACAATAATTTAATAAAACTAAGAATACAATTTTCACATAGTATCTAAAATATACAAAGTGAAAAGCAAACACCAGATAAATATAAAGGTAGGCTACATGTACCGAGCATAAAATTGCCAATAAAGTTTTTAGCCATACTCCTTAGTTGTAAGCTCCCAAGCCCATAAAATTGCCTCTTTTTTGAAATAATCACCAAAGCTGAAGTTACCGAGCATCTCAAAGAATGTATGATGCCGAGCAGTCCTTCCCACATTTTCTATATCATTTGTCCTCATGCATTTTTGAGAAGTTGTAGCGCATGCTACATTTCTCGGTTCCTGACAAAATCCGATCAACTAATTTAAAAGAGGTCCGATGACAAAATTTGCCGCTCTTATCCAAGTCGATATATGATGGATCTTTCGATAAACCAGGAAAACCAACAAAAGAATAGTTGTGTCCATTATCTATTCCAAAACCGGAGTATGAAATGCATACTAAAAGAAGATGTAAGGGTCAGTTTGACAGGAATATCTTAATTTAGTTGAGTCCAATCTGAGATTTCAGAATCAAGTTAACCCCCCTAAACCCAACCTGGACGTAACCCATGAGGCACCAACCAAAACCTGGAATATAAGATGGCACAGAGTGATCCAAGAAAAAAAGCCAACTACAACTCGAAATCAACTTTATTAAGAAAGTGAGGCCACGGTACTATGCATAGTGCATGGTGGTCCATACTATGGATCAATATCTCCATTTTCAAAGTCCAAACAGTCGATCGGAACCGTTCAACATGATCTCCATATGAAAATGTACTTGGAGATCAAATTTTACATTTTTTGTAATATTTTTATTAGTCTGCAGGTACATCTTCATATGGAGATCATGTTGAACTGTTCAGTACGACTGTTTGGACTTTGAAATCAAAGATACTGATCCATAGTACAGACGAATATACGTTATGCATAGTACCATAGCCTCACTCTTATTAAAATGTAACCTGAAATGATCCAAAATATGGGACCTGAAGTTAGGATAAACAATAAGTATGTTGCCTAATACCTGACATCAACCCGAACCTGATATAGCCTGACTCAACAAATCTGAGGCCCGAAATTGACCAGACCTGACCTGCCAATTTCGCTACCTATAGTATTGACTAAGGTCAGTAATGAAACAGTGACTGCTACCTACATGGGATATTATATCGGAATTGGTATCATCCAAAAGAAACAGACTCGCTTATACTCAAACATACCTTCCCGAGAAATATAGGTTTGAACTGAAGCATCCCGGCAATTGTCAAAAAAACTGTCGGGTCATCTGGCACCAATGATGAGCTAGGAAGAATCTTGTGCCCTCGTGATGCAAAAAAATCGAGGAAACGGCGACGAATCGCATCACCACTTACTAAAGTCTCCTTTTCATTCCTATCTTCTTTTTCTCGAGTCACCGAATGTGCTGAAGCCGAACAATTGACTGAAGAACTCGATTTTAGAAAGCAAAGATATACGAGCTAACTTTTAAAAAAAAAAAAAGATATACACAAAATTGGATCAGAAATTAAACCAGGAGCAATTATACAAACCGGATGACTTCCATATTCTCAAATTAGATCTCCTTGGCAGTCTCAAGTACTCCCGTTGATTTGTAGTGACACTGATGCAACTGCAACCTATGGCTTGAAAGAAAGATTGTTGGAGTCAATATAATACTGGTAGAGAATCTGAGAGGGGTTGAAAAGTACGATCGGTTTATGTGAGTAATTCTATATAGCTGTCAATTAGTGCATTTGGTAATTTTAAAAAGAAGTTGAAAACGATTTAAAATTGAGAGCGGAAAGGGAAAAGCGTACCTAGGAGGTAACTGGGTAGGCGAGAGATGGTCGCCGGAGAAGACCTCCGATGAGAGGTGGAGGCGGAGAGTAAAGGGAGATTCTGGAGCTTCACAATCTCCATTTGCGCACGAGCTGTTTGCTGTTTGCGCCACTCGCGCGTTATCCTCTCAACTCAACACTAGCATTACTCGAGTGAGGAGGGTCTTAATATTATAATGAGAGATGCTTCTATGGACACAAGGACCTATTTGTAAAATGAACATATTTTCATTTTCAAAGTTCAAACAGTCGATCCGACCGTTCAACATTATCTCCATATTAAAATGTACTTGGAGGTCAAATTTTACATTTTTTTTGAATTTTTTTACTATTTATTAAGTATTTTACAAAAACTAGTCAAATTCAGACCATTGAATTTTGTAAAATACTTAATAAATAGTAATAAAATTCAAAAAAATGTAAAATTTGACCTCCAAGTACATTTTAATATGGAGATAATGTTGAACGGTCGGATCGACTGTTTGAACTTTGAAAATGAAAATATATTCATTTGACAAATAGGTCCCTGTGTCCATAGAAGAATTTGCCTATTATAATTGTTGTTTTTATACGGGCTGTGTTTGAGTTGTTGTTTTACGTTTTTGACCTTCAAATTTCTGTAAAATACACGTTGGCACCTTTTACCCTTCTAATTTCAAAAACTTCAAATTTGCTCCATTTATTGTCTTTTCTATTAAAACTCATTTTAAATTAATCAAGCACCGCATTTTATCCTTCACTAAAAAAATAAAAATATATATGTAATATGTTTAAGAGAAATATTTAGTCTTTTTGTCAGCTTTGAGAATAAATAACTCATTTTCTTACTTGTGACGTTGTCACGCACAAGCATATATTTAAATGTCATCGTGTACGTATCACAAGTAAAGAAATTAACTATTTGTTCTCAAAAACTGATCGGTTAGATGATGGAGCATTTTTCTTACACAAACTACGTGTTTTTATTTTTTTTGATAAAAATAAAATGGGTACTATATAATTTTAAAATGAGTTTCAATAAAAAATTAATAAAATTGGATAATTTGTAATTTTTTAAATTTAGAAGGATAGATATGATACATGATTTTTTTTATTTTAAGTGAAAGTTGGAGGTCAAATTACCCAACTATTTAATATCTATAAGGAATTTTTCTCATTCGGGTTTCGAACCTGCGACCTTCCACACAAATATTATGAATTTTAGAGAGGAAAATATGTAATTTCAAGATTTTTTTATGGGTTACATGAAATTCCTCCTATTTTTATTATTTTATTTGAATTATCACGGCAGCTGAAAGTATAAAAAGTGTTTTTATTCGTCAAATAAGATGGCCCAATAAATATTTTTGTACATTGAAATAACGTGTTGTTTAGGTTTCATAACGTTGAATTTGAGAATTACATTTTAACGGAAACCTGTCAAATATTTTGACGGTAGCCTATTTTACATATATATGATAGTAAATTCTAAATAAGATGGATTGAATTGATTTTTCAAAAATAGTAACTTTCTATTTTCTTAACATCGCTAACGAGTCTGAAACTAATTAAGTTTCCTAATTGAATTAGTCCTTAATTCTACTTTATTTCTCAACACAATCCTTTGACCGAGATTTTTATTTTTACCCAAAAAAATATATATTTTAATATAATTAATCAAGTTTTTGAAAAAATTAAGTTTATACCCAAACCGTAAATAAAAAAATTGGGAAAAGACAGTTTGTATTCTTATGCCGCCTCGGTTTTTGGGAGAAGAAAATAGCTGTCAATGTACCATTCTTTTAAGACCACGTAGATATTTGAGATTTCTTTATTATGCAATATGATCAACTAGTTATTATGCAATTTGTTCATGGCGAATATATCAATGGCAATTCTTACTGTTAACCTCGAATTTTTTTTAAAAACCATAATTAGAATAATCAAAGTTAGAAAACCAACATGATTACTAATTTTTTTACAAAAATCATAAGAACCGAGATTTCAATTCGGTTCCAAGTTTTTTTTTTCCTGGAACTGAATTGGAATTTCGGTTCCAACTCCCATTTCACAATTTTTCCGAAAATCGGTGTGGCATTCGGTGTGCAGAGCAAAACCCGAGATCCCACTTCGGTTTTTGTTTTTTTTTCATTTGGAACCGAAACTAATTTTTGGGTATTTTCCTTTTAATTAAATTCAAGATGAAAATCTCTCTGGGTGAATCTTGACTGGCCATTTATATTGCGATTTTAAGTTTTTCAATTAAACAGTAAATTTATAATTTATTTATTTATTATTGAAATATTAGAAATATTTTATATATTTCTTTGAAAATAGATGGAATACTATATAATTTGATTTATTAGAAAGACTGCGACAAATAACCCGGATCTACATTTTTGAGATCGGATTTTTTGCCGCTGTAAGAAAAATTAATATATTTCCTTGTGTGTTATTGGAAAAACATAAAAAGGTTTTGAATCTAGTTATTGATTCTGGTTCAAAAGTTACTTCTAAGTAGATATAGAAAATACTGTAATCTTTCTATTTTTGAAAAAACAAAAATTTTCTACGTGGTCTTAAAAGAATGGTACATTGACAGCTATTTTCTTCTCCCAAAAACCGAGGCGGCATGAGAATACAAACTGTCTTTTCTCGATTTTTTTATTTACGGTTTGAATTTAAATATTATTTACGGTTTGGGTATAAATTTAATTTTTTCAAAAACTTGGTTAATTATATTAAAAAATATATTTTTTTGGGTAAAAATAAAAATCTCGGATCCTTTGACATATCATGATTATCATGAAAATGGAGTTTAAATTTGAATTTTTTAAAGAAGGATATTTTGATTAACGTCAAAACTTAATACAAACTCCATCACTTAGATCGTGTGGAAAATTTAATGCAATTGAATAACCAATTAGTCCTTCATTAGACGAATCGAAAACTAACACTTCAGTTTTATGATTTTTTTTAATAGCAACTATATTATTTTTAATTGCTTCAAATTTGTCGCAGACTGTATTATAGATGAGGAGGGATCCGATTACACCTTTTTTGGTGACACACTTTGACATCTACCATTTTAAAAGTTCAAATAGTTGATTCAAATCGTTCAACATGATGGATATATTAAAATGTGCTTGGAGATCAAATTTTACATTTTTTTGAATTTTTTTGCTATTTATTAAGATGGTTACAAAAATCGTTGTTTTCAGACTATTGAAAAACAGCGATTTTGTAACCATCTTAATAAATAGTAAAAAATTCAAAAAAATATATAATTTGATCTCCAAGTACATTTTAATATGGTGATCATGTTGAACGGTTCGGATCGATTGTTTGGTTTTTAAAATCGCAAAATTGACCTATATAAAAAACAGTGTCATGATGTGTCACAAAAAAAGGTGTAATTGGATCCCTCCTCATTATAGATATTATATATGTAAAATTTTGAAATTTTGTACATATCTAAGAGTGCATAAACCGATTCTCTCACTTCAAATCAATCAAGAGATGCGTTACTCTCTCTATAATTGCTGTGTTGTTGTGACTTGAGAGAGCACTTAAAATTGATATACATTTGAATAGATTTTGACGATAAAGGTACGTTTGGATGAGAGTTATAATAGCTAGAATAGTGAAATTTTAGAATAGTAAATGAGAATAAAGAAAACAAATAGTAATTTTCAAATTAGTGTGAAAATGATGCTATTCTGATTAGTAAAAATGTTATTTGGATTGTATTTGTGAAATAGTGAATAATTGTAATCAATAAAGAATAATGTTAACAATGTGTTAATTAAGAAGAAAGATAGACTAATGAAATCTCAAATGAATTGTCACGACATAGAAATAACGAAAAGTGTTATCAAATTTGTTATTTCAGAATTATGTTGACAGAAATCCAAAATTAAAATATTTTTTCCTCTCATTTCACATTTTCAAATAGTAGCTATTCCAACATTTACAAAGAATAAAAAATAGCAATTATTCTAACTATTCTGAATAGCAAAAATATTGTTTGAATGCACATTGCTATTCCGAATAGCTTCTATTCTAAAATAGCCTCTATTCTTGTGTCATCCAAACATAACCTAAGTTCATCTTCAAGTTTTTTGCTTCTAAGAAATGTCTTTTGCTTAATTGATGACAGTTTTATTAGTTATTTGCTTAACCCGGAACATCACTTGTTACCAGTTATTCCAGAAAGTGGAATAAATGAATACAACTCTTTGCCTACCCTTAGAAAAAAAAATGAATATATGCCATTGATTGCATAAGAATGATAAGTTTATACAGGCAAAATGATGACAATGACCAATCAGGACTTCATTAAAATATGTTAAATTGAAAAACTTTTTTTTTTGTTACCTTGTATTTGTCCTACACGAAATTATAAAAAAATAATTACTTGACACTACATCTAAAACCGAAGACCAAGTCACCAGAAGAGAAAAAAAAAAGCATAAAAGAAGATCATTTTTTTTTCCTTCTAGCAGTTAAAGAAAAGAAGTTGAATGCCTCCATGAATTCCAAGCCTCCACAAAGTGAGTAAAAAGATCACTCATTGCTATAAGAACAAAAAGAAACAATCAAAATTCAAATGATTAGATATATTTTGTTCCTGACAGTTTACGTTAAATTTTACTTTAAGTAGCCATATTTTTTCAAATCAGACTATATTTTCTTGTGTGCAAAGAACATTGATAACTGTATATCATATTTTGCAACAAAGAAGCAACATTTAAGCTACGATTTTGAGATGATTTGCAGCAGGCACAATCATTATCTCAGTTAGATGGTACAAGTAGCTTCCATCAAATTTTGGCATCTACCAGAAAAAACCAAATTTAAACCATGCCATAAATGAAGCACCAACACATTGATTTGCCAAGTTGATATGAAAGGAGGACTTCAGTCATTTATGCCTGCACCTAGTGGTTGGCTGAATCACACAAAATTTGTTGGTATTATAAAATAGTAGGTGAGGAGGTCTGATTTGCTAACATGCTAACCGCAACAATACCGACCTAAAATTATATATATATATATATATAGAATTGCTAATATACAAACGTTTGTTCCTGAATTCAGGAACAAACGGTTCGGTTCTCCGATTTCCAAAGTTCAAACCGTTGATCCAAACCGTTAAATATTTAATCTTATATTAAAATGTGCTTGGAGACCAAATTTTACATTTTTTAGAATTTTTTTACTATTTATTAAGCTGGTTTGAAAACCGCTATTTTTCAATAGTGCATAAGTTTAATAAAATCAGCAGTTTTCAAACCAGCTTAATAAATAGTAAAAAAATTCTAAAAAATGTAAAATTTGGTCGCCAAGCACATTTTAATATAGATTGAATATCTAACGGTTTAGATCGACAGTTTGGACTTTGAAAATCGGAGAACCGAACCATTTCTTCTTGAGTCCAAGACAAACATTTGTATATTAGCCATTATATATATAAACCAATATTTGACCAAACTAACCTTGGTTATGGTACTGAGGCCTGAAAGCATTAGCCATTGTCTCCCAGTCGCTAACACACTCTCTCTCTCCTCCCTTCTGTTCTGTGGCATATTCTCTTTTAACAGGAACAGGTTGAAATGGGCCAAAGACAAACCCACCTTTCGGGCCATGTATCAGTTGCTGGGTCGTCCTGTTGCACTCTGCCAGGTCAGCACCTGACACTGCAGCCTTGCCCCTGCTATCGTCTGAAAACAGGCCCAAGTTGGGCCTCTTTGATGCCACATTGGTTAGCTCGGTACCGAACGATCTTTTTTTGGGGTGCTTAGCAAATGGAGCTGCAGTAACTGGAGCTCCCGTTTCTGAAATCTGCCGCCCCTCTAAACCTAGCCACCGAAAGGCAGGTTTTCTAGTTTCTGCATGGTGTGTCTGCAACAAAATTAAAATTTTGAAATTGATGAATTATAGCATCAAATGAAGTTTTACCAAAGAAGCAACTGTAATAAAAAAAAAAAGGAGAATCTTTTTAGAAATACCTTCTCTATGAGATTCATGGAAGATAGAACATTTGCAATGTCGTACAACCTCCTGACTTTAGCTGCAGTATTTAGAAAATTAAAAGACCATTAACATTTATGGACTGAAAAGAAGATTATGTATAAAATAAGATGGAAATTTGTGAGATAAGAAGGAAAGGTGGCAGTACTTCTCATATTGACAGCATCATGTGCATCTCCGAGGAGTATCTTTGCAGCCTCGTCCAGAGATATCGTATCAGCCTTAACAAAATGTGCAATGAATTAAACAATAGAGAACACTAATTCAGAAGAGCAATTATGTGCTAAGCTTTGCAACATGATAAATTAGGTAGTGTGATTTGTTAAATTTATTATGCTACAACAAAAGATAACTATGGTAATTTTAAGTTGCTCTGCTTGTTTGATGTGTTACTACTTGTTTCTTGAATATCTTCTGTGCATCTTTTTAAAAATATTTTGGGTAAAACATCTTGTACTGATTCAATTTACAAAATAAACAGAACTATTTCAGTTTGTATGGTTTGGTTGGCAATCTTGTTCGCTGTTCTTATGTTTTGGAAATTGAAAAAAAACCTTTTATGTTGATCACATTTATTATGGTTTGCATGGACCAACCAATCTCCGACCCAAAATTAGTGGCAACTGGCATGTGAATGAGCTTTATCATATGTACCATAAAAATTTCTCCAAATATAAACATGCAAAATCTGAGTTTAACAACTTACATCTGTTGTGATGAAAAGCTTGACAAAGTTCTGAGTTAGGAGGCCAAGGGACTTCTCTCTCCTCTGATCCAGAGCTGAAAACAAAAAAGAGAATACATCTTTAGAACTAATTTGTTCAAAATTAAAAATGAGAACATATAACAAGTATTAACTGAGAAAATATTAGGTTTGCCAGAAATTGACCCGCAATACCAGGCTTTGGTCCAGAATTAGCACTGTTGATGAGGGTTGAATCAAGTAAACCGGTCCCTTTCTCCCCCTCGATATCTGTGCCTTGATTAGGTAATTCATCGTCTTCTTCCTCCAAAACCTTTATTCAAGATCAAAATTTAGAATAATGAATTGAAATCAAATGTGATTTGTGACCTGCAACGCTTTATTTTGCCCTTGCTTCCATTGAATTATAACATTCTAAATCAATGCAAATATGAACTGTAGTTTTAGCCAAGAAAATTCTTTGGCGACAAAATTGCGCATCAAAAGTATACAAAACCAGAAGCTTAAATAGAAAAAAAAAATAGAGATAATAGAGAACTTACTTTAATTGGGTATTGTGCATTTTGTAAAAGAGGATCCTGTAATGCGCTATCCTGATGACAGGAACACAAGAACATTTTTATCTCGTTTTAATTTCAAAAATTATATAATATAAATTTTATCTATTTTTTTAATGGAAGAGGAAAATAGGCAGACCTTGAGATCTTGCAAGGCTTTTGGAATTCCAGAAAACCCAATCCATGAATATTGATTCTTCCCCTTTCTTACAAGAACCTAAAAGAAAGCAATTACAGTTGTAAATCACACACACAAACCTGGAATTTCTTGTTTTACATATAGAACCCTGCAATTTGTGATTTTACATATCTTCTCTATACATCTTTTTTTATTTGCTGGACTTCTTTTGGGGCTTCAAGATATTTACAAACTGGCATTAAAAAAGAAAATCCCAGAGAAGAGAGAGATAGTTGAAAATAAGAACAAGAAAGCAAGATCTCACCCCAACACTCTCCAAAACATTAACTATATCATAGATCCGCCTCCTTTCCACACCCAGCCTTCTCGCTGCATCATCCAGTCCAATTGCATCGACATCGTCTCTGTTGTAAAGGGCTACAAAACTACAAAATCCCACAAAAAAGAAGTCAGAAAGATTTTTTTTTTATAAAATATCAAGGCAAAACAAGAAGAACAGGAGATAAATCCAAATTTGAGAACTGCCACCACTTACTTAGAGCACAAGAGGCCTAGAGACTTCTGCTTTCGACTGTAGGCAAGGTGGCGGCAAGCTGAATCGACAAATGAAGAGTGGAGAGGTGAAGACGACATCTTTGTACTGGGATTTTGTTGGTAGGGTTTTTTGGAGAGAATTATACGAATCTGAGAAGAGAAAGGAATAAATAGGTGTGATTTTGAGTTCGATTTGAGGGGGAATTTGTTCAGATCTGAGAGCAAAAATAGGAGAAAAAGAGGGAAACGAGACCGTTGAATGAGACGGAGGCGGTAGGATTGGGGCCGAGAGAGGGTTTTAATTTGGCGCCGGGGTGTTTCTGGAAATATTTTGAAACGCGTTTGTTTTTTCTCAATTTTTTTTTCAATACCAGTGGGAGGTGGGGATTTGCCAATTCGAAATTTGGAACTAAGGCGCGCGACTCTGGCAATTTCCGGACGATAATGCCCCTATTTACTGTAAAGGGTGACGCTTGTTGCTATTGGAGAAGTGAGCTGATGGAACGGGGGTTTGTTTTGTCATTTCATACCTGAGAAAGTTGAGAGGATATCGAGGAATCTGTGGGGATACGCATGTGGTCTGTCAGGACTCTGGATTTAATAGTTGATCACTGGATCTCTTCTCCTCCAGAGATTTACTCCTTTAATTTCTGATCGAACGGTTTTCATATCAACCCTAACCCCGCGCCTCATTTTTCCAGCACATGCTGCCCGTAAAGCCTGAGGTAGGTCTGACGTTGGAACTGAACTTGACGGTTTAGATCTACCTGTAACGATCCGAAGAAAAATGAAAGCACTGTAGAGGATCCGAATCCTAGGCAGAGAAGCCTGGCGCGGAGCACGTGACTGAAGGAGCGTTGTTTGCCCGCCAAAACATTTCTCAGCTTCTCTCTGATTTCCCTCTCCGATAAAACATATATTTTGATAGCTATTATTAATTAAGAAGGCGTAATAATAATAAAGAAAAAAGAGGACTGCTTTATTAATTATTACACACAAAAAAAGAAATTGAAAAGTAACGGTTTGGCGCCTCTGGCTCCTCTATCTATCCCTCTCCTCCAGGTTCCAGAGACTGATGTAATGTAATCAGTGTTCTAAATAGTGCGCTATAGCGTTTTTGGACTCCAAACGCTACACTATGACATCAAAATGCGCTACGGCCGCTACAGTGCTATAGCGGTCCGCTATTTGCGCTATACAATATGGGTTTTTTTTTTAAGCAATTTATATGGGTTTTAAATAAAGATAAAAAAAATCTCAAACCGAAATTGAATTGTTGCTACTTGCTACAGATAAATCAATTTGAAATTGGGAATATAAATTGAATTTGAATAGAAAAAAAGTCCAAACCGAAATTAAAATTTGAATAGAAAAAAAAAAGATTATGTCATGAATCATTATGCTTAAGATATTTTTAATAGGAAAAATCGATAGTTTATGATATTACTATGGATATTTTGAACCGCAATTTGGACTTTGTACGGGTTCAATATGAATATTATAATTTCTTAATTACTTTGGTGTTATTTATTGTTCTATGAGACTTTAGATAATGTTGATATTTAGTACAAATATTGAATATACGAAATGTAAAAAAAAAACGCTATTTGGAATAGCTTCCGCTATAGCGACGCTATTTGCTATAGCTTTTATTTTAGCCCTCCCGTTACGACGCTATAAACGCTATTTAGAACCTTGAATGTAATACAATTTACCGTATTTATTGTGATGTCAGGACTTTACTGCATAATGTATCAAATCAATCACGGTGTCACATAAAACCTGTATCAGAAAATATAAATAGAGGAGAGTATCATGTTTTGGAGAGTAAAATTTCTTTTTTACTTTCTGACTATATTTTTATTTTTAAACTTTAAATAGTCCATTTGAAACTTTCAACACGAGCTCCATATTAAGATATACTTGGAAATCAAATTTATATTTTTTTTTAAATTCTAAAGAAATAGTCCAAAAAATGTAAAATTTAGTCTGCAAGCACATTTTAATATGAAGATCATGTTAAAAATTTCAGACCGACTGTATGATTTTTGAAAATGAAGATACAGACTGACTATATGATTTTTCAAAACATGATAACCCAGCTCTCTCTCTCTCTCTCTCTCTCTCTCTCCTCTGTGTATATATGAGTAGAGATCTAGTTACCATAATTTTGAGTTACAACAAGGTTACCACGACCATTTTCTATATTTTCAAAGTTCAAATCGTCGATTCAAACAGTTCAACATGATCTCCACAATAAAATGTCCTTCGAGATCAAATTTTATATTTTTTTTGAATTTTTTTACTATTTATTAAGATGGGTACAAAAACTAGTCAAATTCAAACCATTGAATTTTGTACCCATCTTAATAAATAGTAAAAAATTAAAAAAAATGTAAAATTTGATCTGGAAGCACATTTTATTGTGGAGATCATGTTGAACGGTTTGGATCGATGATTTGGACTTTGAAAACATAGAAAATAGTTATGGTAATTTTGTTGTAACTCAAAATTGTGGTAACTAAATCCCTCCTCTATATATATACATATACATATACATACATGAGGAGAGATCCGATTACACCTTTTTTGGTGACACACTTTGACACCTACCATTTTCAAAGTCCAAATAGTCGATTCAAACCGTTCAACATGATGGATATATTAAAATGTGCTTGGAGATCAAATTTTACATTTTTTTGAATTTTTTTGCTATTTATTAAGATGGTTACAAAAATCGTTGTTTTCAGACCATTGAAAAACAACGATTTTGTAACCATCTTAATAAATAGTAAAAAAATTCAAAAAAAATGTAAAATTTGATCTCCAAGTACATTTTAATATGGTGATCATGTTGAACGGTTCGGATCGACTGTTTGGATTTTGAAATCGCAAAATTGACCTATATAAAAAACGGTGTCATGATGTGTCACCAAAAAAGGTGTAATTGGATCCCTCCTCTACATACATACATACATATATATATATATATGAGAATGGATCCACTTATAATATTTGAAAGTTACAACATCTCACAGCAATTTAGTTTTGAAATTTTGAAAGTCCAAACAGTCGATCCAAACCGTTCAACATGTAATCTGTATTAAAATGTACTTGAAGATCAAATTTTACATTTTTTTGAATTTTTTTTTACTATTTATTAAGTATTTTACAAAACTGTTGTTTTTAGATAATTCTGAACCACTAAAAAACAACAGTTTTGTAAAATACTTAATAAATAGTAAAAATATTCAAAAAATGTAAAATTTGGTCTCCAAGTACAATTTAGTACAGATTACAAGTTGAACGGTTTGGATCGACTGTTTGGACTTTAAAAATCACAAAACTAAATTGGTGTAAGATGTTGTAACTTTCAAATGTTATCAGTGGATCCCTCCTCTCTCTCTATATATATATATATATATATAGAGATAGACTAATGTGCTTTCGGTAGCACTTCGGCCGAAGTGCTACCGATTCAAAATCGAATTTTCAAAGTCCAAATGGCCGATCCGAACCATTCAAGTTGTTCTCCATATTGAAATCTGCTTGGAGACCAAATTTTACATTTTTTGGAATTTTTTTACTATTTATTAAGCCACTTTGAAAATTGCTGATCCGGTAGTCCAGAATTTTGTTGCACTGTTTTTACTGTTCATCCGGATCAGCAATTTTCAAAGTGGCTTAATAAATAGTAAACAAATTCCAAAAAATGTAAAATTTGGTCTGCAAGCACATTTCAATATGTAGATCAACTTGAACAGTTCAGATCGACTGTTTGGACTTTGAAAATCCGAAAAGGAGACCGAAGTAAAACGTTGGCTTTACTTTGCAAAGCACAATAGCCCATCTCTCTCTCTCTGTATATATATATAAAAGTTTTATTTAATACCATAATTTGATACTTTATTATAATATAATGATTACAAGTGATATGGACCTTGTTTGTTTTTAAACTCAACAAGGATAGAAGTGTAGGGTTTTCGTGCTACCCTTTGAATAGACTTAAGCTACGGAAAGACCGTAAAACAAAAGTTTACTTCTAACTCAAGCTGAGGATTAAAAGATGTACGTCGGAAAGACCATGAAAAGTTCATTTTCCAGTTTTTTCCTTGACATAACATTTTAATCCTACGAGAATCTACTCCTCGATTGATTTCTAAAAACTTAATCTATTTAACAATTAAATAAATTAAGATAACATTTATACCTTAATCAAAATTCAAATTGGATTTGCAGTCTAACTCGGTTTCGTAGCACCAGAAATCTAGTGCCTCTATCAGTATCCACCATAAACTACTAGAGAGCGGTTATTTCTTTTGCCAGAAATACTGAAACCACGGTATTCGCAAAAACACTATTCACGAGAGGTGTGAAAATACTATTCACGAGATGCAGATAAAATGATTCACGAATCACGATCAGCAGGTAAAGATACCGTGTTTTTCGCAAAAACATAAATACCGCGATCAGCATAAAAACACTATTCACGAATCCCATAAAAACACTATTCACGAGAATAACTATTTTATTCTCGCAAGAATATATATTTATGGATTTTCGAATTTTCTGCAAATCATTATTTGGGAGAAAATTAAAGTACGAATTGAATCAGATTCTGATTCGAACTTGGCTCGAATTATTCTGATTTTCTCTCCACCCTATTTATAGCCTTGTATGGATGAATAGTAAGGAGGTTTCAAAGTGAAAAGACAAAACTGCCCTTGGCCTTCAAAGAAATCAATTTGGACTTTTTTTAATTAAATTTAATTTGGGCTTTTAATTAAATTCTAAATTTAATTAAGGCCTAAATTCAAATTTGACTTTTGGCTCAAAATATTAATTCATAATTAATATTTTAATCCATATAACATATATATACAATTATTCTGAATAATTATATTTCTTGCGTTTGCGATAGCGATTAAATTTATACGACGTGTCATACACGTTTATAAATTTAATATAGTTTAAGCATGTCATCTCCATAACATTTATTTTTTATTATTAATTATAACAATTTATAATTAATCATAAAATTCTCTGATTACTTTCCTATTGGTGTGACCTGATAGGATCTGTGTTACGTTAGCAATAGAATTAAAACTCCTTGTATTTCTATAAATCATAAGAGGCATCTGGCATGTACATTACGACTACCCAATTGACACAGATGATCTTGTACATTGCAATGTCACGATCCAGTAAATAATTTACTCATGTTAATTTTTTTGTCTCATAGTATCAGATCAGTTCCAAGGTAGGTATATGTCATCCTTGCAAACTTAATCTTTTCTCAATCTTAAATAGTTTTACTCAAATATGATTAACTTTTTAATAATACCGTATGCAGATAATCCTATTTCATCAAGAGGCCTAGTGATACTATCACTCGTATAATAATACGAGAGACAATAGTAGTCTTGGTGAACATCTTCCCTCCGCATAAGTTATGTATACTGAAATGTCACATGTATAGTTACTTTTTACGGATAACGTTGAACAACACTTATGAATACACACTTCCTATGTAGGAAAAACGAATACCTCATACTTTAGAAGTTAACACTGAATGAAAATATTAATGATGCGAACACAATCCATTTAATGTTTCATTTAGGGTCTGTCAAATACCATGTTCTCTGACATGTATCTGTGTGATTAAAATGACAACTCTTTGTCTATGATTTGTAAAACTTAACCATCATTTAATTCACATACTAACCTTTGAATGGTCAATTAGTGTTCCTTGCTAATTACCACGATTAGACACTATTAAGAGTATTTATCATCTATATTGTGAAGTTTTACAATTTCAAGTCATGAACTCGAAATGATTCATAAATTCGATAAATCTCAAGGAACAAAATATATAGAATACAATTATCCTATGATTGACTTCTAGATTATTACACTAGCAAGAAGCACCTCCAACTAGAGTGGAAAAAACGTGCCGTGCCGTGACCAAAATGTCAAGGAGTGGTCACGGCACGCAAATGGTCACGCCGTATCTAACGTGTCGTGATTATACGTGACTCGCGTGACCATTTAATCATAATTTAGGTTAGTTTATTCAAGATTCACCATTAAATCAATATCTTAATGGTCCTAATTACACATGACTCGCGTGACTACGTGTCGTGCCATGACTAAATCTTTCACTCGTCATACCGTGCCAAAGTTTCAAAAGATGAACACGGTACGGGACACGCAAGTCACGGCACGTAACTGACACGAGTGTCGTGCCGTTCCGTGCCATAACCGTGCCGTTCTATGATGGAGCCGGCTCTGCCGTGCCATTTTTCCCACTCTACCTCAAACCGCAAGAGTAAAGATCGAGGTTAGAGAACTTGGCATAACGATTTTGGCTTCACACAACGTACAAACACATATACATCGTTATTTTAATTTTACAGTTAGTCCACTCCATAAATTCAAAATTGCTATGTTAATATTTGTACCCATACTTAGTAGAGGAATCTCCTATTCTAATTCTCAAATATTTGGAATTAATAATTGAAATTGTTGGATGGTGTACAAAATTATTACAAGGCATTTGCTAGAGGGAGGGGATATTTTTTTTGGTTGAAAGCCCGTAGGTGGTTGCATTGATTCAAAAAGTTACAAGCTAGTTGTTACATGATATTAGATAACGAATGTCTAAGCATTCAGCTGTAATGCTGTCACGACCTTGCTGCCGGGCCGGGAATCACGACAAGAGAGGCATCCAAACATCCATCCATCGTCCCGTCAACCTACGTCGCAAACAAAAACTGATAGAAAATAATACGAAGTCAGCTACAAAGCTCAGTAACCGGTTATTTAACGACGCACTTATCTATAATTGGCTTATTTAAACAACCATTCAAACAGACTGGATTAATCCACACAAATTAACATCAAATTATGCCTGCATATTTAACGATGATAGCACCTGGATCTAGGTTATCAGTAAAACAAGTCACACAATATTTACATAGTTGGAATGTCTGCCACAGACAATTCCTACATTTACAAAACACACAATCTCATCATTTCACAATCAAATTCGAACCTCAGACCCGCTATCCCATTAAATATGCTATCATAATCCAAAACCCAATTCAAACATCCAATTTAACCACGTAAATCGAAAACACATTATATAGAAGTCTAGTTACCTGGTTGCGATCAATCCAGAAATCCAAATCAAACTGCAACAACTATTTAGAATCAACGCGATGTAGTCAGAATTCTAATCAAACATGAAATCAAATATAATCATATTTATCAAAATGTTTCTTTTCATTTTCTCAAATTTCCTCTCCTTTTTTTTTCATTTTAACCTTTACTGTAGAAAGAGAGTGAAATGTAATGGAGCAGGGGCTTAAGCCACGCAAAATGGGTGAACAAGGGGGAAGTGAGCCGCGTGGCCTTAGTGCCACGTTGGCATTTTCTTATTTTTTTATCTTTATATTTAAACCTTTAAAATATCTAATATTACAAAAAAGTCCAAAAATTATTTAAGAAAATTTATTAAAATTACCGGGTGTTACAAAAATAAATAAAAAAACACACAGGGATATATGTGCATCCCGTGGATAAAAATTTGATCATCCTTGCTTGATTGCAATTATATGAGCCTAGTGATTATTTCCTCTGTGCGCTTATTTATCTTGTTTCTTCTGGCAGACTAACCAAATTGCAACTAAGAAGGTACTGAATCAAATTGGACCGGAAATTGAATCAACCGGACCGGAACAGTCACCTCTAGAAATAGCCAGTTAGAAGCTACAAAAGAAGTTTGAAAGCACGAGAAGAAGAGAAAGGAGAGGAAGAAGGAGATGATATCATAGCATCATCGTCATTGGCAACAACTATAAAAACACGTACCTTATTCATATATAGCTATAGTAGATATTTCGAGAGTGGAACGAATTCACAGCACCCTTAGTCGAACCCGAAATCGAGATGGATCGAGAAGCAGTGGTCAGATCCACTAGACAGAATCACCGAAAGCGGTAGCTAGATCCACTAGTAGAAACACCTGCTCGAACGGAGTAGAGAAAGAGAACAGAGATGGGAGGGGATCCGGGTGGATGCGGAGGGGAGGGGGGCGGAATCATCTTTGGTTTCCTCTCAGACTCTCGAAGTGGCGTTAGGGTTTTTCAAAGAGAGAATATTTGACTAGAGAGGGGATATTCTACTTAATATTGTTGTGTTCTTATATATTTGAATTTTTTTTAAAGTTGTCTTTAAAAATTTTAACTTTTACAACAATATATTACTAGTTTCTCTCGCAAATTGAAATTAAAAATACTTATTTATCCTACTCTTCTCATCTCAATTTAATGATTATGCCCCTGCTTACAATCGATTACTCTTATTTTAATGTATATTTCATTTTTATATTGTTGCGATGTAGGATTGAAGGATGCAAGAAAGACAAATTTCTCTTGATTTTTTTTAAGCATTGAAGTCATCTGTTTATCAATTAGTAGACATAGTGACAAACTGACAAATGAATGATTGAAAATTGTTTGGCGAGATAAAAACTTTATAATTCGGAAATAGTTAAAGTATAATTCGGAATTATACATTGGGAGCAAAAAATATCTCCACAAGAGAGCACACAAAAAAATGCGAAAAGTTCAAGAATAATTTGTAAAATTCACGAATAATTTAGAAAAAGTTCGGAAAACCAAATAATACGCTGATTGATTCAACAGCTCAAATCCGAATAATTTGCAAATCTTGTTAATATGCAAGCAGATAAAGTTTGAATTTTGTGAAAAAATAAAGTGGCCTCGTTGCATTAGGCCGTGTCATGTACAGTCTTTACAACGCAGGTATAAAATACAAGGTAATGCAATTCAGAGAATTAAAGAGACTTTGTTCTGCTGTTTTGCCTCTTGATAGTTTCCTTTTGTAACGAGATCATGATTTAATTGATTCGTTTCAAGCATTTTTTTTTTATAGCTTTTTCTAGTGTTATTCTGCGTGCTTATCTTTTTCGTTTACAGTACATGTCACGGCAAGTAGGAGCTGTTTTACTAGCCACGGAAAGAAGAAAAAAAAAAAAAGGTTAAAATTTGTGATGCTAATTTGATTATTTTCATTCAATACTTGGTGTTATTAATTTAATGGAAACTCCGCACCTCACCTAGGGAACTTCGCCTAGGCGATTCTGAAGGTGAATCAGAAGAGGACGTTTTGAGAGTCGTCTGCTCGGTCCGGTTGCTCTGCCACGCCCTCTTCACCTCCTTCGTCTGCCCGGTCCACTCTATCTCGCTCTAGTCGAGTGGATGACTCCGTCTAACGGATCTGTTGCTCGTCGCTCTGCCTGTCCGTCTCGACCTTTTGAGTTCGACTGAGGGTGCTATGAATTCATTCCATCTTGTAGTATCTACTATAACTATATATGAATAGAAAAGAGTCTTAGAAAAAAGAGCGAAAAAAGCGATTTTCCAATAGAAAATAGAAAAAAACAAAAACAAAAAAACAAAAAAATAGGAAAAACAAAAATAAAAAATCCGATCAACGAAGAGAAATCAAAAAGGAAATAGTAGATCATGGCCACAGCCCAACAGCGTCGATTGGGCTTATTGCGTGAGGCTTTTCTCACCAAATATGGTGCCAACACTACACCATTAATGGCGGATCAACAAGGCCCGCTTGGGGCGAATCGTGCTCTGTATAGTCAAGTCCTTTTGGCACCGCATTCCACCCTACGACCATCCATTCCACAGAAGGTCTCTCAATCCACCATTGTCCGAAGAAGGATTGCTGAGATCCGCGCAAAATCCACTCTCCTCCACCCGATCTGCATGAAATGTGGTGATAAAGGCCATATCGCCAAAACATGTAGCAATAAACAAGTCTGTTTTGCATGTAACAAGCTAGGGCACCGAGCTTCCGACTGTCGCGAGGTGCCGTCCCATTTCCCCAAACCTCAAATCGCGATCGCTTCTCTCCCGATCCCTCTAAGACCTAGATCTCTCTTGCAACCACAAATGTCGATCAAACCTCCTCTAGTTGTCCTCGAAGCAACACCTCGGTCTCAGGCGATCGAGGCCAACCTGATGTTGAGCTTCATTCTTGATGATATTGCCGCGTGGGGCCCCGAAAAGGTTGAAAATGTTCTCCGAAGCAGATTTGACAAGCACCGGTGGGTGGCGTCGGTATTCGACGAGTACAAATACTTAATCAAAGCTCCAAATCCGACCTGGCTGGAGTCCGTAGCATCCCGTGGTTACCTACGCTTAGGAGATGTACAGTTTCCGATCATCGCCTGGGATAAGGGTTTTAGTGAAGGCACACCTCTACAGTCAGTGTGGGTAAGAATCTACAACTTCCCTATTTTCTTGGATGAGTTTACTGAGTACGATCGGGTCTTAAACCCATTTGAGGCTTATGTTCAAGAGATTGATAGTGCTACCCAGAGTGGCTATGATGTCCGCTTTGTCCGACTGCGTTTGGCTGTTTGTGACATCAAATTACTACCCTCCACCCATCTGGTTCCGTACCGTGACCCTTCTGGTACTATATCTAAATTCGAAATAGACATTGAGGTCGAAAATGAGCACACAGAGCCTTTGAATGCTTGGGCAAGTAGAAAGCGGGGAAGGCCCTATCCCAATGGCACAGAGTTTGGTGAAAGTGAAAGGCGAGAATTGGGCGATTCTACAAACCCAGCACCTCGAGGGAACAGTAATCCCAACCCTCAACCACCCCCAATGCAAGGCGGGGGGAGCATCCGCATGGTGTCTCTGGCGGACCATAGTCTTCCCTTACCTCAGTCTCGAAATGACAAAGGGAAATCACACATAGTAGAACATTATCCCAACCCAACCACCGCTGTTGACACTGGCACTAGCATGCTGCATCCTACTTCTAGTGACATCGCTGATTTAGTGTCAGCGGCAGTTGCATCTGTTATAGAGCAGCTGGCTGGCACTTCTCAACCACAGGCTCCTACTGGTGGTTCTCCGACAGTGCCACCTCCGACTATGCATCCAACCTCAACAACAGAAACAACTACCCCCAATGTAATATTGCTACCAGATAAGTCCTCAACCTCTGATATTGATATGACTTCTAATCCACCTGACCCTACCTTAGCTTCCTCCCCCATTCACACTCCGCAATCTGATGCTTTCAGCGATGAAGATGAACCCATTTTAGCTCGAGCAATCAGACTTGGACTTGTCAAAAAACCAGCCAGTGCCCCCTCTAAAAAGTCAGACAAGTGGGTTTATGACCCCATCAACAACCCTGCCCATAGATTCCGGCCAACTCCAAAAAAGAAATATACCTGGGGCAAGAAAAAACCATTGGGTGTTAAGAAAATCTCCATTTCTGGCGTAAGCAAACCTTCTGGGATAGGCAAAAGACTTCGAAGTTCGAAAAAGGGGCCTGGATCCACTCCAGACAAGGCTATATGCCTCTCAGACACCGAAGTGGCCACTCCAGAGACGCATGATATTCAGGCCAGAAGAGAGAACCCAGCTGCTCCTCGGCGCAGTCTTAGAGTCACTGTCCAGGGGGATCCTGCCTCCACCATGAGCAAACCCCAGAAGAGAAAAACACAGGAGGGCAGCAGCTCTTCAGGTATTAGTTTGATTAATCAATTTCCTTATAATAGACTTAGTGTAGAACAAATAGTAGCATTGTTTCAGGTGTATCAAATTCGATTAGGACATTCAGATTCAGATAGCCTACAAATCATTGAATGTCTTAAAACTATGGATAGAGTTACATTCGAAAAAGTAGTTAAACAAATGATGAGTAGTTCTCATGATACACGGTTAGCTACCTTCTCACTAGATCAGATCCAGGGATTTAGTCAAGTAGCTCCCAATATAAATGTAGAAACTATACCTATAGATAATACCAGTAGCTTACTTTCTTCTGTAGATACCCTAGGACAGAATAGTGAGGACACAGTTCTTACATGAATATCCTTAACTGGAATTGTAGGGGGTTAAACTCCAGTAATAAAAGACAAATAGTTAGAGACTTAATTGTTGATAATAAGGTAGATCTTTTAGCTATCCAAGAAACTAAGAAAGAATCCTTTACCAATAGATGTCTCAAAAATTTATCTACTAGGTTAGATGTTTGGGTATGGGCCCCTTCTGTGGGTAGATCAGGAGGCATATTAGTAGGATGTGATAGTAATAAAGTTAAAATAATTCAACATACTGTTCATGTTTTCTGTTTGGATATCATTTTAGAAAATAAATTAGATAATACTAAATGGCAATTTACAGTAGTATATGGACCAGTTCTTAGGAATTTGAAACAAGAATTTTGGACTGAACTATCTCAGCTAAAGAACCCACAGCTAGACCTCTGGTTTGTATGGCGATTTTAATGCCATTAGAAAAAGAAATGAAAAAACAGGACCTCACTTTGATGCTCCTCTTAGTAGACATTTCAATTCCTTTGTGAACTTTCATCATCTGATTGAACACAAGCTCCATACTAGGAAATTTACATGGTCTAATGGTCATAGGTTTGCTTTATTAGACAGAGTGTTCACTTCTTTACAGTGGGAGCAACAATATCCATTTAATTCTATTATTGATCTCAGTAGTCATGGCTCTGATCATTGCCCCCTTTTAGTCCATACTGCCTCTAATACACACCTCACATCAAAAATATTTCGATTTGACCCCATGTGGACAGAACAAGAGGAGTTTGTTCAACTTATGCACAAATGGTGGCAGGAATATCCTCTTACCTTACCTAATATAGCTCTTAGTTGGAATCTAAAATTAAAACACCTTAGGAAAAGAATAAAAGGATGGGCTAAAAACTATTATGGGCAAAAAAAGTTAGAAAAAACTCAATTGAAAAACTTATTACATGATTTAGAAATAATAAGAGATTCTAGAGAACTGACCACTGATGAAGGTGAACAATGGATCAACATTACTAACCAACTAGATGATCTGTATAAAGAAGAAGAACTAAGCTGGCAATTGAAAGCCAAACAAAAATGGCTTGAGAATGGTGACTCTAATACTAAATATTTCCATTTACTAGCAACACATAGAACTAAGAAAAATAGAATTAATGCTTTAGAAATAGATGGTCAGCTCACATCTAATCTTTTAGATATTAAAACTCATATAGTTACATATTATAAAAACTTATTAGGCACACCTGGTTTCAGATTTGCTTCTCTAGAATCTGAATTCTGGGATTCCGATGATAAACTCTTAACCTTGGAACAGTGGGAACTAGAAAGACCTTTTACTGAACTTGAATTAAAACAAGCTGTGTTTGCATCTGAACCAAATGGGGCTCCTGGTCCAGATGGGTTTTCCTTTAAATTCTACTAATTCTTTTGGGAGCTTGTTAAAGCAGACTTGATGTTACTCACTCATTTTTTCTATGAGCACTCACTGGACCTACATAAAATTAACAAATCTTGTATCTGTTTGATTCCTAAGGAAAAAGATGCTACTTTAATTAAGAAATTTAGACCCATTAGCTTAGTTAACTGTAGCTTCAAATTACTTTCCAAGTTACTTACTATTAGATTAGAACCTGTTATGTCTAGGTTAATAGATGTTAGCCAGGCAGCTTTCCTTAAAAATAGATATATCTTAGACAATATGATAGTTAGTCAGGAGATTATTCATTCTTGTCAATACTCTCAACAACCTGGTGTAATAGTTAAAGTTGACTTTGAGAAAGCTTACGATACTATCCACTGGGATTATCTGTTGGAGGTTCTGAAAAGTAGGAATTTTGGGCACAAATGGATTAATTGGATCAAACTCTGGCTGAACAGTTCCCAATCTTGTATAACTCTCAATGGGGACTTCACTGAATATTTTTATTGTAAAAGAGGGGTTCGACAAGGAGACCCCTTATCTCCTTTTCTCTACATTCTAGCTGCAGACACACTAAGTAAAATCTTTAATAAGGGTAGAAGGGCTCAAGTAATTAAGGGATTAGGTCCAGAATGCCTAGATAACACTGCAATTACTAATTGTCACTATGCAGATGACACTATTCTCTTCTTGGCTGCCCAAGAGGAGAATATTGAATCTGCATGGTGGGCCATGATGGCATTTGAGGCTCTCTCTGGGATTAGGATGAATTATGATAAAACAGAAATGTATCCTTTAAATATAGATACAAATAGTGTTAGCTTTCACCAATTATTTAGATGCCAGTGGGGAGAATTTCCTATTAAATATCTTGGTCTCCCCCTTCATAATCAAAAATTAAGTGTTAGTGATTGGCAATTCTTAATAGATAAAATAGAAAATAGATTACCTAGTTGGCAAAGCCAACTTTTGTCAATAGGAGGTAGAATTACTTTGCTAAATTCAGTTTTGTCAGCAGTTTCCTTGTATGCAATTTCAGTGTATAAACTTCCAAAGACAGTGATTAAGAAGATAGATAAGATTAGAAGAAGATTCTTATGGCAAGGGACTGAAAAAAAGAAAAAATATGCCCTTGTTCCTTGGGAAAATGTATGCATTGCTAAACATTTTGGAGGAATGGGGATCCTAGATTTAAATGAAATGAATATAGCCCTTCTATTAAAATGGTGGTGGAAGTTTAAAAATAATTCTTATTCTGGTATTTGGAAATCCATTATTCTATATAAATACTATGACCATGATTTTCCTTCTTCCCCCTTCTGGAGAGGAGTTTCCAACTTATCTTCTATAGGTGATATGAGTGTCCAATATACTCCTGGACTGCAGTCTCAGTGTAAGTTCTGGACTGATATTTGGGACAGTAATTGTAGCTTAGCAACCAGATATCCAGTAGTGTATCAACAGTGTAGTAATAAGGAGATTGTTTTAAGAGAGGTAATCGAATCTCAAGGTAAGAGGGTTCAGTTTAGAAGACCTTTAGAAGGGTATGATCTTTTGGAATGGGCTGAAATTCTACACATTGTTAGTACTATAGCTTTTACATCTAACCAGGATCAGCTCCTCTGGAGGTGGGACCACACAGGGAAGTTTACTACTAAATCTATGTACTCAATTCTAAATTTCAGGGGGATTTTACCTTTAGCACCAGACCTGATTTGGTGGAGTTTGCATGTACCTCCAAAAATTAGGGTGTTCATGTGGTTAACAGCCCACAATAATATTTTGACTAAGGATAATCTAGTTATTAGAGGTTGGTCTGGAGATCCAACTTGCCAATTCTGCACCTATACTGAAAATGTTACTCATTTATTTCTTTCTTGTTCTTTGTCCCAGCAAGTATGGTTCTGGCTTGGAAAGAGTCAAAGTTACATGCAGACATGGATTCATTTTCATGATATTGTCACATTTGCCTTGCACTTACCGGTCATCAAAAAAATAGGATTTTTAGTAGTTTTATGTGCGGTTTGTTGGACGCTGTGGAAACATAGAAATGCTAGTTGCTTTAATAACTGCCCAGTTAGTTCTGCCCATAATTTGATATTCCAAATTAAATCTTTACTTTGTTATTGGTCAGGAAATGTTAAATCGGCTGTGAAGGAAGCGATTATGGAGTGGATGCCGGTGTTGGAAGATGCTATTCCACTAGCACAGTATATGCCCTTGGACATGGTGGTATACGAACCACAGGAGACCAATCCTTCACCATGAAGAGTGCAGCACCACAATTTTTGTATCTAGAATATATCATTAGCACCTTGTTGTGTGGCTTAGTCCTTGCTTCCTTATCATACTTTTGGAAATTAGACTTAGTTAAATATTGGCTTAGTACTCTGGTTATATGTCTACTTTTGAATTTCTTGGATGTGTCGGACTTGGTTAGAACACTCCCCCAGTGCTCTGGTTCTCCGTTTTTGTCAGTCTATGTAATTAAATTTTCATATCAATGAAATGGGCTTTGCCTTTTTTTTTTAAAAAAAAAACTATATATGAATAAGGAACACGTTGTTTTAGTTGTTGTTGATGACAAAATTGCAAAGAGTGTCTCCTTCTCTCTTTCATCTTCTTCTTTCCATTCTTCTTCCTCCTCTCTGAGTGATGACTATTCTGGTTCGGTTGATTTAGTTTAATTCAGTGCCTTCTCGGTTGAGTTGTGATTGTCTTGGTCCGGTTGATTCAGTTTGATTCAGTGCCTTCTCGGCTGAGTTGTGATTGTCCTGGTCCGATTGATTCAGTTCCTGACCTGATTTGATTCAGTGCCTCTTCGGCTGCGCATTCCTCTGGGCAGCATCGATTTTGGAAAGAAGAAGATGTTTCGTCCTCGAGGAAATAGTCTGCCAGTCGTGCCACTCGAAAAGCAACTGTTGTGTCTACATTCTCAAAGAAGAAAATCAGAAGGCCCACCACCGTACTTGCTAATCGGGCGCGAATAGACCAATTCACATTATTTGGCTTCACGCATCTGTTATTTTCTGACATAGTAAATTAGATGATTTTATAAGTAGCTCAATGTATAGATTTTCATGTATAATTAGTTTAAACAAAAAAATCAGTATAATAGCTACTTTGTAAATCTATAAATCAATGCAATCGTCTATAGACTTTCAACCAAAAAAAAGTGTAATTAATTTAATCACCTGTCTTGTATGGATATTGCTTCCTTAAATTAAATCTAGGAGCTATACAGGTGTGTTTGGTTGTAAAACAAGAATAGTTAGAATAGCCAAATCAAGAATAACTATTATTTGTCTTATTAGAATAGTTAAATCTCAAAATTCTTAAGAATAGCCTATTCTAATAAGACAAAAAATTTGGATTCACTATTCTAGCTATTCTAATCCAATCAAACACTGAATAAGCTATTCCGAATAATCTAATCCTAAGAATAGCCTATTCTCAATCCAACCAAACATACCCGTAAATAGAATAAAGTTTACAATTGATCGATCTAAGACATCAACTGTCTACAATTAAAGCGCCGTAAATGTATTCCAGATGCATTTTATGTACAATATAGTTGCATTTGTTTGATATGGCACGGGTCGCACAAATAAACTTTTGGACATATAATTGCATGAGTTGGAGGTTATTGTTAATTTTGATGATTTTAGAATCGTAATTATGAGTTTCGATGAATAATAACATCGACAAATTCACACACATACGCACACAGCGTAGTGTAAATGTATTTAAGCATAATTTTATGTCTGATATTCAAGAGTAGAACTAGGGTGTTCTTAAGTTCATCAAATTTTTTTTTGAGCTCAACTCTAAAATTTATTGAATTGGTTTCAAACGATAAATTCAAACTGTTGAAATCTTTCTATTTTACGAGTGATGCGTCTACATGTGAAAATGTTAAAGTTTCGAATTAATTTAATATAAAGTCAAGTGGTCAAAATTAGAAGATTTGTAAATTAATTTTAATGCATTCATTTTTTGGATGTTTTTTGACAACTTGACTCTATACAAAATTAATTTTAAATTTTAAATTTTTTGTATGTAGACACATCACTCATATAGTAGAAGGATTTCAACGATTTGAATCGTTGTTTGAAGCCAATCTGATAGATTTTAGAGTTGAGTTCACAAAAGAACTTAATGAACTTAGAAACACCCTAGTTGTACTCGATATTCAATATATTTGTTTTATCTGGTGCGACGTGTACAGACGTTATGAGTCAGAGGTTATTTTCTAATTTTGGTGATTCGGAAACATAAATGAGTCTCAGATTAATCAAGTACATAAACAGTCACACGTACTCCATTTACAATGTATTTTAGAATTCTTTTATAAGAAACAAAAACTTTATCTTTTCTAAATTTCGAACCCACCACCTCTTACATAAGAGATATGTTTTTGTCACTGTATCAAATGATGATTCTTATTTTTAAATTTTAACTCAAAGACTAATATTTTTGAAATAATAAAAGAGAGTAACTTGGATGTCTCGAGTGAGACCGGTACATATATAGTTGAGCTTAAAAGATAGTCGACGAGTAACTTTGAAATCTCCTGTATTGATTTCAATTGATGGATCTATAAATTGTTGAAAAATGTTCATCACACGTGTTATTACAGCTACCGAACCATCAGACGAGAAACAAATGGTCTGCATCATCTTAGACACGTGTTATTATAGCTACTGAACCATCAGACGAGGAACAAATGGTCTGCATCATCTTAGACACGTGTTATTATATCTACTGAACCATCAGACGAGGAACAAATGGTCTGCATCATCTTAGACACGTGTTATTATAGCTACTGAACCATCAGACGAGGAACAAATGGTCTGCATCATCTTAGACACGTGTTATTATAGCTACTGAACCATCAGACGAGGAACAAATGATCCGCATCATCTAGACACTGTGTTATTATATCTACCAAATCATCAGACGAGAAACAAATGGTCACATCATCTTAGACACGTGTTATTATAACTACTCAACCATCAGGTCTGATGTAACAAATGGTCTGCATCATCTTAGACACGTGTTATTATAGCTACTGAACCATCAGACGAGGAACAAATGATCCGCATCATCTAGACACTGTGTTATTATATCTACCAAATCATCAGACGAGAAACAAATGGTCACATCATCTTAGACACGTGTTATTATAACTACTCAACCATCAAGTCTGATGTAACAAATGGTCTGCATCATCTTAGACACGTGTTATTATAGCTACTGAACCATCAGACGAGGAACAAATGATCCGCATCATCTAGACACTGTGTTATTATATCTACCAAATCATCAGACGAGAAACAAATGGTTACATCATCTTAGACACGTGTTATTATAACTACTCAACCATCAGGTCTGATGTAACAAATGTTCCACGTTCTTTTGGGATTTTAGAAGATATTTCTGATCAGAACCGATCAATTTTTTATGAGACGGATAGCGGCATACCAGTATATCACTATGTATTATACGACCGTTGTTCGATTAATGCGTCAATCGTATCACACACTGAATAGAAAAAATCTACAAAAAGCAGTGTCACATTAAAAGCAATAGCTAGATGTCTAGCCCGACGACTACTGGCCACGTTTCTATAGACGAAAAAGAAAAATGTTACAAAAACCCTCCAATAATAATCTCTTGCTTTCTCACTCCTCTCCACCGATGCCTCTCTTCTCGGGAAATCGACGGGGCTTCGCCTCCAGCCTCCTCCCCACCACCTCCGCCCGGCGAAAACCCACTCCCTCTTCTCTCCGCCGCCGCAGCGCCACGCAATCCTTCTCCCCCTCCTCCACCTTCTTCACCATCGGTCTCCTCTTCTCCGTCTTCATCTTCTTCGCCTTAGTCATCAGATACGGCGTCCCCGGATCCTTATCCAACCCTAGCCCCCCCGCACAGCGCCTCATCCGCCGTCCCCCGATCCGACGCCACCCACTTCCCATCAACTCCGGCGGGGGTGATGTCGGATCCGCCAGAGTGGACATCACGACCAAGGATCTGTACGATCGGATCCAGTTTTTAGATGTCGATGGTGGAGCGTGGAAGCAGGGGTGGCCGGTGAAGTACAACGGAGACGAGTGGGGTGGGGAGAAGCTGAAGGTCTTTGTAGTGCCTCATTCGCATAATGATCCCGGCTGGAAGCTCACTGTCGAAGAATATTATGAGAGGCAGTCGAGGCATATACTCGATACAATTGTAGATTCACTTTCCAAGGTGAGTAGTAGTATGCAAACCAGTGAAATTTTGTCTGGTACATAAATCTGTCCAAATAGCATCTGAAAGATGCTAAAACTGGTACCGTTAATAACCCGAAAGCAGTGCTGGGATATGTTTCCAAAAATCTCAGACTTTTGGTTATTTAACGCATATATGGAGGTTTTAAGGTTTCCTTTTTTGGTTTTAGGATAGTAGGCGCAAGTTTATATGGGAAGAAATGTCATATCTGGAGAGATGGTGGAGAGATGCATCTGATCAAAGAAAGGAGAGTTTTGCAAAGCTGGTCAAGGACGGTCAACTGGAGATTGTTGGAGGTGGTTGGGTTATGAATGACGAGGTATTTTTTTATACTTGTTTATTGAACATTATATGGATGTAAATTTCAGATGTTCACTGATGTGATCCAACATATGAATCATCTACTACATTTTCTTATTTCGTGTATGTGGTCTACATAAGTTGTAGCAATAGTGTACCAATTTATACCAGTTGCATCATGAGCTTATTTATATTGTATTTAGCTTTGGTTGGGTTTCTGGAAGATTTGCCTTGTCTAGGATTTAACTACGAGAAGCTAAGAGAATCTCACAGAACCTATAAGAATCTGATACTCAGATTCAGCTGACTGGTGTGGAGCCCGTATGTGATCGGTATATCATTGTGCTCGAACCTGATCAGTACACAGTAGTACAGTAATTAAGCCAGATAGAAATGCACATTAACATTTCTATGGTTGCCTGCAATATCTGTTATTAAAAAAAAAACAAATTTAACTTCTCTCCGTTTGTTAATGCAGGCAAACTCGCATTATTTTGCAATCATAGAGCAGGTATGCTGTTTTTCTGGCCCATTTTAAATTACTCGAACAATGTTGTAAGTTCTAGTTGGAAGGGAAGTGATAACCTGGATTGTAAAGATTACTAGATTTAGTTTTAGTGTTATGTTACATATAAAATCATCTGTTCTGCATGTTTTTTGATTGCCTCTTTATCTATTACAGTTAATTGCCACTGTAACATGTCTCTGTAGTCCTTTTAGCTTTTTGAGAGTTAAGTTATTTAATACCCCTGCCAAACTCCAACTGGTGGCCACTGTAACTGACAAATTATAGACAAAAACCATCAAGATTTTTTTTAATTGTCAGGGGTTTTAAATAAAAATCTCCTTTCGCATTATACCCCAAAAAATGCTTTTGGTGCATGAAAGATGTAAAATTTAATAAAGTCTCAATCAGACAAAGGCACTCAACAATTGTGGAATATGGTTTTTCTGTGCGTAAGTGGATTAAACAAGCAAAATTAACACTACGCCTATTACAAAACCATTATAGTCATTCATACTCTTTTTGTAATTAAGCTTTTGTTCAATCTAACACACACGAACCCATTTTCTCTTGTACCATACTAGTACAAATCTTGTTCTATATTCTCCATATTACTTTGCTGACAACTATTCTCTTTGAAATCATTCAGATGATGGAGGGTAACGCATGGCTAAATGAAACCCTCGGTTTTACCCCAAAAAACTCCTGGGCAATTGACCCGTTCGGCTACTCAGCCACCATGGCATACCTCCTACGACGCATGGGCTTTAAAAATATGCTAATCCAGCGTACCCACTATGAGCTCAAGAAAGAACTAGCTTTGAAGAAAAACCTAGAATATGTCTGGAGGCAGAGCTGGGATAAGGCCGAAACCACTGATATTTTCGTGCACATGATGCCTTTTTATTCGTATGATATACCCCACACATGCGGGCCCGAACCAGCAATCTGTTGCCAGTTTGACTTTGCCAGGACGCGTGGGTTTGCATATGAGTATTGCCCGTGGCATATTGACCCTGTTGAAACGACCCGTAGTAATGTCGGCGAGAGAGCTAATTTGTTGTTGGATCAGTACAAGAAGAAGGCAACCCTGTATCGTACCAACACTCTGTTGGTTCCTCTTGGTGATGATTTTCGCTATGTCAGTGTTGAAGAGGCAGAAATCCAGTTCCGCAATTATCAGTTTATATTTGATTACATCAATGCGCATCCACATTTGAATGCAGAGGTGCAGTTCGGGACCCTGGAAGACTATTTTCAAGCGCTCAGGAGCAACGCGGAGCGGGTTAACTATACCCGATCCGGTGAACTTGGATCTACTGAAATTAGCGGTTTCCCCTCTCTTTCTGGTGATTTCTTCACCTATGCTGATCGAAACCAGGATTACTGGAGTGGGTACTATGTGTCTCGCCCGTTCTTCAAAGCTGTTGACCGAATCCTTGAACAGACGCTCCGTGCGGCCGAGATGATGTCGGCTTTAGTTCTTGGTTACTGTCAAAGAAACCCCTGCGGCAGATTATCTGTAAATTTTGCACATAAGCTGACAGCTGCAAGGAGAAACTTGGCGCTTTTCCAGCATCATGACGGTGTGACTGGGACTGCGAAAGACCACGTGGTTATGGATTACGGGACCCGCATGCACACCTCATTGCAAGACTTACAGGTGTTTATGTCACGAGCAATTGAGGTGCTCTTGAGTGACTTCCATGATAGGTCAGATCCAAATTTGTTGTCTAAATTCGAGCCTGAGCAGACCCGAACTAAGTATGATGTGCAACCAGTGCATAAAGTAACGGATTTGCGAGAAGGGGAGGTGCAATCAACTGTCTTTTTTAATCCATCGGAACAAACCAGGGATCAAATTGTGATGGTGGTTGTAGCATCCCCTGAAGTGGCAGTTTTAGATTCAAATGGGACGTGCTTGCCAAGCCAGATTTCACCCGAGTGGCAACATGACGGGAAGACGATAAGTTCCACTGGACAACACCGTCTCTACTGGAGGGCTTCAGTTCCTCCCATGGGACTGGAGACGTACTTTATTTATCGTGGCAGGGCTAGGTGCGAAATGGCTACGCCCTCTTTGTTAAAAGTATCTGCTAAACCCGGCCAGTTCTCCTGTCCAAAGGGATACAGCTGCTCGGCACTGGATGGTTCCAGTACTGAGATCAGTAACAAGAGGTACACACTCACCTTTGACATAGACCATGGGCTTCTTAAGAAAATTCATGACACAAATGGCAAAGAAACGGTGTTAGATGAAGAAATAGCCATGTATAGTAGCGTAGATAGCGGGGCCTACCTGTTTAAGCCAGATGGAGAAGCACAGCCCATTGTAGAGAAAGGCAGTCACCTCGTAATTTCTCAAGGGATACTGGTTCAAGAGGCCTATTCGGTACCAAAATCAAAATGGGACAGTTCACCAGTATCACACAGTACACGGGTTTACTCTGCTGAGAATACGGTACAAGAATTTATCATCGAAAAAGAATACCATGTTGAGCTACTTGGCAACGAATTTAACAATAAAGAATTAATTACACGGTTCAAGACAAATATTGACAACCATAGGATATTCTACTCTGACCTTAACGGATTTCAGATGAGTCGAAGAGAGACTTACGATAAGATTCCTTTGCAAGGGAATTACTACCCAGTGCCGTCTCTGGCATTCTTACAAGATTCATCAGGTAACCGCTTTTCAGTACACTCAAAACAGTCATTAGGTGCTGCCAGTCTTAAAAATGGTTGGTTAGAGATAATGTTAGATAGGAGGTTAGTACGTGATGACGGCCGTGGCCTTGGTCAAGGGGTGATGGATAACCGACCGATGAATGTCATATTTCATATAATTAAGGAGTCAAATATCTCGGCCTTGTCAGATCCTCATATGTCAATGATTCTCCAACCGTCTATTCTCTCACATCGAGTTGGGGCCCAACTGAATTATCCCATGCATGCTTTCATCAGCAAGAAACCACAACTGCTTGAAAAAGCATCAAAATTTGAGGGAAAAACTTTTTCTCCTTTAGCTACGTCTCTACCATGTGACTTGCATATAGTGAGTTTGAAGGTGCCTCAACCGCTTAAATTTGGCCAATTGTCAGAGTCTAGGTTTGCAATTATAATGCAAAGGAGGGGTTGGGACGGGTCGTACTGTAAAAGAGGCCACTTGTCTTGTACAAATTTAGGCGACGAGCCGGTGAATTTATACTACTTGTTCAAGGAGCTGGCAATTTTGGGTGTGAAGCCGACTTCTTTGAATCTATTGCACGATGATACAGAGAGGCTCGGTTATGTTGAACAGGTTGCTGATGTGGCACAAGAAGGGAATGTTGTTATACCTCCCATGGAATTACAAGCTTATAAGTTCGATATACAACCACAACAATGACGCAGGAGGGTGCGGGGTAGGGGTTCCCTGTATTAATTAGGTATTCCTCACGCTACTCGTGTAAGACACAGTGCAGGAATTGTTTATATTCCACAGGGGAACAGAAATGGTTGGAGGAGAATAAATGAGAAGGGGGGGGGGGGGGGGGGGGGGGGGCGCGTATTTGCTACATGGTAGCATAGTAGTTGTTGGATTTTATCATTAGCTTGGATTGCACGGCCATCAGTGTTGTAGATTGTAGATGTATTTGCAAATTTTTGTTTTGGAGATGAAATCTTTTGCTGGTACTGTAGTAATTGGAAGAAATTTTGGTTATTAGACAAACTTAGCTTCTTTTTTGTACAAGATAATATTTTTTTTGTTTTTACCATGGTTATGTAAATGCTTGTGTTGACTACTTGGGATGGATAAAAACAAGCACTTTGCGCCTTGCATTGTATCTACAATAATCTTTGTTCTCTCTTCTGTTGTTTCTGTTGACTTTTGGACATTATGGCTATAAGGAGATTGATACTTGAGCGAGGCTATGGTACATTGCAATGCGGAGATTGGTCGAAAAATAAATTCTAATAAATATAAAATTCAATCTCGAAATATCTCCATTTCTCCATTCCATTATTATGCATGTTGGGTGTCCGATCCGTCAACGGTTATGATTGAAAGATAAAATTTCAGATTTAATCTCAATCCTCTAATCAAATAATCTGTTATGTTTTGATTAAATACATCTTTTTTAAATGTAGAAGTCTATATTTAGTTAAAAACATATTCGCTACACGTATAGTCACACAATATATTACAATTAAAATTGAATATACTGCTTTGTAACGATATTTTTTTTCTTAGTTCTCTTACGTTTAGCAACTTTTTCGTTTCCTTATTTTTGGTTTTCTATATCTCCTTTGTTTCTATACAAATTATCACGACAGAAAATGAGAATCAATTTTTTCTTTGTTTGTTTCTATATAGATCCAAACGGCATAATAGAAAAACCTAGAATATATTTGATTGGAGTTGTTTCTATACAAATCACTTCACACCTGGAATCGAGAAAATCAAGAATAGAAAGATTGTTTTTCAAATTTTATTATATTTTTTCAATTGGAGCAATTATAATCTATTTTTCATATTTTTTTTTGTTCATTTTCAGAAATGTTGGACTAAATCGAAGAAAATCACACTAGCAATGATACTTCAAGATTTTTTTCATGTTATATTTGATCCATTTTTTTTTTCATTTGTTGTTGTTTCTTTTACTATTATTTATTATTTATCTCTTCATTTTTTTTTGTCATTTGTTTTTTTTATTTTTATTTATATATTTTTTCTTAATTATGGGTGAAATGTCAATAAAAAAAAAAGTCTCTTCATATTCTATTCAATCTTATAATATTCCCGTTGCAATGCACGGGCACGATACTAGTATTTTTATATGAAGTTTATGTTGAATAATTCGGATAACTATTTGAACTTTTACAAATGAAAATATGAATTTATAAGACGAACCTATGTGCACATTGCAAAGTACTATACTTGTACTCGTGTGAGTTTTGTGAAATTTTTACAAATCTTGTACGTTACAAGCTCGCTATCTTACTATAAATAATTTCTAGACGAGTGTATTACAATAAACAAAATTTCAGAACCTTAAAATACTAGAAAAAAAAAGAGGATCGCCATATTACATAAAACAAATACATTCTCCCTGTATTACTACAAAAAAAAAGTTCGACATTGGTGTATTAATATAAAACAAATTCGAGAACGCTTTATTATATATACAAAACTCAAGTTGGGTTTATTACTTTATTATCATAAACAAAATTCTGTGTGGTGCATTACCATAAGCAAAATTTCTAAATTTCTGGGTTGATCAACAAATTCATGTTTCCCGCATTACTAGAAACAAAATTTTTTCTATGCTTATAAAATATTCAAGATGTGCGTATTACCATAAACAAAATTCGAGATGTTCGACTTATTAGAAACAAAATTTGTGTTATGCGTATTATCATAAACAGAATTTGCCCTGGTTATTGCTCTAAACAAAACAATATTCTCGTTGTGCGTACGATATAACAAAGTTTTAGTACATTTATTGTTATAAACAAATTTCATATAGGAGCCAGACTTTTCAGTTAGCGGATCAAATGTGAATGGAGTTAGTCATATAAAAATTTCTTCGCTTTACTGCATATGGGAAGCACTTTTACACTACATATAACATTTTATTCTAAACTATATAAAATATAAGATACAAGTACAATTTTTTTTTTAAAATAACGAGGGTCAATTGAATCCTGTTCCTTGAAGGTGACTCTGCCTCTATATTCAGGTATTACAAAATACAAAATTAGTAGTGTATATTACCATAAATAAATTTTCATATTTGTGTATTGCCCAAAACTTACGATCTACTTATTACTAGAAGCAAAATTAATTATCACTCTATTACTTGAAACACAATTCATCATGACACTACTACTATAAACAAAATTCACGAGGTGTAATTGTATTTAAAGAGTGAAGCTATCATGATACCATAAACAAAATGAGTCCGACTCTGCTGCTTTTCTTGGAGAAAAGGAGGAGCCTCATTTTCTGAATCCAACGATTCAAAATTTTCATGTGCGTATCTCGATAAATAAACTTTTTCATGCACAAATCTCAACGAATTTTGAATCGTTGGATTCAGAAAAGAAGGGTCCTCATTTTCTCCCAGAAAAGCAGCGGAGTCCGATTCAAACAAAATATAACCCATCTGCGTTACTATCAACGAAATTCCACCTTACTGTACCATTACAAATAAATCTCCATCTTTCTTTATCACAATAAACACAGCACCTGTATTACTAGATACAAATTTTGATTTGTCTGTATTACTGAAAGTAAAATACAATATTTGTTTTCACTTTAAACAAATTTTAGTTTTCTGTATTGCTGTACTTCGTTTGTTAAAAATCATTTACGAGGGGCCACTCTGTAATTTGGTTTCGTATGTAATAGTTCCATCACGTCTCCGTACTTTTCCGGTTTACAAATTAAAACTGAACTACCAATTAATCAATAGGGAGGACCTAGCTTTCCCCCATCATTCATCCTCCATTTTTTTTCCAACTGAAAAGAAGTAGGGGACCACAATATTACAGTTAATAACTGCTAGAATTAGTAGGGGACCACAACTGCCTTCACAACATTACCGGCGGACATATTGCGCAAAAGTATTCACACTTGACCCATGTAGTATTCATCAATGTAAATAAAAGTACTCATCTTTGAGAAATAATTATATAAGGAAACATTACCACCCATCTTTTACACGTTTTTAGAAGTAGTTTTTTTTTCCTACGTTCACTCTAACTAATATTTCTGTCGATCTGTGCGGAATTTTTCAAATATAAAACTACAAAAGTCTTCTACACAATTTTCTCTTTCAAATGAGATCCATGATGACATACTTTCGAGGTGTCCGTTACACAAGTATTCACACCTCGTACGCAAGTATTCATCTCTCATTGAACAAGTATTCATCCTCGTCGTGTAAGTATAAAGAGTACATGAAGGTATGGTGGGACCGCACAACCGCGACTTCAGATAAGTAGGGGACCACAGTAATATGCGGAGATAAGTGGTGGAATTAGTAGGGGACGATTTGCGAAAAAGTATTCACACTTAACACGAGTTGTATTCATCCATATAAATAAAAGTACTCATATTTGAGAAAGAATTATATATGGAAATATTACGACATTAAGAGCATTAATTACGCGGAGATAGTAGGGTACCACAACTGCCGTCCGCTAAAAATAAAAGAAAACGCGTAATTAAGTGGGGGGACCGCACAACCGTCATCACTAACTACCGTGGGGACCGCATAACCGTCACCGCAAGTGAAAATAACATCAAGTATTCATCTATAATACATGAAGTATTCACATGTAATACATCAAGTATTTACTCTAATATATCAAGTATTTTTAAAAAAAACTGGACATATCACACTCATCTTTTACACGTTTTTAGAGGTGGTTTTTTTTCTCCGTTCAATCTAACTAATATTTCTGACGATCTGTGAGGAATTTTGCAAATCTAAAACCACGAACGTCTTCTACATAATTTTCTCTTTAAAATGAGATCCATGATGACATACTTTCGAGTTATCCGTTGCACAAGTATTCATCCTCGTCATGCAATTATTCATCTATCATTGAACAAGTATTCATCCTCGTCGTGTGAGGCGGAGGCGGAGAGGGAGAGGCGAAAGGTGGGAGAAATATAGTTAGAAAAATAGAATTTATTATTATAGTTAGAAAAGGAAGTTAGTTAGTTGGGGGAAAAATAGAGGAAGGAATCAAGGGGTAACATATAATTACCCTAATTAATATAATAACTAGTATTGTGCCTGTGCATTGCAACATAATATATGATAAGATAACAAAAATAAATTCTCATACAAAATGAAAAATTGTCATAAAAAAATAAAATTAGAAATATATTTTACATTTATCACAGTAATATGTATAGAAATAAGGAAGTGAACAAAAAATTAATTGCATTGTGATATGCCGTATAGAAAATTTCAATTGGAGGGAGAAATAAGGAAAGAAAAAAAAATAAAGAAACGGAGAATTATATCGCTAAATTTTAGAGTCTGTTTAATTTTAATTATAATACATCGTGTAGCGTGGCAAGTATATTTGTAGTTAAATTTAAAGTTCTACACATAAATCAGATACATTTAATCAAAAAAAAGATAGATTATGTAATTGAAGAACTGAGATTAAATCTAAAAATTAATCTTTCAATCGTAACCGTTGGCAGATCGGACACCCAACGTGCTTAATAATGAAATGGATACTAATGTAAAAAAAAAAACACAACAATCTCCTTTTATATCGAATCAAATAAATTAAAGACCACATGTATTAACTATGTACAACACGACCACATTACAAGCTTTCTCCTGCTCTAATATAAAAACAGCACAAACAGCAACTCTTTTAAGCAAAATATCACTTGACAGATTCTCGGTCCCTGTTTTTTCCCAAAGCAAAACAAAAAACAAGGAAAGACCAAAATTATTTTCCTTCTAAATTAAATTTCACATGTCGATCTATAGTTTTACCATAACATCAGTAGCATTGCGCGCAAAAAGGCCTCTAGATGCTCTTTTGTGCTTCCTTCAAATCCCACATTGTAAAGAGTATTGTTCTCTTAACCAACTCTGAAGTAAACAAAAAATTAAGGTAAATATTTTTGCTAGAACAAGTGTGTGTTGTGTGTGTGGTGGGGGGGGGATCAAGGGGCAACTCTAAGGTGTAGACAGGTCTGGTGCCATTTTCATAACCCTAACCCGTTAGGTTAAGGGAAAAAAACATTCCCCTTACCCATACCCAATAAGCTAATGAAAAAAAAAAACTTTACCCGCGACTGTCTTATGGAATACAATACAGGCCGGGTAAATGGATAAAAGGGTACCATTGACACCCCTAATGAAGGGTCAACTCTGTTGTAGACAGTAAACTTAGGACAATGCACTGCAAATATCCAAATTATTTAATTTACCTAGTTTTTAGAGAAGAGCTTGATTCAGACTTCTTGCTTTCTCTCGCAGCTGCACCTCCTGCGAGTTCGCTCTCTCCGGTACTCCCTCTCATGATTTGTGGGTTTATCTCAGCCAACGGATTGACCACAAAACCACCACCCTGCTGCGCAAACCGCTGCCGGTCCCACTTGTAAGAGGACCGGCTTTCCCCCGTTTCAGAGACTGAGAACCTAGACGAGTATCTACCTTCATTTCTTCTCCAGTATTTCGGGCTGAGAAACTCAGTGCCAGGTAAGCGGCAACATGTGTACGCTTCATTGTCGTTAGCATTAGAATTTCTTCCGGAAGACAAATCGCGCGAAATTTCATCGAGCGCCATTTCTATGCCATGCACACGTGTCTCTAGTGAGTGAATCCCGTTCTGTGAGGTCCCCATAAATTTCTGCATAACAATATAATGTAATGCATTATTATTATAAAATTATTTTGGTATATGCCTAGGAGATGTCATGTTACATCAGCTGACAGCAGAGTAGATGAGAAGGTTCACCAAAAAATAAGATACACCAAATTTTGAGCAGAAAAGACATATCAAGTGATTATTGGAAAGCTGTTGTTGCTTAAATTAGTATTTTGATGCCACATTTGTTGAGTGGTTGGGGATTTTGACCATTTGTGCTTGCTTAAAACTAATATCTGAAAGGAATTATTAATAATGAAATTAAAGAATTAAAGTTGATGTTCAAGTTCATGTGACTAGGCAATAAGACTTGTGACTAGGTCACATGCCAGAGGTGTTTCGACCAAAAGTGCCAAAAATAAATAGTGTCACGCCACTAATCCTGCCCCATTGTTAAACAGAGGTTTTATTTAATACCCAGCTAAGAAAACATGATTTCATTAGTGCAGCAGCTAAGTTGGCTTAAATAAGAAATACTTGATTTTTTTTATTTTAATAATTCTTCTACAATATTTAAAAAAAAAATCAAAGCAGCTGGATCTGGACTGACTAGCATTATTCATTTAATTAAATTTTCGTGATTACAATTTTAAGTTTGTTCTTCATTTAATTAAATAAATACAACTTCATTTTTCCAAGCGAAAATAAAATCTTGCCAACTGTTATGACTAATTAGTAGAAGTATTCATATGACTAATAACAGCAGTTTTAAATGAAAGCAATTGCCAGATAAGAACTCAAAATTTTTCTTTTGACAAAGAAAGTAAGAAATTATGTAAATTGAACAGCCAAAGTCAAAAGGTAAAAACAAAGTTAATACCTGGAGAAGATCAAGTAGGTTTGTCTGCTGTGTCTCGATCTGAACCAACTGCATCCGAATTTTCGACAAATCACCGTCCTCCTTCTGTCCTCCATTTATCCCTTTAGTCTCCCCCTCCAGTTCACCGTTCTCCTCATATGGCACCACTCTTGCACTTGACTTGAACCCGGTAACCCGGGTTGCCTTCTCCTCATAACTCCTTTCCTCAGCAACAACCTTCAATGGTGTTCTAGAAACTGAGATTTCGATCTTACAGTCAGACTTTCGGGATAATGTAGGAGAGACCCTTTTGTTATTTCTCCCATTGGTTACAACTGGCGATGCCTCGGGTGGAGGTGATCGAGTGAACTGGAGCCGTCTATTTCTCGTCACAACTGGAGAGGTTGATCGGACCGAATTCGACGAGCTGAGAGGGGCTGGTGTGTATCGACCGTCACTTGAGCTACCTGTGAAATTTTAGAAATTAACAAAAACATTACAAAACTGTATGTGTTGGTGAAATTAAAGAAATTTTGGTCATGTGCATGAAAGAGGAAACACCAAATATATATAATTCCAAAATTAGAAAAGAAGAAAAATGAGTATTTCCTTGAATTACAAATTGTGTTTGTTAAATTTCAACTACCAAATATATATATATACCAACTACCACAATAATATATATGGGAAAGAACCAGACAAACGAAAAATAGAAAAGAAATCAGTAAGGTTTAAGTAAAATTAAGACAGAATGTGTATAACCTTTAACTGGAGATCTCGATTGCAGCTCGGCAGCAACATCATTCGAATCATCATCAATAACATCAGGTATCTCCTTCCACAGATCCAGCATTCGATTCATCGAATCCCTCACAATTTTTACCTGCATTATATGAATCTAAGATCAAACCTAAAGATCCAAACATAACATGTGCAAAAAGTATCAGATCCAACCAGTGATTATTAAACCGACCTTATCAAAGCGCCTGGATTCAAAGGAGGAGATGCAAGAGGTCTTGAATCCGACCAAGAGATCTCTCTGCGCTGCAGCAAGAACAGAGAGCGTCTCTGAGGAAGCCTTCCTTGCTGCCCAATCCTCCCAAGCAAGTGCCTCAACCAGGCATGGCACCAGAAGAGAAGTGAGGGCTGATGTGGAGGCCCCGCCAGCCGCGACAATACTCCCGAGCAGAGATATCAACGCTGCTTTTGCCTTGAAGGCGATGCTCTTGAGTAACTTCACGAACTTGGGGACCAGTTTCTGGAGATAGATAGCCAATTCAGGGCAATGAGGTGACTTGGCATCTACAGCCGCGGCCAGACAGAGCGCGGCCGTGAGTTGCGCGTGATGATCCTGCTCGTGCAAGAGCGCGTCGCACACTGGGTGGAGGACGGTGGTGAGGAAGGCGGAGGAGTCTGTGGCGGTGGAGATGGAGCGAACGGCGTCGACGCACGCGAGTCGGACTGAGGAGTCGGGGTCTCGGAGGCGGCGGAGGGCGGAGGAGAGCATGCGGGGTAGGAGAGGGGAGAGGGTGTCGCGGGAGTGGGAGGCGGAGAGGAGGGAGAGAAGGCGGAGGGAGTGGCGGCGGAGAGGGGTCTTGTCGGTGGGGCGGGCGTCCGAGATGGCGGAGATGAAGGGGGTGAGGTGGTCAGGGGAGAGTGAACGAGCGAGGGAGTCGAGCTCTCGAGCAGCCATGGCCTCAGTGTCACGGTCTGAGAGCTTGTTCATGCACCGGTTCACGCGCTGCCGCACTCCGTCCGACGACATCCTGCTCTGTCTTCTTCTACAGAGGCGAATTCTCAGGCGATGTGACTTAATGTATTATATATATAGTTTTGGTTTAAAGGGAAAAAGAGAGTGGGGGAGGGTAAGATTTAAGGGAGAGGTGGAGGGAAGGGTGGATAAGAGGAGAGAGGTATCATTATGTGCATTTTCGTTTTCATTTTCATTTTCATTTTGAGAAGGGAGAAGCGAGAAAGGAGAAAAAAAATGGAGAAGCGAGACACAGACTGAGGGAGAGAGATTGGATTATAACTTTATAAGAGGAAGGCGGTCCGATTCAGTGGGTAAATATTTTAACAGAGCGATTTTGAATTAATGCAGCGCACGAACTCTAGAATCAAAACAGTAGCTGCAAGTGATTTGTGCGCTGTATGAAGCCAAAACTACACTGTTAAAATATTTACCCGGTTCAGTTGTGGGGTGAAAGGCAGGTAACAAAAGGAAAGGTAGCGTGTTGGTGAAATCATGGAAGGTAAAAGATATTGACTGGGAGTCGGAGATTTTCTTTCCTTTTCAGTTTTCAGTGACAAGTAAAAGATACTCTGTGCCCGCATGGCATCTTTCAACATATATATATTTTTTTATTAATTATCGTAATTTTCAATTTTTTTTTCCTTTCTAACTTGAATTTTAGAACAACACCACTTATTTTTTTCGAACAAGTTACAACTTTATCATTATATGATCAAGTTAATTATTCTTTGTAACCAAAGTAATTGTGTTTAGGATTATCACTTTGTATGTTAGCAAGTCCACACATTTGATATAAGTGAATATAAATGAATGTATGGTGAATTGGTCGTGCATATAGTTTATTTTAAAAAATATGGTCCTTGTGGTTTTTATTTTTAATTATAAATTAAAATGTGTGGAAAAGAGAACCACAAGTTATAATCACTGCTTTTTTAAGTTTATGGACGTTTTTTTCATAAATAAATTAGGTTCAAAATTTTTATTTCGACATTCATGTAATATATATATAATAACTTGCAGCTAGTGTGCAATATTTATGATGTATTGTTTTTTACATATCTGACACCTAAATGTCCATTGAATGCAATAGGTAATGTCATACATATACATTCTACGAGCTATAAGTGTCATTGCATGTTGTGCTAAAAAATACATAAATCAAATTTAAAGTGTAAAAATTGAATATGACACTTGCAAGAACTCGTATATTTGAGTTTTTAGTTCATTTTTTTAAATTCATAAAAAATAAAAGTAATAGGAATAAATTATAAAAATATGGAAAAATGTCATAAAAATGTCATAAAAATTGAAAAGGTCAAATGAAATTACAACAACAAATTTCGAACTTGAAAATAATATTTTTACATATTTTCAATTTTCAAATAGAAATACTTTCTCATGCCTGCACTTGTTTTTGTTGTCTTTCCACATTTTTAGCGTATTTATGTCATGTTTGACACTTAGCCATGTCTTGTTATGCCGTGCTCCACAACACTTCTTTCTAGTACGTGCATTGAGAAATACGACACATGTAAAAGGGTCTATGTCACGTCTAAACTCGTGCAACCCCGTGCGTATCGAGATGCTTAATGTTTTTATTAATTAACGGCTTACATATTTGCTACTATGATGTTAATAGACAGAAACAGAATATATCGGCAAAAAGATATTTAGTCTGCTTCAAAATGCTGATTGAGTGACGAGCATCTGTCAAATTATGAGGACATGAAACCTAGTGACCTTTGGTAAAATTTGGGTACAGAAGATCTGGAGGGGAGGGGGAACGAAGCGAAAGCAAGGGTAAAGGAGGGGAAGGTGGTGACTTTTATCTGATGAGTTCTTTCCTTTTACCTTTAACTAAGTAGTAACTTTTCTTTTGCCGCCCTTTTCCTCTCCATTTACTAAAAATCAGATTCCTCTCCTTTTAAAAAAGAAAAGAAATAATGAAACAATTGATTGAGATTTCCCAAGTTCCCAGCGGCACAGAATCTTATCTTATCATAGTACATATTAATCTTTGCATGGATTAATTAAATTGGAAGGCTTCTAAAAAGAGAGAGGACTAATGAGCTTCCAAAATAAATTTATTTAATAAAGTCGGCAAATGGAGGTGGCTGTGTGTTTTAACTGGAGGAGATCTCAACCGTCAGAAAACCTGTACAAATTCAGAGCTCCAGATCTTTCATTTTTTTTTCTCATCTTCTTCTTTCTGTATTTTTTCTTCTCTTGAAATATATTGGTGAAATTGCCGTTTTTTTTTTTAGTTACCATGAAAAAAAATAAAAATTAAATGATTACCACCCCTGTGGACTTATTTTGCAACCTACCACCCACGCGTACCCAGTCCGCGCACTAAATTGGACGGTGCACGTACTGGGCAGGCGCACCGACTATTTGACCCGGTGCGCGTACTGGGAAGGTGCACCGACCCACTTGACCCGGTGTGCGGACTGGGGAGGCGCACCAATTTTTTTTTTTTTTAAGAGACAAATAACTAAAAACGACGACGAAACTTCAAACAGCCATAAAACGGCGCTCGAGTGTCCGATTTCAGCAAATGATCACTTTTCGGAAAGCTTGTGAAAATACGCATGCCTCCGAATTGGCTTTGCCAAATTTTCAAATTTAGAATCGCCAAAAAATAAAGGGAAGAGCCTCAAAACTTCAGTTGAAGTTTCCGATTAAGATTTTCATTTCTATTCTTCAATCTACATAGCTCAGTAAATTAGTTATATAATGAACTTGTAGAATACCAATTTTTATTATTTTTGAAATTTTTTTACTATTTTTTATGATTTATGAAATATGGCACAAAATCAGCTTAATTTTGCATAGTTTAGCGTATTTCATTATAATTAGCGTATTTTAAAATGTCGGCTCAGATTGTACGTGTAATTTGTTGTAAGTTCAAATTTAGTCCAAAATTTTATTTGTTAAACAAGTGTGTTTTATTTGCAACAATTTCACTGTCAAATGTTATGTGTACATATAATTACAAATACCACATAACAAAATAGAATAGACCAGAAAAAAAATTCCAAATATTTCAAAACATAACTAAAAAAAATAAAAAATTTGGTGCGCCCACTCAGTCTGCGCACCGGGTCAATGAGTCGGTACGCGTTCTCAGCACGCGCACCCACGATGCGCCTCCCCAGTACACGCACCGTTCAATTTGATGCGCGAACTGAGTGCGCGTGGATAGTAGGATGCGAAAAAATTCCAGTGGTATTCATTTAATATATATTTTATTCCGTGGTAACTAAAAAAACGGGTGAAATTGGATTGTACTTATCCCGAGAACTTATTGGATTGGATATATGCTGAGATGCTATAACATTTGCACATGCGCACATGCAATGCATGTGATCTCTCTCAATACTACTTGATCGTAATTTAGTGAGAAAAGAAAAGTAAAAATAAAAAGCATATTTACCGGTTTTTTTTTATTAAATATATCATATAGACTGTTTCTTGTTTGAACATACAAAACGAAAGATACTTAATATTAGAATGCTAGTTATTGTCAAATTAAATTTACTAGCCGCATGCGAACACTAAATATTATATTAGTAGTTTTGATACAAGTTCTGAGTTTTACCATGCTGCATACGACACTGTCACTAGCCGCAAACGGGTCGTCGTGTGTCTACCGATGATAAAAAACTTTAACTCAATTTTTTAGGCACTAAACAACTTTTTTTTGCAATTCTGACTCCGTCGGCCCCCTCTCGTCCCAAGCTTTCCGAATTGGGGTCGTACGCGCAAATCCGAGTTTCCTAACCAAAATTTATGGCCGTTTAAAGTTTTAAAAAAAAATGATACTTTCATGCAAAAACACCGATGATACACCAATGCTTTATACACGGCTTGTCGATGACAGAAGTGCATTGATGTTTCATTGTAAAAATATTAGCGACGCACCGGTATTTTTTCAGCACTACCCTGCTTAATTGCCAATGCTATCGCTAACGAAACATCGATGTTTCACTGCAAAAACATCGTGTTTCGTTAGCCTTAGCATTAAAAACTCGTATTTGTATGATCAAACAAGAAACAGTCTGTGTGATATATTTAATAAAAAAAACCGGTAAATATGCTATCAAAAATTAATTTGACAAATATTTTAAAAAAAAAAAATCTATTTTTTGGTGTTATATTTCAGCATTTCAGCTATTTGTCTCTAAAACAAATTAAAAATTAAATCAGGAGACCGGTCATTAAATGACCAGTTTGGACATTTTTAATAAAAATTAATGGGTCTGGATATTTTTATTAATCTGTTATTAACTTTGGGTATTTTTAAAAATGTCGGAAAAAGAGAGAGGACTCATGAGCTTCCAAAATAAATTTATTTAATAACGTAGGTAAATGGAGGTGGCTGTGTGTTTCAAATGGAGGAGATCTCAACCGTCAGAAAACCTGTACAAATTCAGAGCTCCAGATCTTTCATTTTTTTTTTCTCATCTTGTTCTTTCTCTATTTTTTCTTCCTCTTGAAATATATTGGTGAAATTGAATTGTACTTATCCCGAGAACTTATTGGATTGGATATATGCTGAGATGCTATAACATTTGCACATGCGCACATGCAATGCATGTGATCTCTCTCAATGCTACTTGATCGTAATTTAGTAAGAAAAAGAAAAGTAAAAATAAAAAGCTGTCGTAATTTACTACAAGATACAGTCCTTAATGAAAATTTACATTCAACCATTAATTTTATTTAAAGTAATAAAATGGTTTTGTAGCTGTCGTAATTAATGAAGTCAAAATCAACCGAATGACATTAGCATATAATTAAGGAAAATTTCGACCTCTTTGAAACAACTAAATTTTTTTGCCACAATTACACCCTAAAAATACAACAAATCGGACCTAAACAAGTTCTTACATCAAAAGAAATTAATATAGTATGTTCTCTTTTCTAAAAGAAAGAAAGTAGAGACAAGAAATAAATCACCATATGCATCACTGTTAACATGCTATTTTCAAACAACAAAAATATGTACCCAAGTACAGGGGCGGACCCAGTGTATTCCAGGGGGCAGCTGTCCCCTCTGGATTTTGAGTTTTAGTGGAGATTTATCGGTTTCGACCGACTTTGTCTCTTTTGGAATTTTTTTTGCCCTCCTCTGGACGTTTGATTTGTAATTCGGATTAAATTTAGAGTTAAAATTGAAATAAATTTGTTGAATTTGATTGGTAATTAGAATTATAAGTCAGAGAATCAAAAATTACAAGTCAAAGCATTGGAAAGTATAAGTCAAAGTATTATTTTTTATCGAGTACTCAATTGGTTAATGAATTTAAATCCGATTAGATAATTAAACCCGATTCGATATTTTCCTGGATCCGCCCCTGCCCAAGTACTAATATAATTACAAAGATCGGATAGTTTTTGATGGAGATAGAAAAACCTCTTTTGGAGAAAAATTAAATTTCAAGCAATAATAATATGATCTCTCTTTTATTTCATATATATATTTTTTTAATTGGCGAAAGAAAAGTACGAGCTGCTTACAGTCTCTATTCTCTGCCACGTGGCAACAAACAAAGCCAACCCATACCCAACAAACAAACTGTTCCTACGTCCTCCTCTACTCCTCTCTACCGACTTCTTATTTTCTCAAGTCAAGTCCCTTAATAAACTTTTATTTTAATTATATTGACAATATCATTGAAAAATACAAAGTTTTTTTCATTTAAATATAGTATTTTTGCATTTGAATTAATTTGAAAATTGTTGTTCCGTCTGTCGAACGATTGACGATTATCAAATTTCAATGCCAACTCTAACAATTTTGTAATTAATATATTCTCTATATTTTTTTTAAGACTATAAATGTATTCTGTAGGTAATTTATAGGAAAAGTCATTTGGGCTTCTATGCATTAAATGATTCAGAAATTTCAACAGCTGAGTTTTGATAAGTTGTTTTATGGACGGTCAAATAAATTCTAAATTGGACAGCAGGGGCGGACCTAGGATTTTTGCCAGAGGGGCAAGACAATATCGAATCAGGTTAAAATATCTAATCAGGTTTAAATCCATTAACCAATTAGGTACTCGATAAAAAACAATGCTTTAACTTATACTTTCCAATGCTTTGACTTGTAATTTATGATGCTCTGACTTATAATTCTAATTACCAATCAAAATTCAACAAATTTATTTCAATTTTAACCCTAAATTTAACCCGAATTACAAATCAAACGTCCAGAGGGGGGCAAAAAAAATTCCAAGAGAGGACAAAATTGGTCGGAACCGATAGCTGGCCCCCTTAGAATACTCTGGGTCCGCCCCTGTTGGACATAATTAACAACACTGGACACATGACATATCTAATTATCTATGACTAAATTTTTGTAAAATTGGATGTGCGCCGACCAAAATTTTACTATTTGAAAATTTTCCATTGAAACTTCAAATTAAAATATTTACTAATAAAAAACCAACAATTTTCTTTCTGTCCATAGAATATTTTCCGTATTTTTTATTTATATCCAAAAAATAAATTATATTACAAAAAATAACCATGTTGGTGTTGAAATTCGAAATCTACCCAAACCGGAAAATAATTTCCGGATTCAACATCTAACTCTGGAAAATTTTTTTCTGGAAACTCAACTCTATTTCCGGAAAAAAAATTTCCGAACTTAACAATTTTTTTTTCCGAACTTAACCAATTTTTTTTTAAGAGAAAAATAACTAAAATACTGAAAACTAGCACTAAAAAATCGAATTGTTTTTTTAAATATTTGTTAAATTAATTTAAAAAATTTCAAAATGGTGTAGAATAATTTAGAAATTATCAAAATAGCTAAAATACTGAAATCTAACACTAAAAAATCGAATTGTTTTTTAAAATATTTGTTAAATTAATTAAAAAAATTTCAAAATGATGTAGAATAATTTAGAAATTATCAAAATAGCTAAAATGCTGAAATCTAACACTAAAAAATCGAATTGTTTTTTAAAATATTTGTTAAATTAATTAAAAAAATTTCAAAATGGTGTAGAATAATTTAGAAATTATCAAAATAGCTAAAATGCTGAAATCTAACACTAAAAAATCGAATTATTTTTTTACTATTAATAGGGCCGATTTTGTGCTAAAATACGGTAAATTTACTAAAATGCTGAAATTACAATAATTATGTAGAATTATGCTAAAATACGACAAATTACGCTAAATTACGTATGAATGGGGCCTATTTTGTGGCATCTTTCATAAATCATAAAAAATAGTAAAAAAAATTCCAAAAATAATAAAAATTGGTATTCTAAAAGTTCATTACATAACTAATTTACTGAGCTACGTAGATTGAATAATATAAATGAAAATCTTAATCGGAAACTTCAACTGAAGTTTTGAGGCTCTTTCCTTTATTTTTTGGCGATTCTGAATTTGGAAAATTAGCAAAGCCAGTCCGGACGCATGCGCATTTTCGCAAGCTTTCCGAAAAGTGGTCATTTACTGAAATCGGACACTCGAGCACCGTTTTATGGCCGTTTGAAGTTTCGTTGTCGTTTTTCGCCTTCTCAGTGAAGATATCATCCCTATTCATACGTAATTTAGCGTACTTTACCGTATTCTAGCATAATTCTACATAATTATTGTAATTTAGTGTAATTCAACATAAATCAAGTAATTTAGCGTGTTTTAGTATAAATATGCTAATTATATATAATAAAATGTAATATAGCAAATATTTAAAACTAAATTCGATTTTTTAGTGTTAGATTTCAGCATTTTAACTATTTGTCTCTTAAAAAAAAGTTAACATAATTTAAAGTAATCTAGTGGCAATCAGCATAAATTAACATAATTTCAAGTAATTTAGCGTATTTTAGTATAAATATGCTATCAAAAAAAGTAATCTAACAAATATTTAAAAAAACAATTCGATTTTTTAGTGTTAGATTTCAGTATTTTAGCTATTTTGATAATTTCTAAATTATTCTACACCATTTTGAAAATTTTTAAATTAATTTAACAAATATTTAAAAAAATAATTCTATTTTTAGTGTTAGATTTCAGTATTTTAGCTATTTTTTCTCTTAAAAAAAAAATTTGTTAAGTTCGGAAAATTTTTTTCCAGAATTAGAGTTGAGTTTCCGGAAATTTTTTTTCCGGAGTTAGATGTTGAATCCGGAAATTTTTTTTCCGGTTTGGGTAGATTTCGAATTTCAACACCAACATGGTTATTTTTTGTAATTTAATTTATTTTTTGGATATAAATAAAAAATTCGGGAATATTTTTTTTCTTAGATAAAGCGACATTAAAGTTTCATAAAGAATTAATAGACAAAATTGCAAATTAAGGTTCTGCAAGCAAATGTCTCAGTATGATGTTTTAATGGAGAGAAAATATTGTCATATATTGAAGTCTGGAAGGGCTCACTTTCAATTTCGCATGATCTTTATTTGTGAGCAGTTTAGATGAGATAAATGTGTCGTTGTATACTGAAATTGCCCATTTACTTACAATTCATGTCGTGTTCACATCATAGTGCGTGCAAATATTCAGTCAATTCATTCACTTGTTTTTATTCGATAGATACGAAATGTTTTTATTATTATTTAAAGAGTGATGCTTCTATGGACACAAGGACCTATTTGTAAAATAAATATATTTTTATTTTCAAAGTTCAAACAGTCGATATTCCGACCGTTCAACATTATCTCCATATTAAAATGTACTTGGAGGTCAAAGTTTACATTTTTTTTGAATTTTTTTACTATTTATTAAGTATTTTACAAAAACTAGTCAAATTCAGACCATTGAATTTGTAAAATACTTAAAAATAGTAAAAAAATTCAAAAAAAATGTAAAATTTGACCTCCAAGTACATTTTAATATGGAGATAATGTTGAACGGTCGGATCGACTGTTTGAACTTTGAAAATAAAAATATGTTTATTTTACAAATAGGTCCTTATGTCCATAGAAGAATTTGTCTTATTTAAATATAGTATGTTTTGTATTTGAATTAATTTGAAAGACGTATATATATTACACCATGTATGGAATGATTTGAAATTTGCAATGGCCCATCTTTAACAATTTTTTAACGAATGTATTATCTATAATTTTGTAGAACATAAATGTATTCGCTTTAATTAAATTAAATATGATGCATAAGACACTTGAATTAAATGACAATTAAACCGTTTGGGTTTTCATGCACGAAATGATTCAGAAATTTTAGGAATTGAGTTTGAACACAACTGTTTTGTGGACCTATTAAATAAAGTCTAAATCGGACAAAAATTAAAGTACACTATAAATGGCATATCTGTGACCAAAATTTTGCTAAAATTGGAAATGTGCCCACCAAAATTTTATTATTTCAAAAAAATCCATTGAAAACTTCACTATTCATCAAAAATTAGATAATTTATTTTCTTTCCATAAAATACTTGTGCCTTAAATAAAGCGACATGTAGTGAAATAATTTTGAAGGATGCGCTTTTAATTTCCACTTATTATATTTTATTTTCTATAACAATTTAGATGAAATAAATGTGTCGTTGTACACTGAAATTGCCCGTTTACTTGCATTTGAATATTTGATGTCCTGTCCATTTTAGCGTAGTGCGTGCAAAGATTCAGTCAATTCATTAGCTTGTTTTAATTCAGAAGACAAAGGTTATAGTCTTATAGATAGATGCTGGGAATAGGATCCATGGCCAAACATAGATTCTATCGACATGAATTTAATGTGACATCACGGAATGAAAGGTGAGAAATTAAATGAATTAAAACTAGCAAATACCCATCCTAGATTTACATCCAATTATAAAAAAAAGAATTATATGTCAATTTTCCGAGAATGCACAGCACAGCACAGGCATTGTAACTGGTGTATTCCTTGAGAATAACAGCATACGGGATGAGTTGCCAGTAAACGAAGCAATGAAAAAGGTTGGTGAGTGGTGAGGGAGGCACGTGTGACGTGTGGTGCGTTACTTGGGAAAAAGGCCATTACTGTAAAGGTCAAACCAAAAGCTATTTGTCCTTACCTTCCCTTCCATTCTGCAAAAATTATTTCATATCCATTTTTTTTACAGATAAATAATTATGTTATGTTCATTTATTTTTTTACAGATATTAGATATAGAAAACAACCAAAGTAAAAGTCCAGCAATGACGGGTGCCCCAACAAAACTTTGACTCTTCAGTCTGCCCCTGGTGTTTGGTAAACAAACAAATCTGTAAAGTGCAAATAAATAATTATTTGGTACATACAAAAACGACTATACCCCTACGCAAGTGTAGACTTAAGTTGAGCAGGAAAAATAGCACGGCGGAGCTGGCTCCGTTACGGAACATCATAGCATGTGTGTCAGTTACGTGTCGTGACTCGCGTGTCCCGTGCCGTACCTCATCTCTTGAAACTTTGGCACGGCACAACACGGCACGTGAAAGATTTAGTCACGGCACGGCACGATATGTAGTCACACGAGTTACGTGTAATTAGGACTATTAGATATTGATTTAATGGTGAATCTTGAATAAACTAACCTAAATTATGATTAAATGGTCACGCGATCACATATGGTCACGGCACGTTAGGCACGGCGTGACCATTCGCGTGCCGTGACCACCTCTTCACATTTTAATCACGGCACGACACGTGAAAAATTAACTTGGTCATGGCACGGCACAGCACGAGACCAAAGTCACAGCATGTTAGTCACGTCACGGCACGTTTTTCCAACTCTAGACTTAAGTGCTAGCTAACTGCGCCTGTATGTCAATTCCGTCGCAGCCTCGCAGGAATCTGTGTTATCCGCACCGAATTCATTGGGCAGGGCAATGTGTAATGACTAATGGTGCATTGGTATGCATTGCATGTGCACTTGTCTCTCCTCCCATCCGGATCCCAATATAAATAACCCAATACATATACCCCATGCCATGGCCCACTGCCCAGCCACTCTTCTTATTTTATTTAACTTGTGTACCTGTTGGGAACATCCCGACCCAAACTTGTCCTTACTATTTTGCCGATTGCCAGATTTACACATCCCACATGATACCATTGACACTCCCCCAAGCTCCTCTCAATCAAATCAGGGCCTTTAAGACTAACGAGTCCTCTCCAATCAAACTTGGCTTGGCTCAGGCCCGACTCGGACAGTTTAAAATAAACTATAAAGTGCCAAAATTTATTCACCGATATTTACCAAACCTTCGTCATTTAGAGAGAAACCAATGCAAAGGGAGAGGAGGCAATAGTAACAAGTCAAACATAAAATTAATTACGCTAGAATGAGCTTTAAGTCGATGAATTAAAATGGTTTGGAAAATTGGGAGTGTTGATTGATTAAAAAAAAAAAGGATCTTATTGTTGCAATGTTTAGACCATTTGGAAATAGGTGACGACTGTGACTTGTGACTCCTATTTTTGGATTTTGCAAGGGATGTAGATGTAAATGTGATTGATTGATTATAATTCTCTCGGTCACATATCACATGGTACTATGACTATCAGTAGGGGAGTTGGGGACCTATCCTATCGTAATCAAAATTATAATTATAATCATAATCAATTGCATTGATACATACATTGCCTGTAGAAACTCTAATTAAATTCTACACAAATTTATAACTACATTGATTAGGTTAGTAGATCAATCATTTAAAACAGCATCAGTCATGAATTAAGAACAGAATCACTAGTTGGTTAGTGCTGTCATCCAAGTGACTTTAAAACCTATGCCAACTAAAAATCCAAAAAAATATATATATATATGGTCAAGAAACCACATCAAACAATTGTTATATTATAATCTTGTTTATTATTATTTTTTATTAATATAAACACATGCTTTTGGGTATGTATTATTTATATAATTGTTGGTTGACTGGATATTAGTACTTTTGAACTGTATTATTTGACAATTAATTTGTTATTATTCTTTTGAGAACTAGCATTTAGTGTAGTAGCAAAAATAATGTTCTCTGTGTGAAAAATCACAGATTAAAAATCTAGATGGGAGAATCACTTGTTGGATGGCTTGAACTCCAATTTTTACTAAAAACAAAAACAAAATTATTATCCTCTCAATTTCATGACTTCATCCTTAATATATCAAGAGATTGAGTTAGAATTTTAACAATATGTATCCTGTTTTTCGGTTTAATTTTTACATCTCTAAATATTTTCAATAACTTTTCACGCAACTTAGAACACACACCAGTTTACTGTGCCGATACACATTTGTACATAATAGTAAACTGGTGTATCGGCACAGTAAACTGGTGTGCGTTCTAAGTTGCGTGAACTGGTGTATTACTGGTGACAACCATTTTGATCAATTTAAACAATTTTTTACAACTGTCTTGAGCTATCAAGTTTAAAAAAAAAAAAAAAACAACTGTCTTGATCTTAAGAAATTGTTTTCTGAATTTCTTAAAATGCATTTTTAACTATTATTCAATACACATCCGAGTATTACACTAATGTATATTTGATTATTGTACCAATTTATACTTGCTTATTCATTTTTTTTTAAAACATTATAAAAAACAGTTGAGGTTATTTAAAAATAAAGAATTAGAGTGTACGTAGACATAGTACATATAATATTTCATTCCTTTTATAATTATTTCCTCCATATGTGATATGTCTTGGGAAATGAAAGAAATACTTTCCAAAATATTTGTTCTAAAATTAATTTTGCGACAAGTCTAAAGCAAAGCAGCGGAATTTTTTTTTATAAACCATAATTAAAAAATTGATTTTTAGGAAACCAACATGATTATTTTTTTTTTTTACAAAAATCATCAGAACCGAAATGCCATTTCGGTCCCGGAATTTTTTTTTTTTTGTAAACCAAAATGATATTTCGGTCCCGACTAGTTTAAAAAGAGACTGTGCAAAGCTATGAAAAGCTGTGAAACTAGTCGGAAACCAAAATGCCATTTCGGTAAAAAATAAATAAATTCCGGAACTGAAATAGCATTTCAGTTCTAATGATTTTTGTAAAAGAAAATAATCATGTTAGTTTCGTAAAAATCAATATTTTAATTATGGTTTATAAAAAAATTTCAAAGCAGCGCTCATGAAACCTTTTTATCTGATCTGACATGTCCCCTGTGAACTCCTGCAAGGCTGCAACTTACAGAAACACCACAACCTTCTCATCCAAATATCCAATCCAATACATTACCATCTGCAAACAAAAATGTTCCTTTCATTCTTTTTTCTTTGGGGAATTTCTTGTATATATTTTCCCTCTTAAATTAATAATATCATAATTACCTCTCTAAATTAAAAAAAAATCACAAATTCACAAATTTACCCAATTAATTGTTTTTTTTATTAAAGCTCGTTTTAAATCTATATAATGTCCATCATTTATTAACAAAAATAAGAAATATGTAACACACAAATGATTAATTTTCTTACTCGTGATATTGCCCATATCTCTTCTCCAGTCGGAAACAATGTAGGATTTTTTTTTTAGATCTTCGCAGAGTTTGCGAAGTCATGAGCGGAGCTCGAACTCTCGACTTTTGGGTAGCCACAACCTTAGTATTTTTTTCCCTAACCAACTGTACTATTACTCCATCTCATGAAAACAATGTAGTTGTTTTCATTATCTGCCTAAATTAATTCGATCGCTATTAATTAACCGGACTGTTCTTGTCCCCAATAAGCATAATATGATATGCGATAAATTCACGAATAATTCGTGTTTTATTTGTTTTTTTAACGTTTCCGAACCGAACTCCAAATAAAACGCAAATTACAAATTATTCGCGAGAAAAACGCGAAGAAATTTTTTTAAATCAAAAAAAAAAAAATTTGGGGTTTTTTTTGGGTGTATTTTTTTGTTTCCTTGTGGTACCAAATCATTTCTGAATTATTTTCAAATCACAAATTTTGACCCCACCGAACTAAACCCGAACTATTCGTTTGTCACTATGCCAATAAGTAGCTCACGCCGTTAATCAGAAACCGTCATATAGCCCATCCATCCGATCAAAATTACTTCTTTGCCCTTATATCCTGCCGTCAAATATCGTCAAGGCCCTTAAAACTTGAAGTGACCCCTAATTATCTATCTTAAAAGAGTTTATAGCTAGATTGATTCATAAAGCAGAGACCCGTGTTGATTTGATTTGATTTCCCAAGAGAGAGAGGGAGAGGGGGTTGCCATGCTAACTTGCCACGCCATGTCGCCATGTGCTTCCAAATTCCTATTAAGGGTCCCATAACCTATTCATTCATGATACCTTGTCTCTACTAAACCACCACCCTAAGTCTTAAGTCTTAAGTCTTAACCAATAAAATCTACAAATAACCTTGTCTTCATATATTTATGTACAAATTCTGATGATACTGTTTTTTTCTTTGATAGTGTAGCCGTTGCTAAGTGCCCAAAGTATTATGGGTGAAACATTGACTTGTTTGTCTTTTTAATTGACTTGATACTTTCTATATTGTGCTTTTGTGATCCTAGCAAACTGTTATGCTGATTAGTAGGTGTCTCCTAGATGTGTTAGTGGGGATACTAACTTTTTAGTTGATTAGGGTTTATACTCAGTGGTTCTGTTCTCAGCACCACTGCTTTTGTAAGAATAAACTATTAAGTTTCAAAAAAAAAAAAACAAAAAGAGAAAGAGAAAGAGAAGAGATTATGTACAGAATTTTGTCTTGATAATTATGTAATACTTTCTTTTTATGAAACCCAAACATTAAGAATTACATATAAACTGAGAAAAAAAAATTCTTGTTGGACATGGGGTACGTATATATTAATATTTTTTTTAAAGTTAGGTGACAATTGTCGCTAACAAATATATTAATAAGAAAAGAATAGTTATTTACATGTCCTGTGTTTAGATCAGTACTATATATTTGGAAAATAAAACCACGATTAGCACACAAAACACACTCGCTTGATCTAATAAACCCCTCGTAATGCTATTCCTACGCGAAAGGTATATTTTTTTTTTTGAGGGTAAGATGACAACCGGCCAACTTACGGTTTTTCATTGATTAAAAAAGAGTATTTACAAGACCAGAGAGGTCGTAATAAAAGCCCAAAATTAAAAACACAAAACAGTAGAAGATATTTACAGTCAAAGGGTATATTAGTTATAGTAAATATACTTATGCAACCCAAGACTCATCTGACATTATTAAATTAAAAAACGCCAATATTGACATTCAATCAACAAATTAATGATAGAAAATATATTAACTTTCATAACTTTTCTTTGAATGTAGTTAAGTAAATAATCCCTCGGCAAAATAATGATCCGAAAAGTAGCATGATTAGGATTGGGAGGCATGTGCATGTGCTTTCTATGATAGTTAATTAAGACTAATGATAGGTTATAAGTTGTAATGATAGGCTATGTTTGTTGTGACATTATTTAAGCGCCTTGCTTTATATTCATCCTCAAATATAATCTATTACACTTTGTCAGACCCAACTTGCTAATTAATTAATTAGGACCAGAATTATATATACAATTTTAATTACAAAATTCACCTTTTGTAATTAGGAAAAGCAAATAGGAAGTGAAAAGGGAAGCTGTAAAAAACTCCAATCCCACGCTAATAAGGCTGTCATTCTGTCAATAAAAGATGCCCCTTTCTCCTTTTGCAGCACAAGCGCAACTTCACTTCACCTCACCATTTCTTATTTTCTCTCTTTACTTTTTCTGGTCATGTTTTGTTGGACATGTTCGCCAACACCTTTTTTTTTTTTTTTTTTGTAGTCGTTTTAATTCTTTTAAATATCATTTTTTATATTAAATTAAGATGGAAATTTTAAGTATTCTTTTTAATTGTTCAAAATCTTAATTCATGTTCGGTCTTTACGTAAAATAAAAGAAAGCTCTTATTGATGGGACTGTTTAAAATAAGAGAATTTAAAATGAATTTAATAGAGGCGACGAGAAATGGCGTCTCTGTCAGCACATGGCGGAGGGTATATGTGAACATGTAATTTCATAATTCCACTTGGAATCTAGCAATTTCATAATAAATGCTCTTGTTTTCTAGCATAGTAGTAGCATCTAATTTTGTTCATTTGTTATTCCACTTCAAATTAATCACGCAGTCAAAATTAAAAATCGGCGGCGATCTGATGCCTATAAAACATCCTCTCAATTAATAATTCCGTTGTTTGGAAATGCATAAAAATTGTTTATGTCCAATCTCACTGCTACCAAAAACACATTTACTATTGCTCTTTTATCATTGGTGTCATTCTGCACGGATGATGTATGTAATCAGAGGCAATGCTGTAATTAATTCAAACTTTTTACTATCGGGTGATGTCGAACCAACTGATGGCGTTGATGGACCTAGTGTATTGATATTACCTGCCCGGTCCAGGATCGGACCGTCGGACTTGTGATTTTTTCCCAGACCGGGGTTAGGCAAGGTTCGGTCCGGAGACGGGCTAGTTTTTTTTTCACCCCAGAACCGCCTAAACCCGAACCGTCCTAACCGGCCTACCCGTCCTGAACCGGACCGGACCAAACCCGGACAGGACCGCCCCAGACCCGTCGGACCCGAACCCGAACCCGTGCCTACCAGGACCCAAACCCGCCTAGACCCACTTTACCCGCCCGGACTCGCTACTTTACCGGTCCTACCCTCCTGCTTTACCCGCTGGACCCGCCAGACCCGCACAAAAAAAAAAAAAACCCGGACCGGACCGTCCTACCCGTGGACCATGGTTCAGTCCAAGCACGGGCTGGATTTGCCCTCCCAAAAATAAACCCGCCCGGACCCGTGGACCGGGCTAGTTTGGACCGGACCGGACCGGCCCGTTTTCAAAACACTAGATGGACCCCTCCTTTGCCATATATTTTTTATATCCTACCGTTAGTTTTGAGTGTCTCTGCAATATCGGTTGGGTTATTGTACCGATGGTGTAGATGTGGTGATCTTTACCATCTGTGATGTAGGTCTTTTTTTGAATTGATGGGAATGTTCTAAAGGACAACGCTGTAAATACTTGAAACCTAAATTTAAGTATAAAATAACTTCTCCATGTATTCAAGAATTGATGGCCGGTTATGTATTGTGTTATTAAGTTTAGAGATATATATGTATGGTGCAATTATAATTAATGAGATAATTATTTAATAACATACATGATACCAACTTAAAAGAAAATTAACTAAAAATTAACTTGCTCCTAATATTTTTTGTATTATAATCATTAATTAACAGAACAACACACATTACATGCATGTAATTAATTAAGATTCATCATTCAACATTAATTGCCATAATTCCAAAACTAGTTTCAAATATATACATGTACCCATCCAAAATTTCATATTTCTCAACTAAATCATATTACTTCAACTACAAAAATATCATGCCAAAACAGTTAGTGGCGAAGCCACATGAGTCGAGAGAACGACACTTGCCTACTCCTGATCTTGTTTTTTTTTTTTTCAAAATACGCTTCTTATACTCTTTTGTCGTGCTTTTTTTTTTTTTAAGAAGAAGTTATAAAAATATATTTGTGTTTATAATAAATATACAATCATGTTCTATTTTGACAATTTTGCCTCACTCTATTCTATAATTTTGGCTCAGCTCTGATAGCAAGACAAAAATGAGAGTAGAACTAGAGTGTGATGTGTTCACCAAATTCTTTGGTGAGCATAACTCCATAATCTATCAGATTCACTTCAAACGAGATGAATCCAAACCGTTGAAACTGATGTACTTCACGAGTGATGTGCGTACATGCAAAATTTTGAATGTTTCGAATTTATTTAGTACAAAGTCAAGCGGTCAAAATTGATGAAAAATGAATGCATTAAAATAACTTCTAAAACTTCATTTTGGATTATTCATTTTTCATCAACTTTGACCACTTGACTTAGACTAAATGAATTAAAAAATTCAAAATTTTGCATGTCCGCGCATCACTCGTGAAGTAGATCGGTTTCAGCGGTTTGAATTCATCTCGTTTTTAGTGAATCCGATAAATTATGAAATTACGTTCACCAAAGAGTTTGGTGAGCACATCACACCCTAGTTCTACTAAAAAATGAAACTACATCTCAACTTATTTCTATATTTCGTCTGCAAAATTACAACTTTACTTTAGTAATCTATTCAACATGAAATTAATAGTGACTGTAAAACAAATAGGGAAAAATAATTATGAGCAGATGGGATCATGGGAGGGGTCAGGGACAGGGTCACAGGGGTGAGGAGGGAGGGATTAATGCAAAGCAGAATTAGCTGAGATTGGGCGAGGGCTTAATAGTCATTAAATACAAGTTTGATTTATAGTACAGTCAAAGTCTCTTAGAGTACAACTCGTCAAAAGAAAAAAAAGACAAGATGTCATGTCAACAGCAACATGCAATAAAAGAAAAGAAATATGGTCGAGTATATGGGATTTTTTTTAAAAACCATAATTAAAAAAATTAAAATTAGGGAACCAACATGATTACCCGCAGATTTCGAAAAACCATAAGAACCGAACAGCCTATTCGGTCCCCAAATTTTTTTTCTTTGGGACCGAATAGGCATTTCGGTCCCCCCCCCATTTCACAGTTTTTTCGAAAAAAGCTGTGCAGCCTTCCGTGTAACACCCTGGAACCGAGATCCCAATTCGGTCCAGGGTATTTTCAGTGGGGACCGAATTGGCATTTCGGTCCCCAATTTTTTTTTTTTTTTTTTTTTTTTAGATACAAAAAATCGAATTTTTTTCCATTTGTCAAATTACTTTTTTTTATATCATATTTATATGAAAATACGCTAAATTACTTGAAATTATGTTAATTTATGCTGATTTACACTAAATTACTTGAAATTATGTTAATTTATTTTTAAGAGATAAATAGGTAAAATGCTGATTAACAGAGCCGATTTTGTGCTAAAATACGGTAAATTACAATAATTATGCTAAAATACAGTAAATTTACTAAAATGCTGAAATTACAATAATTATGTAGAATTATGCTAAAATACGGTAAATTACGCTAAATTACGTATGAATTGGGCCGATTTTCTGGCATCTTTCATAAATTTACTAAAAGGAGCGTAACTTTTGATCCGTTCGTCGGATCGGGCTGAAATTTTGACAGGATCGCCCATTTGCGGGCTCAGATTTGCGATCCGAGTCTTCCTTCATGGACTTTTGAACATTTCTTTATAATTTTAGAGTTTTTAGGGTCTTTGATGTATCTTTTATATATATTTTCTGTTTTAGGGTTTGTATTTAAACAGACGTCATGTCTTTTGGCATAATTATTGTAATTTACCGTATTTTAGCACAAAATCGGCTCTGTTCGTAGCGTATTTTCTAACAAATATTTTAAAAAACAATTCGATTTTTTTGTGTTATATTTCATTTCAGCATTTTAGCTATTTTTCTCTTAAAAAAAAAAAAAAAAAGAGTTTCAAACCGTAAGAAAAATTTACGGTTTGGGTATAAATTTAAATTTTTCAAAAACTTGGATAATTATATTAAAATATATTTTTTTTGGGTAAAAATAAAAATCTCGGGCTATTTGTCTCTAAAAAAAAAAAAAAAAATGGGGACCGAAATCCCATTTCGATTTTCTGTGGCGGCTCTGCCAAAAAAATGTGAAATGGGGGGGACCGAAATGCCTATTCGGTCCCAGGGAAAAAAAATTTTGGGGACCGAATAGGCTGTTCGGTTCTTATGGTTTTTCGAAATCTGCGGGTAATCATGTTGGTTCCCTAATTTTAATTTTTTTAATTATGGTTTTAAAAAAAAATCCGAGTATATGAGGAAAGGAAAATATTTTATTTAATTATAGAAATTAATATAATATAATATAATATATTATAATGAGTGTGTGGGGTTTTAGATGGCGTTGATGGAATTGAAAAAAAAATCGGATTCAAACAATAGAACTGAAAAAAAATTATTAACTGAATTAACCACAGAGAATTCTAATAATCAATTCAATATTTGAATTCAAAAATTTATATCCGCTCTAATCTCAGTATTTCTGAATTCAAATCCAATTTTTTTTAGAGAAAAACAAGATTGTGATTTTCCTTTTCTTCTCCTTCTTCTCTCTCCTTATCTCTTTTCTCTCTCTAAAAGCATAATCATGCTTTTCTCTTAAAAAAAAAGAGCGAATTTGAATCCTGCATTTTCTACTCTCTATTCCTTTCTTCTTTGGATCTAGATTTTGTTTCAAATCTATTAAGACTGAACTTACCTTGTAGTCTATTCAAATTTTTTTCAGTTCCATATATTGGATCCGAATTTTTTTTCGGTTATATCTATATATCCAAACCCAACACACTTACTCTATTATCATATATTATTTTATATTAATTTCTATAAATAAAAAAAGTTCTTGAGTTGGAGAGGAGAGTAAAAAAATTAATTGAAGGACAAGCATGCGGTATGTGTAATCGTTGTGTAACCTGACTGTGGTGTTATTATTATGCCCCATTGGGATGTATAGTACCCTGATTGAGGCCAAATTAGACACGCCATGCATGCGCAGGTGTTTTCTCTACTCTCTACTCCTCTCCATTTTATCTTCATTAATGGACATCTGTTGAGTTGATGGATACAGCTGCTAGTTTCAGAGGAGGATGTGTTTCATTTTCTCAAGGTGGGAACCGGAGAGGTGGTTTCTTGTTTCTTGTATTAGGAGGCAAGTCATAATCATAACTGTACGAGGAGAACTGGAGGAGGAGGACGCATTAATTAATTAAATTGTACCTTTTTAGTTTAATTAAACCACACATTAATCCCCATGAACTGTAAATTTTGCTTACCAACAATTAACTTTGTAAATGGTAAACAACATAAGATGATACTTTCTTCTTCTTTTTTATGCTCTTCAGAACACAGTGACAAGATTCGCGAATTATATCCGAATTATACCCGAATAATTCATTTTTTTGGTGATGCTGAACCGAACGCCGAATTATTCAGTTGACCGAACTTTGACTAAATTATTCCCGAATAATTTGCGAATTTTACGAACTTTTCTCAAATTTTACGAATTATTCCCGAATTTTTCCCAGAATATTTTTTTTGGTTTTTTTTTTTTGCTTCCTTGTAGGATTGAGATCTCTGATCCAGATTATTCCGAATCATTTCCGAATTATATCCAAATTATTCCCGAATCACGAATTTTTGACCCCGCTGAACCGAACCTAAATAATTCATTTGTCACTATGCTTCAGAAGGGATTTATTCAATTTTGAATAGATAAATAATAAAATAGGTTAACATAGAAAAAAAAAAATTCTCCTTTTTGTCATTTTTGGTTCCAACATCTTTTTGTGAGGCAGACATTGTGAAAATTACATCTTACCTCGTAAGGTAAGACTAAGATTCTCACATCTTAAGATTAAGAGGTTCACATCATTTCACAAGTTATACCAGCTGGAGGGACATTTCACCTTTTATTTTATTTTTTATTTTTCATTCTTTTTAATTTAGTTGTTTTTTTTGTTTCGCCACTGAAATATGAATAATATGCTTTTGTGTTTGGGTTGGGCATGGCCCAAAATGGCGAACATTTGTAACGTTCATTTGCAATTGTGAAATGTAATCAAACGGACGAACAGAATCTGTAGTCCATTTCAATTTGGGCTATGCTTCTCCGGCCCGCTCGTAGGCCTTTATTACAATTCAGAAAAGTTACTTCTCTAGAAAAACTAATTCCATAGACCATAGCATCCTTGTTTCATCATGACCGTCTAAAACAAGATAGACAGTAGTCGGTAGATTTGAATTCGAATCCCCTAAAGTAATAGAAATTTTGATTTTGGATCCGGACCGTTCGATCTTCTTCGGCACTAAATATTAAGAGGTCCTGTGCATTCCATCTCAGACCGACCGGATTAGTCCGAATTATGATCGGACGGTGCTGATATAAATTCAAAATATGAGTTACTTTAGGAAATCCGGACCCGGTTTATTTCTCAGTTCTCATCCCGCACTAAATTATATAAGAAGCGGGAACACATTGAGAAAAACCGCGAGATACAAAACACCATCAACAGCATCCATCAAGTCCAGTGCTCCACTCATGGCGAACGAATCACACAAGGAATTTCTCTTCCTCATTCGTGATTTCTCCAATCAGAAAACACACGGAGGTACAAATCTACTTCTCTATTTGCGTGATTTATTGCTTAATTATTTTCCATTCATCTTGTTCTGTTGCTCTCCTCCCTCCGTGGATTGCTTTTGGATTCGATCATGCTATTATGAGAAATTACTTCACTCTTTATTCCTGGCTGATTCATTCCATTTTATCTATACTATAACAATTATCAGATCGAACTAAAATCGTTTCATTATCTTGATTCAAAATCACTCTTGCTCTGATGTTCAACATTGCTTTTGGATCCTTCCAGCTTACTCTGCTTATGCCTTTATTACCTATTCAGAGCGTAGGGTTTCTGATCTGAAGAAGCGCATGCTGGATCTGACCTCTGATCTGGAATCCGCCAACTCTGATCTAGAGGTTGCGAAGCAATCTAGAGAGATGACTGACCAGGAGCTCAAAGGCACACAATTCCAGCTAGCCATGACTTGTGCCTCGATTCAAGCTCTGGAGGTATAAAACTTTGTAAATATTTTTCGACTTCATTTCTTGGTTTGCCTTTGTGAGAGTTGTTCTGTTCAACCTTCAACCTTCAAAAAAAGAGTTGTTCTGTTCTTTTTAGGCAAGGGTGTGCAGTTTGCATGAGGACATCTCCAGGATTGGGTCTGAATTGAATGCGCTTAAGGTCAGAACTCAGAATCATGCTTTTACTTCTTTGAAAGCAATGTTATACACCCTTGGGTTTTAGCATCTTCTAATTTTGCATTCATGCCCTTGTCACAACTCAAAAGCACCTCATCTGATATACTGGTATGTTAATGTATGAATCTTACATTCAAAACTTGCTGTGAGCAAAGAAATCAAATTATTGCACATTCATGAGGAAAAAGCTGTTACCAAATTATTGGTCTAAACCTGCTGTAAGCAAAGACACCAAATCACTGCACATTCACGAGGAAAAAGGTGTTACTGAGTGTGCCATCTGGTATACTGATTGGAATTTTGCGGGGCTATCTTTGAAAATCTTTATTTCCTTGCAATGGGATTTTTAATGGCTGAACGTGCTTGTTGGCATGAACTTTCTGCTTGATCTCTTTTGGTACAGAACAAAGAGGATGCTGAGAGGTACATATCGACAAACTTTTCTTTTCATTTCTTTTGTTTCTTCTTTTATGCAATTTACAACGAACGTAATATTCCATCTTGAACTCGATTCGGTATAGAGAGGGTTTTAAAATGAAGATGCTGGAGATAAATTCTAGGATAAGGTTAGTATTACTTGACAACCTATTTTTTTTTCTGTAAAATTCAGGTTATTTCTTTGGCAAAATTCAAGTTATTCCTTTGGTTTTATCATAAATTATATTTTTCTTTAGGGAGTTTCAAGAGATGGCAGTCAAAAGTACCTCCAAACAATCTGAGCTACCTCTAAGTAAAGGCAAGAAATTCTTTTATTGTGAATTTTCTGAGCCATGTAGTATTTTGGTTGCCTTCATTAGGCTCACCGTTTAGAGAAGTAATTAGATAGTTAAAATTAGCATATTTGTATCTTAGTATGTAATTCTGTAAAGAAGAAATATTTATTTGAATCTTTGATGTAAAGCTGTGTTTGATTGCTAGTTTCTATTTATTAAACGTGTTGTACACTTGCATCTATAATACAAATCAATAAGTGTAATACAATAGTGCATTTTTACTGCAATAGATTGGAATTATGATTGATACATGCACAGATACAAGTCTATCAGTATAAAATCTCCTCTGATGCCAAACTTGGATTTTTATAAAGGTAAAGCAGGTTATTTCACTAAATCGGAGAACAACATGATTGAATCAGAAGAAAGTTTGAAGGGTTTGGAGGAAAACCTCAAGTGCATTAATGCTGAGATGCAAATGCTTGAAGCTGAATACGAAAAACAGTTAAATGACCATAGTGAGGTAAGTTTTTCCTTTTGGTCTTCTTATATTAATCTTGTAAACATCTTTTACAACTCGAGAATTTGCATTGGTCTTTATTTAGGTCAGCAAGGAGCTCGGGAATTTGAGAAGGAAGAGAATTATTGTGGAAGCTATTATAGAAGAGTCTAAGCTCTTGCCGGAGCTAGCGGGATATCCTTTATTTATCATCAAACAAAAGATTTAAAATAATTATGAAATGCTTCAGTTAAGTCATTTCAGATAAGTGGAAAAAAAAAAAAATTCTTTGACAAAAAACAAGCAGACAGCTGAACTGGAAAGGGAATATGCTTCGCTTGGAGAAGAGCTGAAGAGGAAGTACGCCTGCCCGAGTTGTGGTACGAACAACATGGCCAGTATTCAGAATTCGTAACATTGATTAAATGACTTTTTTCTTGGAGGTGTAAAGAGTACAAGAGTACAAGATACCTTTAAGCGCAATCAAATAGGTGATTTCTTTGACACAGTAAGTCATGGCACCGACAGTCTTGAAAATTTGTGATATTGACTCGATAAATTTCTGATTCTCGGAGATATAAATGAATACAGGATTCTTTTCAGTGATAAATGCAATCCGATAACAAGTGCTGGGTTTTGTTTGGCAAGTTTTGAGTTTAGTCATATGTTCCACAATACATAAAATGTGTTAGTCAGACTCCTGCAAAGAGAAAAGATAAACAGGAAAATCCCCGAATTATACAAGAATGGCGAGCTTTGTAGTTTTAAACACATTGTTTTTTATGTATTTCAAGACCGAATTGCTTTAAATGTTTAAGAATGAGCATTTTTTTTTTCTAAATATACTAGGTAATATATACAGTATCCCAATAAACCCATCATTGTTCTTTTGCATATGTACAAATGTAATAAATGGACTGTATACACTAGAAAATGTATTCAATTATTCTCTCGTGATAATACATGTACAGAAAAAAAAATACAATCACTTGTATTATAATCTATGCTATATTTGTGCTATATTTTCAAAAGAGACTATGGAGGAGTGACTAGAAGGCATCAATTGGATGTCTTCACGCCAATAGCTTTTGAAAACTCCTTGATGAGAGGATTCTCCTTTGCTTCTTTATTTCCTTCTTCTATGTGCCATCTTCTCGACATATTCTCAACCTGAGATTCCAACAAAAATATAATTGAACTGCTGCATGTGAGCAAAATTGATCTAATAATCGAATGACTTGGTGTATTATAATGTACTAACCCAAGATCGAAAGGGACTCATTCGTTCCTTCAGCTTGTCAACTCGAGGTTGAATTGCATCTCTTCCCTTGGTTCTTATATCATCAGTCTGAGAAAATATAAATTAAAATAACACAGATGTTACTTGCGTAAACATAAAGTTGAGAAAACATACCCATGTGTAACGAACAACCATTACTAAGTAAAAGTAACAAGAAAAGAAAAGAAAAGAAAAAAAAGAAGAAGCTACAATTCTCAGAATTCCAGAAGTGGTCGGGTTCTAGCTCCAAACAAAGGATGCATTATATACCTAGTAAAGGAGTAAAATTGCTACATGCACAAATATATCAGTATGGCCTTTTTTGTTTTTGGTATTCATCTTCACTTCCCTCAGTGATTTCTCAAAAGAACAGTACCACAAACCGTCTAACCATGCTCAGGGTACGCAGCATGCACAAATATAAAAATTGCTACACGCACAAAAACCGTCTAACCGTCTAAGCATGTCCAATAACATTGTTTTGAAAATAAAACAAGAGCAGACAACTCACGGTGCGCAGCTCAAGCTTATGAGCAGTGTAAACAGACAAGGCTGTCACTCCTCCAAAGACGACAATTGTAGCAACAGCAAATGCCTTCCCAACTTAAAAAGGGAAAAAAAGAAGAGAACAAAATGTAAAATATGGATCAGCAAAAGAACAGGAGTTCGCTACAAACAAAAGAAAGACACGGTAAAAAAAGGAAAAAAGAATAATCACTTTGAGAGTAGCTGCGCATAAGAGCCTTGAGTTTCTCAGGGTCGGGGGAGCTGGAAACTTGGCCTCGCCTCAGATCATTAGCAGTTGATGCCGAAAAATGTGGCTGCTCACTTGGCAGTTGCCACCTGCTCTTTACACATCCATAAAGTAGAAAACAAGTGGTAATATTAACTTCAGAATATTTAATTATCCAATATTAATTGTTCTCCTGTACATGTATGCCATTTTTTTATTATTTTTATTTTAATAGAAGGCACTAAGTGCCCGTTTCATTGTAATATGAAACAGATTATGTACAACTAATTGGTCTCACTACACACACCACGGCTTCATTGACAGAACAGTCAACCAATCGCAACGATGTACTGGTAAACCGATTCAGGAGCAAAATGCTAACAGTCCCGATCTCGGCATTACACTTTTGCATCTTGTATGCCAAACTCACCTAAGAGTTTTGCTAATTCACCCGATAACAGAAAATTACTCTGTATATGGAATAAAGCTAAGCACTATTCACATTCACTATGGTCATCATAAAATATAACACCAATATCGAAGGCCAAGATTGTCAACCAAACAGAGCCAACTAAATTACGAGTCTGCATCATCTGCATTAAAGCACTGTTAGAGTTTAGCTTCGGGCCGTCCGATCAGAATCCGGGCCAATCCGGCCCACACCTCTAATTCACGTGGCCCCTTTAAGATTCATGCTAGTATGTAATGAATGGATCGAAACTAAACTCAAACAGTGCGTTAATGAAGAGGATATGAATTCTTAAATTACCCCTATTCATAAAAATCATGCATACTTGACAATCCAAGTCAGAGTTTATTTGCTCAATTTTATTTCAATTTGGGCTTCAAGGATTCGGGGAATAAAACAGATATAATATACTATTCAAAATTTCAAATCATGCTAAGCAAATGGTACCAAATATGTTATATGACCAGTCTTAGTTTGCAACAACCCTTGGCTTAACCCATAGAATTAGAAATACACGAGCAACTACGAGGAGGAGAGAGAGAGACCTTTTGGGACCAAAAGTGGTCTGAGGAAGAGAGACATAGGCACGCAAGGGATTAATTGCATCCGCCGAGACAGAATTAGCTGAACCCGATCCATTTAGAACCCATTTAGAGGCGGTCGACAGGGACGCATCCGACCCGGAGGAGGCGCGCTTGATAGGGATGGAGTGGCGGAGGATCTCCGGAAGAACATCCGCCGGAGCGACAGTGGAGGGCGGAGGTGGAGAAGCGGAGGCAGAGGCGGGGGAGGAAGGAAGCTTCTCGGCCAGGCGACCGGCGGCGTGCTTGGATTCTTGGAGGAAGTAGGAGCCTTCAGCGGCGGCGAGCCTGCCGGGAAGAAAGCTCATGGTTCTTCCGAGGGTTTTGGTGCTCGGGCCAAAGGTCGAACAGGTGTCGTGCGTGCGAAAATACAAAATAGGGGGAGTTCGGTTGGTTGGTTGGTTTGTTTGTTGACTTGACTGTGTGGTGTAGGGAATCAGAGTCAATGGGCGTGATGACCATTCGATCTGCATCAAGATTCGTCTGCTCTGTATCAAAATCCGTGCAAATCTGTATCAATTTCTGTGCACATATCTTGATGCTAATCGTACGGTCCTAGAGTTAATTGAACCTAAATGTAGGTCCGATGCCCATCGGACCTACTCCTATCTCGTGGTGTAGACGTAAAAAGTGGCGTGGCTTGAATCGTCTTGAAATTTGACGACTGAAGAAATTTTATTGTTTTATAATCATATTCCTGATGTTTTAACACCATAAATTATAGAATTACGAAAAAAGGGCGACTGACAATTTGTGTTTCAAAAAATTAAATCCTGGAACTGTTAAATATGTTGGGTCAACTATTATAGTTTTGACCTCTTTTTGATGTAAAGCTAGACAAGATAACTTATACATTAAGGATATGTTTTGTTGTAAAACAAGAATAGTTAGAATAGTCAAATTAAAAATAGCTATGGTTTGTTTTATTAGAATAGTCAAATATTAAAATTTTTAGGAATAGTCTATTTTAATAAGATAAAAAGTTTTGAATTCACTATTCTAGCTATTTTAACTCAATCAAACACCGAAAAGACTATTCCGAATAGCCTAATCTCACGAATAGTCTATTCTTATTCCAACCAAACATACCCTAAATTATTCCTAATCAAATGCAACTAATTTGAATCAGTAAGACATGATAATCATCTCTTCAGATACAGAAACATTGAAAAGAAAAAGCTCCCCTTGATCACCCTATATTTGGACTAGACCCAATGAAGTTTTGTTAGCTGGCTTGTTCTGTGTGTGATTGCTAAAAAAAACTTTTGCATTAGCTATTATCTGTTATGAACTGTAGTACTTTTGGTTAGCTTATGTTTTAGTTTCATGTTACTGAGGTACAGCTGTTTGGTACCGCCTTTTGTAAGAACAGTGTGATTCCATAGTGAAATCGGTGGTAATACCACAATTATTATAAAAAAATAATAATAACAACAAAAAGTAGTTAAAATTGATGACAATTGGGATAGGAAGAGAAAAGCGAAAAAGAAGTGGATACCACTATTCCAACTTTCTTTGAAAAGCGTCAATTGGAACTTTTTTTTCTTCATAAAATAAGCTTTTTGGAGTTAAAATAGCCAATAACCTTCTACACAATTTAACTATTAAAATTTGTTCAATGATAAAAATAAAAAATTATAAAATAAAATGAAAATTTGGTCAACGATGCAGATTGGATTTGATCAATTTGTTTTCATTGCTGCATCTTATTGATCTTAACTTTACGTTTGCCATCTAAAACAGAATACGTCTAGAACAGCAAAAAAGCACAGATTAAATTAAAAGATCTTTTTCATTCCAATGTTCTTCATCTGAATATTTTTAATACTAACAGTGTACATTTACAATACTTCCCAAGCAACGTTGCCGGATGCAACAATCGCAACAGTTCAAGCTCTTTCTGATAGTATCCTACAGTACTCTCCGCCTACAAAATTTTATCTCACTAACGTCGCTCCAGGCCTCCAGTTGTGACACTCTGGTTAACTATAAAAGTCAAGCAGGTGCGAAAGGTCTTGAAGTAGATCGGCTCGGTGTCGGTGCCACCTTAGAAGGCAACACATTTCTACGCTGATCAGCACATTTGACATACTCTTGGATAGGAGGAAGGGTTGGCTCTCCTTTTGCATTTTTTGCAACCTGGCCTCTTATCAACTATGTAACAAGCACTGAATTAAATTATTAATGAAAAGGGGGAGATTCTTTTCTAGAAAAACGAAAGAAAAATTAACGGTACCTTGGAAGCCCAATGCCTCTCTGCTTGCTGGCAGACATCTCTTATATCTCGCCCTGACATCCTACATTTAGAATATCAGAAACAAAAAAAAATCAACCACGGTTGCTAAAATCTTTCTATTAATATGTAAGGCTAGTATTTTAATTTTCTCCCTAATTTAAAGGAAATTTAATAAACCTGATAAGGAAGTTACTATTAAGATCAGATTTTGAATAATCTAGAAATTATCAGTACAACATCGTGCATTTCTATTAATATGTAAGGCTAGTATTTTTTTAGATGTTACATCGTGCTATGGTACTATGCATAACGCAGCTTGGTCCGTACTATGGTTCATATTTCTATTTTCAAAACTCAAACGGTCGATCCGAACAATTAAACATTATCTTCATGTGAAAATGTACTTGGGGACCAAATTTCACATTTTTTAGACTTTGTTTACTATTCTTTTATATAGGTAGAAAATCACTATTTTGAATGGTCTAAAATTTAAGATTAAGTGATTTTCTATTTGTCCAAAAAATAGTAAAAATATTCTAAAAATTTGATCTACAAGTACATTTTCATATGGAGATCGTGTTGAATGGTTCAAAACAACTATTTGGACTTTGAAAATAGAGATATTGATCCATAGTATGGACCAATATGCGCTATGCATAGTACCATAGCATCACTCTTACAACAATCTTCAATCTTCAACAGTGCGCAATGAGTAGGATGAAAGAGCTTACCCTTCAGTTGCCAGGGCAAACTCAATCAATTCCTCTTTGTTCAACTGCTTTGCATACTGGCCGACTATTTCTGCACGGGTCTCCCGATCGGGCAGATTGAAATTAATTATGGAATCAAAACGACTGCAATAAAATATGAATTGTTATATGTTTTCAAAGAATATTTTAAATAAAAATAGAACTGCAGGTTCCATCAAAACCATTGTCTTGGTTTAATACAAAAAAATTAGAAGTGCTCACCTGATAAGTGCTGGATCAAGGTCCTCTTTCCTATTTGTTGCAGCAATGACCACCACTCTATTTTCTTGTTCAAACCCATCAATCTTCAAAACAAAAACCAAAAAAGTGATGCTCGACTTAAGGAACTTGCAATAGAAGAACAGGTTAACAATTTTAGAAAATGGACTTAGGAGCAATGCAAGAAATTAGAAAAAACCAGTAGTCTGATAACAGTAGAGTTGCAAGCAGAATATGTGTAGTCTACCTGGCGCAAGATAACTGACAAAATTCTTCGCGTAGCTTCATGCATCTCGCTATCCCGTGCAGCAGCAAATGAATCAACCTGCATTTCTCCATTTTTTTTTATCTAAGATACTCTATTTATATGTGTAGTATGGTTTGATTGCACCTGGGATCAAACGTTATACTCTATTTATTTAAGATGCAAAGCTGGGAGAATTATATTCAATTCCGTATTTCTCCATTTTTTTAAAAATAAATTCAACAAAAATTTGCGGTGCTAATTTTCCTAATTCAGTGGTTTTGAGGAGCCCCGGGGGCAATACTAATACAATGAGAAATATATTACAGAAAAGAAAAGAAAAAAGATGGTGTACCTCATCTAAGAAAACTATAGCTCCATCAGGGAGGTCATTAGCAAGGGAAAATACATTACCCATCAAGCGCTCACTTTCACCATAGTACTTTGACATGATGATTTCTAGTGGTACATATAACAATGGAACTCCCTATTAAATATAAATAATCAAGAATATGTCAAGAAAATTATAGATTTACCCATAGAAAAAAGGATAACAAAGCATATCTAAAAATTTTCAAATCACGTACAGCCTGATTTGCGATTACTCTAGCTGAGGATGTCTTACCAGTCCCTGCAGAGCCAAAGAAAATTAACCAAATGAAATAATTAATAAAATAATTCAGGTGTTATTTATAGTGCACTAAAGGAAAACCTGGTGGGCCTTCAAACAGGATGGCCCGTGGTCTATTTGTCTCAAATTTTCGGCGGGTTCCACGGGCAATGTCATCATACACTTCCGGGCTTTGCAATGCCAAAAGCACAGTGTCTTCTATTTCCCTGCAAATATTATGATATCATGGGTCCAGATTCCAGAGTATCGAATTACCCAGTTTGCTCATTTGGGCAATATCATCATAGAGGGTTTAGGGTTTATCCCAGTGGTTCAGGTCCATTTTAATAGTTTTTTTATTTATTAAGCAGTGGCTCAGGTCCATTCTACAGAACAGCGATCAGGCCTGCAATATTGTACAGTGCAGAATGTTGAGCTACTGAAAGACAACATGTCCAAAAGATAAGTGTAGCAAAGATGCGTATGTTGTGGGGAGCTGTGGTCATACAAGACGGGACCGAATCAGAAACGATGATATACGTGATAGACTTGGGGTAGCACCGATTGAAGAGAAGTTCGTCCAACACCACTTGAGATGGTTTGGGCATCTCCAACATAGGCCTCCCGAGGCACCGGTGCGTACTGGAATTATAAGCCGTATCGAAAACAAAGGAGAGGCAAAGGTCGGCCAAGATTGACATGGGAGGAAGCAGTAAAAAGGGACTTGAAGGAATGAAATGTACCCAAAGAGTTGGCTTTAGACAAGAGGGCGTAGAAGTTAGTGATCCACATATCAAAATCATGACCTAAAACATATTGTTCAGGAGTAGTGTTATAGGCTTTAGGTCATAGGGCTATTGATTCGGGGTCAAGGACATAGGGCTTAGGACTTTGGCTCCTACGATCTATAGTGTAGGCATAATATAGCTAGTACTATATTAGTATTATTACTATTATTTTGGTACCATTACTACTATTGGTATTACTACTTTTGCTATTGTTATTATTATTTATTATTATTTTATTACTATCTACCTTGACTTTGTGACTCCGATTGGGTTTCATTTCTAGCCTACCCCAACTTGTTTGGGACTAAAGGCTTGGTGGTTGTTGTTTATTTGTTAAGCCGGTCGACTAATACACCAAAATTCTATTCCAAATGTTCAACAACGTTTGTACTGTAATCCAAATATCAACCCTTGTAACTGACAAAGTGCTGACAGCATGCCAACATCTTAAGAATTAACTAGGAAACAACCAACATCAACTAAGTCAAAACTTGGCGAAAGAGAATATAAACTGTACACCACATTGTTACAAACCAAGGAGGAAGGTTACCGGTGAGGTCTCGTACTGCTGGTATGGAATTAATATATATTGACTATGGACAGAAATACAATTCCTTTGTAGCTCTTTGTCTGTACAATAATGGCTTTAATTGTACAACTCAGTTTAAGTTGTGGTATGTAACAGGAAGTCGGTTTAGATTGATTTCGCATTCGAGACAATCACAATTGATTGCACAAATGTTTGCCATAATCGGGGTAAATCTGTGCTAAATTATTCTGTAGCGGCCTAATTGTAGTCATAAGATATTGATAAAGGCTTCGAAAAAAGGCTTACACCGCATCATTGGTACGGTGTGTGAGGGTTTGGGGATTTTCTGTGGAAGGTTAGGGGGCTGGATTGAAATATAGTCACACCGCACCATTGGTGCAATGTAAGGCAGCTCCCCATGTTTACTTTGGTCGGGTGTCATCCATTTTTCGAAAATCGATTCCATCCCTTCCCTTTCCAGCAGGAAATAATTTTTTATTTCTAAATAAAAAAAAATCGCCAGATGAAATGCTAACATGTCTGGCATAGCAATCCTTGGCATATGTGTCAGTCAGTAGTCAGTACTATTACCTTTTTTGCTCATCGTATCCAGCAATATTTTCCCATGATACAGTACCATCTGCCGGAGTACCAGTTGTCTCATCCAACCCATATATTCTAACTCCCATGGCTTCTAAATCAGACACTGCCTTTTCCGAAGATGGCGATTCTCTTGTACTTCCTTTTCGAGATGCATATGCCTTGCTGTTCTTCCCTGACGATCCCTTCAGATCTTTTCGACCAGCTAACTTCAGTGCGCTGACCACTGCATCAAGCTCTTTTGAGTTGAATCTTCCTTTCTTGATGAACTCAATTTCCTAAAAGTAAAACAGCATACCAATCAGGTATATCTACCATATTATGTTTTGGATGTGACTTCCTCCGTAGACAGCCTTGAGCAGAAAGATAATGTCTTAATTTGAACGAACTAAGGTCATAACTTACAGCCATTAAATTTGAGAGATACACAGAGAAAAATTACTGATGACATCTATTAAAAGGACCAGTGCCTTGCATACCCACACAATAGCAATATACATCTCTGGCAAGACAAGACAGATGATACACCCGTATAAAATAGGAAATGCTAAATGATCTCCTATAATACTTTTTTGCTTCAAATGGTATTTAAAAAAAAAAAAACCCAAAATAGCCTCCTTCCTCGAGACTTCCCTTAAGAGAAAAACAGATAAACAAGCAGCTACTGCAGTTTACTAATTACTAGACGATAGTTACACGTGATATTATGACTAATTTGAGATGTTATTGTGCCCTACATTGGTCTGAATTTTATTTTGAGGTTTTGCTCAGACACACATGAAACTTTTCCTACTTTATGTTTGTTTGGACGTTAAACTTTTCCCTTATGAGAACATAAACTAGCTTTTTTGTGTATGTGTTCCAGAAATCAAACAACACTAAAAAAAGAAAATGCGAACGGGTAAGGAGGGAAAACTGACAGTAAATTCAGCGGCAATTAACGACTCGAAAATCAAAACAAAAAAATCAGCCTCAGCCTTCTCTCCCGCTTCAGTCTTCTTTAAAGGGGGGCTCAAAGTTATCTGCTTCGCAGCTGCACTGAAAGTAGGATCCTCAGTTATGAAACATCTCAAGATTTATAAAACTGGCTTTACTATTTTGCAAATAATAAAAAAAAAAAAGCACTTTTATACTGACTTGTCCCATGCACGTAGCAACATTTCTGACCCACTGCCGTCCTGTTCAGCATCGATCCCAAGATGTGTGGTAATGTCTATGATCAGGTGTGACATCTCACATGCAGGGGGGATTTTGAACTTCACGGTTACCTGCTATGGGTGTTGTTGATTATCCATTAATATCGAATTCCTCATTGTAGCTTATCTACAGCTCATGGTCGGTACTTACTGAAAGTGCTGTTGGTACTCAAAACTACTAAAAATTATGAATGCATGTATTTGATAACAAACCAGCTGAGCTGGCCCAAATAATGCAAAAACCATGAGGTTCAAAAAATCAAAAACAATCCAGTCATGGTGAGGCTATACATTTACAAACTTGTTATCAATGATAACATGAAAGTAACAATTTATTGCTCGGCAAAAAGACATGGAACCTTTGGGCCCTTGACAGAGACGGAATAAGGTGGGTACGAGCCTCGGTGCATCCCTTTGCTCTTGAGTAATTCCTCAATGCGCTTCCTTTCTTCACCCACTAAACCCTCCCATCCTCCGGAGGAGCTCGTCACAGGACCCAATTCGGTCTTTGATTCGCCTTCATCCTGTCCACATACATTGATCGCACAAACATCAGGATACTACTCAGGCTCTACAAACTAACTATACATGGATAATTGATTCATTGACAGTGCAGGAACTTGTTTTAGTACTAGAGGTTTAATAATTAATATATTTTATATTTGAAACGACATTAGAAATTATAACAGTATACACTGTGTGTGTGTGTGTGTGTGTTAATGTACTCAAATTAGTGAGTATTTACTATTTAGAAACTGGAGAGAGAAGGAACCTGATTGGAGTCTGCATAAGCAACCTGTACGGACCCGAGAGACACAGACCCGATAAGAAATGCGTACGGTAAGAGGGACATAAGGGAGAAGTGTTGGCCTTGGACTCTGGGACCCGGTTGAGTTACAAGATCAAGATCAAGCGACGACGAAAGGCGGAGAAGAGAGAGAGGTGCCTCACCGGAGATTGAGGAGGAGTGGCGCCATGGGAGAGCTGACCTCGGCAGCCGCGAAATCCTCAAGAGGCGCGAAAGAAGCATTGATGCCTCAACAAGTGAATCGGATGGATGAATGTATCAGTTGGAGTACACTAGAAGTCTGGAGAATGAGACGGAGCTGGGAAGTAGGAAGGATGAATCGGATGTTTTAAACGAAACGAGAATCGGATGTGATGTTGCGACTTGTGACCCCTTGCGCACGGAATTCATATCATCAAAGTAACTCAATTTCTTTAGTTTAGTTTAGATCCGGATCTGTTTCGATTAAAGGGGCCCATGGCTTCCACCTCGGGCCCGATTGGCCCGAATACTGATCGGACGGCTCGGATCTAAACTCAAAATTTGAGTTACTTTAGAGAATCCGGACTCTTGTGGACGGCACGAAACGGAGCCGGTGAAACAACCGCCTGCTTAGGCCTGCTAATGAACTTGGCTCGGCTCAGGCTCGGCTCGGACTCAATGAGAGACGCATAATAGATCCAGCTCAGTTCGGCTCGGCTCATGTAAATACTCAGCTCGGCTCGGCCCAGATTTGAGCCCAGCTCGGAAAAAAACTATTTAAAAGAAAGTGGAGCTGAACCAGAAGAAAGTCACAAAACAATAATTAATTGTGCTCAACATATTTTGACAAGAAGAAATAAAAAAATATGAGAATGACACGTGTTTTTGTCATAATAACAAATTTAGGAAGTTTCTTAATAAAATGAGGTAGTGATACATGCATGTAAATCACTTTAAAAATTGTATGATCGGTAAAAAAGTTTATTGTATACAAAAAGGTTGTACTACCCAAAAAAAATAATGAAAATCGATGGAGTAAAAAAATATTAAAAAATAATTAAAAAATAATTAAAAGATCGGTTAGTATGCCATTTTTTTGGTTCTTCATTGATTACCTATGTTAAATTCCCTTCAAATTGAAATATTATCATTGATGTGACCCATCCATGCATGCATTTTAGTTTGAACGATTGAATTTAAATACTAATAAAATTTGGAAGCATAATTTTTAATACATCCAAAAAAATCAACTCTATATAAATTTGAACTGTGCAGACTTCACTGTTTATTCAACACAAAAAATAATCGTATGCTTTAATGAAAATTAAAAAAATTATGATTTTTTCGACACATCAAAAGTTTGAAATTAAATGAAAATTTATGATTCCTAGGTTTTCACGAGTTGTATTTGAATTAAACTTGTTACATAATTCAGTTTATAATTGAAAAGGTATGACACCACCAAGTCAACAACAGAACCAACAGGAGACTCGATTCGATGGGCTCGTGAGTCGGCCCTGCTCAGCTCGGATTCGGCTCTGTTCAAATGTAGAAATTTGAGCCGAGTCGAGTTAGGGCTTTTTTCAGTTTAGGGCCTGACTCAATATAAAATATTGAGCTGTTCAACTCATTGGTTCATGAGCCGGCCCGGCTCATTAGCAGCCCTACGCCTGCTCTGGACCAATTCATATCACCTAAGGTAACATAATATTTCCCTTTAGATTATGGCCGTCCGATTAGAATCAGCACCAATTTGAAGGGGCCCGTGCATTATACCTCGGACCGGATTGGTCCGTTTTCTGATTGGACGGTCAAGATATAAGCAGAAATATTCGGTTACCTCAGAGGATATGGACTCGCTCTGGACTCGGGAGATCACTTGACCTGGCGGTAGGGGTGTTCATCGGTTCGGTTCGGTTGAACTAGGTAAACCAAAGTTATAATTCGATTTCAAAAATAGAACCGAACTGAATTGATTTAGCATTGCAACCGATCTGAACCGAACTAAAGTTTTATTTCGGTTTGTTCGGTTCAAACCGAAATATATTAATTTTTTATATAAAGCAATTGATTTATAATAAACCGAAGTATATTAAGAAATAAACTAGGATATTAAGAAATAAACCGGGATATTAAGAAATAAACCGGGATATTAAGAAATAAACCGAAATATTTAAAGCAATTGATTAAGAAATAAACCGGGGAGGTCCGGACCAAAATTCATAATATATAAAAGTTCGGTTGGTTCGATTATTTCAGTTTTGAAAATTTTCAAACTGAACCGAACCAAAATTATAATTCGGTTTTAAAAAGCAAACCGAACCGAACCATTAAATTGAAAAAACCAAACCGTTTGGTCCAAATTAATTTGATTCAGTTCAAAACCGACTAAACCAGACGAACACCCCCTACCTGGCGGGTTCGAATGTTCGATTCGCTTTACCCGTGAAAAAAACAAATTAATCAGGAGAGTCCCTGAATTATTATTAAATACATGAAAGATATAACATCGTGTTTTCTTCTACTTCTTGTTTTTTATCATGATTAAAAGATCGCAGGAAACAGCATGGCTTTTTAGGCCGACTTTTTTAAAAATACCCTATGTCAATTACAAATTATTAAATCTGCCAACGAGTTCTCGGAATTATTAAAAATGCCCAAACTGGCCAATTATTAGCCGGTTCCGATTAAAATTCCCGACCGGCCAATAATTGGCCGGTCCTGTGATTTTTTTTTTTTAAGAGAAAATAGCTAAAATACTGAAATCTAACACTAAAAAATCGAATTTTTTTTTAAATATTTGTTAGATTACTTTTTTTGATAGCATATTTATACTAAAATACGCTAGATTACTTGAAATTATGTTAATTTATGCTGATTGACACTAGATTACTTTAAATTATGTTAACTTTTTTTTAAGAGACAAATAGCTAAAATGCTGAAATCTAACACTAAAAAATCAAATTGTTTTCTTACTACGAATAGGGCCAATTTTGTGCTAAAATACGGTAAATTTACTAAAATGCTGAAATTACAATAATTATGTAGAATTATGCTAAAATACGGTAAATTACGCTAAATTACGTATGAATGAGGCCTATTTTGTGGCATCTTTCATAAATCATAAAAAATAGTAAAAAAAATTCCAAAAATAATAAAAATTGGTATTCTACAAGTTCATTATATAACTAATTTACTGAGCTACGGAGATTGAACAATAAAAGTGAAAATCTCAATTGAAAACTTCAACTGAAGTTTTGAGGCCCTTCTCTTTGTTTTTTGGCGATTCTGAATTTGGCAATCCGGCATCATCGTCGCCGGCACGAACGCATGCGCATTTTCCCAAGCTTTCCGAAAAGTAGTCATTTGCTGAAATCGGACACTCGAGCGCTGTTTTATGGCCGTTTGAAGTTTCATCGTCATTTTTCGCTTTCTCAGTGAAGATATCATTTTTATTCATACGTAATTTACCGTAATTTAGTGTATTCTAGCATAATTCTACATAATTATTGTAATTTCAAGTAATTTAGTGTAATTCAACATAAATCAAGTAATTTAGCGTGTTTTAGTATAAATATGCTAATTATATATAAAAAAATGTAATCTAGCAAATATTTAAAACTAAATTCGATTTTTTAGTGTTAGATTTCAGCATTTTAACTATTTGTCTCTTAAAAAAAAGTTAACATAATTTAAAGTAATCTAGTGTCAATCAGCATAAATTAACATAATTTCAAGTAATTTAGCGTATTTTAGTATAAATATGCTATCAAAAAAAGTAATCTAACAAATATTTTAAAAAACAATTCGATTTTTTAGTGTTAGATTTCAGTATTTTAGCTATTTTTCTCTAAAAAAAAAAAAAAATCACGGGACCGGCCAATTATTGGCCGGTCGGAAATTTTAATCGGAACCGGCCAATAATTAACCGGTTTGGACATTTTTAATAATTCCGAGAACTCGTTGGCAGATTTAATAATTTGTAATTGACGTAGGGTATTTTTAAAAAAGTCGGCTTTTTAGGCGTTAACTTAAAACGTTGCTTCCGTAATGTTTACTGACAATTTTATGATATTTATTATTTTAATTATTACAAAAGAGGCACGGTAGTTTAATGGTGGAGTAAATTCGTGTTGTGTTCGTATAATAACTAATGTGTTTTGACTTTAATACATGTTGTATTATGTTGTAATTAAAATGATGAGAAATCATCACAATATGTAAATGATCACGTCATGTTTATTGAGATGTAACTAGTCACATAAAATTACATTAGTCATGTTTATTTTTTTTAAAGTTGAGTTAGTTTATTGAAGAAAAATATCAAAATAACATAAAAAAAATGTGGAATCATTATTGTAAGTACTGTAAAATAAAGTAATCATGTTGGTCGAGTTTCATATTTTGTATTGTGTTATAATCAAATCAATTTGTATATTATGATTTTTTTTTTCAAATAATGATCAAAGTACATGACTAAAACGCGTGCCATATCAGAGCCGTATACTGATCAAGCTAGTTAGCGTGTTATGACATTAATTGTCATTTTTTTTTAAAGAAACATAACACACAAATGGATACGACACAAAATATGCCTTGTGATTGTGTGATATGTCATGACTAATATGATATATTTCGATAAATTTTTAGTATCTAGCGACGACAATATTATTGAATATTGTAATTGATATAATCATTGCTTAATCATTATTTTAGAAAAAAGAATAATAAGAGTTAAAATATTAGGTCAGAATCTTCACATATTTACAATCTCACGAAATGAATAAGATTCAACAAAGAAAAAATGAATTCTTATCTTTAAACAAAATATAAAAGGCAAAATAAAAATAAAAAAGAGGGAGAGAAAAGTCTATCTATATTTTATATTCTCTATTCTATGGAGAGTCGTCCTGAGTACACATGCAATGGTGAGCGGGATAACCAATGACATCATCTTTATTATCAATTGCAATTGTAGAAGCTGAATCCGTATGAATTTTTTTTATCTTTCTCTTGATTTCAGCTTCGCCAAGAGTTGTTGCATTCAAGAACAAGTGCACAAGTTGCCTCTTATTGGGCCTGATGGGCTTTCCGTAGCCCATATAGGTCCGATGTCCCTGCAAAGCGCGGGCCATGTTGCCGCCGTGGCTGGCGAGGAAGAGCTGGCTCTTTAGACACACCTCGTAATCGATGGCAGCCAGAACAGAGGGTTTGCGCTTCAGGGAGTCCAGCTCTCCGGGCCGGGCTAGGTTCCATTTGTTGAATAGCTTTGGATATTGGGACATCAGAGGCCGGAGCGCATCGTTGCTGCCAAATGGCTCTCCTCCGGCCCAGTATATCCGAGTGTTCCTCGATGCCCCTAGACCTTTTAGCACCCTGCAAATTAGTTGGTTAGCTCCTCCGTTAATATTTTTTATTTGAACTAGGGTATTCTTGAGCTCACCAAGTCTCTTAGTGAGTTAAAGATCTAAAATCAATTGGATTGATGATCTTCAAACAACAAATTCAAATGGTTGAAACCGATCTGCTCCATAAATAATGTGTTTTCATGCAAAATTTATAAATTTCGAATTAATTTAGCATAAAGTTAAGCAGTGAAAAAATTATGAATGACACATTAAAATTGACTTTATATTAAATTATTATTCAAAAACTTATAAATTTTGCCTATAAACACATTATTTGTAAAGTAAATGGGTTTCAATGATTTAAAATGAAAATCTTATAAGTTTTAGAATTAAGTTGACCGAAAATAACATCCATCCTAGTTCTACTTAGCTTGTTTGTTTGTTTTGTTAAAATAGAAGGCATATGATATGACATACCATGATATCTCGTTGGCATTGAGAGGACAAAGACCCGCCAAGTAGCGGTGGCGAGGGGTGAGCTTGGAGCGAGAGGTGAGAAGTCTGGGCTTTTGGGCTCGTTCTCTCTCTACTACCTCATCGGATTGGGAGCCCAGGCCCGAGTGGCACCCCGTTCTGACCCACACGTCCCTCTCCAGTCTCAGGTGCAGTGCTACGTACGGGCCCTCCTCTCGCATCCTCCGCACGAATCTCTCCGCCACCTCCTGGATCCACGGTTGGAATCTCAATGCCTCAAACGCCACCTTGCACCGTAGCTTTTGTAGATCGACGGTCAGATTTTTCGCCAGTCTTGAATCAAACCCTCGTATAACCAACACACTTTTCTTGTCCACCTGTCAGAATAATAAACAGACACCTTATTTTATTAAATTAATTGGTGATTCTAGTATTGAAGCAATCACAGACATGTGGGTAAATTAAATTTAAATATTAAAGTGTTGTAACAAATGAAATGATGCCGTATACCATGGCATGTGATCACATTCTTCGAAGACAAACAACATATTTATATTGTCATTTCTATTTTTCAAATGAACCTACCTAACTGCATTAATTTTGGTTGAATTTCGTGATCTGACTTCTTTTGTTATCTTTACTAAATTCTTGGTACAGCTTTCAGTACCTAGGGTTTCGGATGTTATAATCTTCTTTTCTTTTGGTTCCCAATTATTTTATTCCCAAATATGTACCCAAATTAACACCGAATTCGTATCCTTTGCGGGGTTAACTCCTGCGGAGTCGTGCGGAACTTTTAATCTGATCCGTTCGTTTTGATCGGACGAACCAGATCAGATCTTGCCCAAATTGAAAACAAAAAAACAAAATTTCTCTTTCCGATAAGATCTGATCTGGTCCGTCCGATCAAAACGAACAGACCAGATTAAAAGCTCCGCACGACTCCGCAGAGGATACTGGTCCAATTAACACCAAACAGCCTAGCATGTATATATGATTGATTTCTTTGATACTAATAGCAGGTGGACTACGCTGTTTGAGAAGTAAAACTTATACTTTAATATTCGTTTATATTTTTATTTTCAGAGTTCAAACAATCAATTCAAATAGTTTAATATGATATTTATATTAAAATGAGCTTGGAAACCAAATTTATATTTTCTAAAAAAAATTTACTCTTTTTTTTAGAATTTTTTGTAAATCATTATTTCCCAAAAAAATATAGACCATTAAAAATATTTGATTTCAAAAATTCTAAATAAAATAATAAAGAAGAAAAAAATATATAATTTGATCTCCAAGCACATTTTAATATGGAGATTATGTTGAACGGTTTGGATCGACTGTTTGAACTTTAAAATAACAAATTACGCATGAAAAGTAAAACAAGGGCTTAATTTACTTCTCAAAACACCATAGCCCATCTCATCTAATCAGATTAATTAAACCAGAAATTAAGTAATTAATTGGTTAATGACATATATATATATATATATATATATATAGAGAATGGCTAATATCAAAACGTTTGTTCCTGGGCTCAGGAACAAACGGTTCCGTTCTTCAATTTTCAAAGTTCAAACAACAAATCCAAACCATTAGATGTTCAATCTATATTAAAATGTGCTTGGAGACCAAATTTTACATTTTTTGGAATTGTTTTACTATTTATTAAGCTGGTTTGAAAACCGCTGTTTTTCAATGCTGCAGAAATTTCATAAAAACAGCGGTTTTCAAACTAGCTTAATAAATAGTAAAAAAATTCCAAAAAATATAAAATTTGGTCTCCAAGCACATTTTAATATAGATTGAACATCTAATGGTTTGGATTTGTTGTTTGAACTTTGGAAATGGGAGAACGGAAGCGTTTGTTCCTGAGCCCAGGAACAAACGTTTTGATATTAGCCATTCTCTATATATATATATATATATATATATATATATATATATATAGGGTCCGGCTAATTTGCTGCCGGCAGCATTTTAGCCGGAGGTGCTGCCGCCCCTTTTACTGTTTTGTGATGTCCAAACAACAAATTCAAACCGTTAGATGTTTAATCTATATTATAATCTACTTGGAGACCAAATTTTACATTTTTTGGAATTTTTTTACTATATATTAAGCTGGTTTGAAAACCGCTGTTTTCAGTAAATTTCTGCAGCGTTAAAAACAGCGGTTTTCAAACCAGCTTAATATATAGTAAAAAAATTCCAAAAAATGTAAAATTTGGTCTCCAAGCACATTTTAATATAGATTGAACATCTAACGGTTTGGATTTGTTGTTTGGACATCACAAAACAGTAAAAGGGGCGGCAGCACCTCCGGCTAAAATGCTGCCGGCAGCAAATTAGCCGGACCCTATATATATATATATATATATGTATGTAGCAGCAGTGCAGCAGCTAGCCGCCATTACCAAATACCAACCAACGAAGTATACGACAAAAACATATGTATATTTCTCCAGTTCAGTGCATTTTAGTAAACAATTCCCTAACTTATGCATTGATTGCCAATTATTAGTCATGCACACAGGCTGCTACACAAGCACAAGTAATTTAATTTTATGACATCTCACATCGTACCAACTCATAATGAAGTTTATTTCAAAATCAATAATTTAATATGCATAATTTATAATTTCTTTAGAACATACATATATCTATATGCACAAATATTGCTTACTTCATTATAAATATAATAAATTGAGAAATGAACCATGCACCTGGTTTAAGGTGTATATTCACATAGCTGGCCCTGGCCTGAATTAATAAAGTAATTAAGAAGAGGATGCATATTCATACATTTATATAAGCAAATAAAAAAATAACCTTGCCTCCTCCATAATTAGTGCGCACCCACTCCTCTCCGGCATTGAATGGCATCAACGGCGCCTTGATGCGCCGCCTCATCAGATGCGTTGCCGGCAACGACGACACCACCTTCACGTCATGCTTCAGCGTCTCTTTGAAGTGCGAAATGTCAAAAAGATCCCCAAATTCACTGCACTACACATAACAGTGCACCATTCTTCAGTGTTAATTTCTAATTTGAACTAACGATTAATTGCATTTTGTTTGAAATTAGTCAATAAATACAGCACCTTTCATCGCCCCATATCTGGTTGACTTGCAAAATGGGCGCCACAAGCACGGCTCGTAAAATTCGTGCGATCACTACCGCATCGATAATTTGGTTGCGCTGCTGATTCAGGCCTCCGGAAACCACCACCAACATGTATCTCTTGTAAGCAGGAGTCCTTGACTCGTTGAAGTACGACTCAGTGAAATTGATACATGGTTTGACACCGGCGACACCGGACCGGGCCCAGGTCCAGAACTCGTCATTGGGTATTGGTTGTGGGTCCGAGCGGAGGCGGCGGAGGTAGTGAGGACATGGGAGGGGGGAGAAGTAGAGTTGGGAAATGGTGAGCAGAGCCCAGATAGAGAAGAAAGGGAGGAAGTAGCGGGAGAAGCGGTGGGGGCCGGGGAGCTTGTAATTGTAAATGGAAGAGAAGGTGGAATCAGATGGTGGTTTGAGTTTGATAGAAATGGGTTTTTGGGTGATAGAGATGTAAGAGTTGGAGTTGGTCATGGTGAATTTTTGAATTTCTTCTTCTTCTTCTTCTTCCTCTTCTTCACTGAGAAATTCTCAGGAATCAGGTTTATACAAGTATTGATTCGGCTTGACCCTCATCTTTCATCTTTCAATATATACTTCATGGCAATGCATTAAATGGCACCATTGATTGAGGTGCATGTGTGTCTCAAAGAGAGGGAGAAGGATCAGTACATACACTATATAACAACAACAATATTAAGAGGAGATTAATTATTAGTTGCACTTTAGAAATGCGTTAAAAATAAAAGAAAGAAAGAAAGAAAGGGCGGTCATAATTGACAAAGGGAGATCTCCATTATTCTCCTAAAATGGAGGGCATATTGGTCCTAATTGATTGACCAATTGAAGGACAAGGAGAGAAACTACCAAACAAAGATTTATTTTAAATTTTAAACAACTAACGCTTCTAATTAATTCAGTGACCTAATCGCCATAGTTTGTAACAATAATTTTATTTATTTATTTATTTGAGGTTGTTGACTTGACTACAATGTCACCAATCGGCTGCATGGTAAAAAGAAAGTTTGATTTTATTTACTGTAAACTTAATTATATTGAATTATATGCATTGGCATGTCATGATGACATGATGCATGCATGGAATTTAAATTCAAACTTGAATCGGACTAAATAATTAATTAAGTCGGAACAATCAGAAAGCACGTACCACATTAATTGGCATTCCTATGTCATTTGCACAATATCTCCACCATTCTTGAATATTGTCAAGTGGATATTGATCATTTGGCAACCAATGTTACTAATTTTTATTAGTCAAACTATGAGAGTTAAAAAAATGGCTTTCCCCAGTAAACAAATTAATTATTTTAAGGAAGGCCATGTTATGCAAAGTAGTAATTTGAGGAAGGTCACTTAATTATCAACAATATTATTTCTTACAAGAGGAGGGATCCAATTACACTCTTTTTTTTGACACATCTTGACACTGTTTTTTTATAGGTCAATTTTGCGATTTCAAAATCCAAACAGTCGATCCGAACCATTCAACATGATCACCATATTAAAATGTGCTTGGAGATCAAATTTTACATTTTTTTTGAATTTTTTTACTATTTATTAAGATGGTTACAAAATCGCTGTTTTTCAATGGTCAGAAAACAACCATTTTGTAACCATCTTAATAAATAGTAAAAAAATTCAAAAAAAATGTAAAATTTGATCTCCAAGCACATTTTAATATATTCATCATGTTGAACGGTTTGGATCGACTATTTGGACTTTGAAAATGATAGGTGTCAAAATGTGTAAAAAAAAAAGTGTAATCCGATCCCTCCTCTTCTTACAATAGGCAGTCTAATTGTCTATTGAATTTTTTGATGTTTTGTCAAGACAAGTGATATCTTTTCACTATCTATTAAAATCAAATCTGTATTCACTTTTAATATAATACTTTTCATGAAGAACAACTTGCAAATAATTCTCTCCATGACACCTGGTCCGTGTATGAAACGAGCTAGCACGTTGACAAAATTTTGATTTTTTTTTTTTTCATCAGGATTTCATTTCTATTATTCTTTATAAATGTGTGATTTAATTTGCTTTGAGATCACATGCTTAGACAAATCTCACATCTGATCTAGTTTATCGCCCAATAATATTCATTCGCATCTAATTAATTATCAAATTAAACAGACCGCATCAAAGCGGCTCCTAAAGAAATGAAATAACCAATTATAAAACTTTTCGATAAGATAAATTTTAGAAAAATAACTTGAATTTGGCTACAAAAAAAAAATCTAATTATTATTAATAATTTTTCTTTTTTGAATAATGAAATGAGAATCAGAGCTCATTAACTTATCTTGGTATTAGTATGAATTTCGAACATACAATTTCCCACACAAAAGATAATGAATATGATCTTTATTTGCAAACACTTAATACCTTACCTCCACTTTATATAAAATGACAACGCTACCTCCTTTGGAATGACAACGGTTGCCAATTTAGGGAAAATTTATCACTCAATTAATATCATGTGATTTAATTCGGTTATATGGTCACACAACAAATATTTCAAGTAATTACTACACATATGTATGATATCAAGCAATATGAATGCTATTATGGATATACTGTTGTCTGCTTATATTATAAGTGCATTTCATACTTAGAGAAATAAGCCTTAATGGCCGAACTACATAGTATTGTGGTTAAAAATAAAAGGCCAAAGTTTTTTTTTTTTTTTTTTTGTTATAATCGTATCTTACAGAAATAGAAAACATGCAAGTATTTTTGTTGTTGTTGTAACATTACGCCTCTCTTAATGAAAAATCATTTATTTCTACATGAATAGAATGCAGTGAGGGCGGTGAAGTACATATCTTTTTTGTTTCCTCTAACTATAAAAAAAATATGTTTCTCTTTATGATGTGAAGGCTTAATTAATTCTGAAAACGATAAAAAAAAAATATGTTTATTCCAAAGCAACCCGATAATGATGTTTATTTCCACGTGATTCCACTTTAATTAGTTGGAAGTGCCATCAAACTTTAAACTATAATTAGATCAATTATTAATAGGAGTTTTATGGTAACAAAGATAATAATGAAACTGATGAGATCAGATAATTTAGGAATCAAGTCATGTAATATATTGGTTAATTAGATCCGTATGCATGGTTCAGAATCAATACCAGCATTGAAAAGCCCTAATGGTCCATAACCCCATTGCTCGTTACCACCACTAAAAGTCCATAACCCCTTTCCTGTTTTTATTAGCGACTCTTTATTAATGAGACGAGTTCGGGCCGAGCCGAGAGGATCAAATGGATCGAGTCGAGCCGAGCTTTTTTCCTTCATATTTGATCTGAGTCCAAGTTGGACCTTTAATGAAGGTTGATAGAGCCAAGCCGAGTTTTGGGTTTGATCCGGCCCATTAGCAGGTCTACCTGCTTATTATGTTTACTTGTTTCTTTGCAACTTTTTTTTTATAATATAGAACCTAATAATAATAATTAAGCTATTATAATAGATAATACTAGTGCTATCTTATCATAATATATATATATAGGTTGGCTAAGATACAAACGTTTGTTCATAGCCTCCGGAACAAACGTTTTGGTTTTTTGATTTTAAAAGTCCAAACAGTCAATCCAAGTTAGATATTCAATCTATATTAAAATGTGCTTGGAGACCAAATTTTACATTTTTTGGAATTTTTTTACTATTTATTAAGATGGTTTGAAGGTCGATGTTTTTCAATGGTGCAGAAGTTTAATAAAATCAGCGATTTTCAAACCATCTTGATAAGTAGTAAAAAAATTCAAAAAAATGTAAAATTTGGTCTCTAAGCACATTTTAATATAGATTGAATTTCTAACGGTTTGTATCGACTGTTTGGACTTTGAAAATTGAAAAACCGAAACATTTATTTCGGAGGCTAGGAACAAACGTTTGTATCTTAGCCAACCTCTCTCTCTCTCTCTCTATATATATATATATAGAGAGAGAGAGAGAGATAGGCTATCATGCTTTGGGAAGTAAAGATGGTGTTTTACTTCCCGCTCATATCTCTATTTTCAAAGTTCAAACAGTAAATCTGAACTTCTTAACATGATCTTCATATTGATATGTGCTTGGAGACCAAATTTTACATTTTTTGAAAAAATTTTACTATGTTTTTAGAATTTTTGAAAATCACAGTTTTTCATTAAATAAGAAATAATAAAAAATTCAGAAAAACACTGATTTTCAAAAATTCTAAAAAAATAGTAAAAAAAAATTCAAAAAAATATAAAATTTGGTCTCTAAGCACATTACAATATGAAGATCATGTTGAGAAGTTCGGATCTACTGTTTGAACTTTGAAAATGGAGATATGAGCAGGAAGTAAAACACCCTCTTTACTTCCCAAAGCATCGTAGCATCACTCATATATATATATAGAGTAGAACTAGGGTGTGATGTGCTCACCAAACTCTTTGGTGAGCACAACTCTACATAAACTATCGGATTCACTTCAAACGAGATTAATCCAACCGTTGAAACTGATGTACTTTACGAGTGATGGACGTACATGCAAAATTTTGAATTTTTTGAATTCATTTAGTCTCAAGTCAAGTGGTCAGAATTGAGAATTTTTTGAATGCATTAAAACAACTTCATTTTGGATCATTCATTTTTCATCAATTTTGACACTTGACTTGAGACTAAATGAATTCAAAAAATTCAAAATTTTGCATGTACATGCATCACTCGTAAAGTACATCGGTTTCAACGGTTGGATTAATCTCGTTTGAAGTGAATCCGATAGTTTATGTAGAGTTGTGCTCACCAAAGAGTTTGGTGAGCACATCAGCACATCACACCCTAGTTCTACTATATATATATATAGAGGAGGGATCCAATTACACCTTTTTTGGTGACACATCATGACACCATTTTTTATATAGGTTAATTTTGCGATTTCAAAATCCAAACAGTCGATCCGAACCGTTCAACATGATCACCATATTAAAATGTACTTGGAGATCAAATTTTACATTTTTTTGAATTTTTTTACTATTTATTAAGATGGTTACAAAATCGTTATTTTTCAATGGTCTGAAAACAACGATTTTTGTAACCATCTTAATAAATAGCAAAAAAATTCAAAAAAATGTAAAATTTGATCTACAAGCACATTTTAATATATCCATTATGTTGAACGGTTTGAATCGACTATTTGGACTTTAAAAATGGTAGGTGTCAAAGTGTGTCACCAAAAAAGGTGTAATCGGATCCCTCCTCATATATATATATATATATATATATATAGGAGTTGGCTACGGTGCTACGCGTAGCATAGAGGGCCTCCGTGCTACGGCTCAATATTTGAGTTTTCAAAATCCTAACGGTCGATTCAAACCGTTCAACATGATCTCCACATGAATATGTACTTGCAAACCAAATTTTATATTTTTTTAGAATTTTTTTACTATTTTTTTAGATAGGTAGAAAATCACTTGATCTAAATTACAAAATTTTCAGATCAAGTGATTTTCTACCTATTTAAAAAAATTCTAAAAAATGTAAAATTTGGTTTGCAAGTACATCATATGGAGATCATGTTAAACGGTTCGGATCGACTGTTAAGATTTTAAAAACTCAAATATTGAGCCATAGCACGGAGGACCTCTATGCTACGAGTAGCATATTAGCCAGATTCTATATATATAAAGTAGAACTAGGGTGTGATGTGCTCACCAAACTCTTTGTTGAGCATAACTCTATAATCTATCGGATTCACTTCAAACGAGATGAATCCAAACCATTGAAACCGATATACTTCACGAGTGATGTGCGCACATGCAAATTTTTTAATTTTTTGAATTCATTTAATCTGAAGTCAAGTGGTCAAAATTGATGAAAAATGAATGATCCAAAATGAAGTTTTAGAAGTTATTTTAATACATTCATTTTTCATTAATTTTGACCGCTTGACTTTGTACTAAATAAATTCAAAACATTCAAAATTTTGCATGTACGCACATCACTCATGAAATACATCGGTTTCAACGATTTAGATTCATCTCGTTTGAAGTGAATATGATAGATTAAAGAGTTATGCTCACCAAAGAGTTTGGTGAGCGCATCACACCCTAGTTCTACTATATATATATATATAGAATTTTGCTATTGTACTTCGCGAAGTAAAGCGAATGTTGTACTTCACGCTCATATTTTCATTTTGAAAATCCAAAACGTCGATCCGAACCGTTCAAGTTGATCTCCATATTGAAATGTGCTTGGAGACCAAATTTTACATTTTTTGGAATTTTTTTTACTATTTATTAAGCCACTTTGAAAATCGCTGATCCATTGGTCCAGAATTTTTTACTGTTCACAATGGATCAGCGATTTTCAAAGTGGCTTAATAAATAGTAAAAAATTTCCAAAAAATGTAAAATTTGGTCTCCAAGCACATTTCAATATGGAGAACAACTTGAACTGTTCGAATCGACGTTTTGGATTTTGAAAATGGGAATATGAGCGTGAAGTAAAACTTCGTTTTACTTCGCGAAGTACAATAGCCCTACTCTATATATATCGAGAGAGAGAGAATGGCTAAGCTCAAAACATTTTTTCCATGGCCATGGAACAGACGATTCGGTTCTCCAATTTCCAAAGTTCAAACAACAAATCCAAAACGTTAGATGTTCAATCTATATTAAAATGTGCTTGGAGACCAAATTTTACATTTTATGGAATTTTTTTACTATTTATTAAGATGGTTTGAAAATTGCTGTTTTCTAATGGTGCATAATTTTAATAAAAACAGCGATTTTCAAACCAACTTAATAAATAGTAAAAAAATTCCAAAAAATGTAAAATTTGGTCTCCAAGCACATTTTAATATAGATTGAACATCTAACGGTTTGGATATGTTGTTTGAACTTTGGAAATTGGAGAACCGAATTGTTTGTTCATGATCATGGAAAAAACGTTTTGAGCTTAGCCATTCTCTCTCTCTCTCTCTCTCTATATATATATATATCAAGGAACGAATATGAACACGGTAATAAGTTTATTATTCGTTTCATGACAGACCTTAGTATGATGCCTCATAAAATCTAAAGATGCAGCATGTATGAGCACGATCTCTTATTAAAAGAGTGCAAAATAAAATAAAAATTCTTCCAAATAATTAACACATCCTGCCCGTAAGAGAGAACGATAGAAAAAGATGAATAACTAACCATCGACTTTTGTAGAAAGCAAATGTTGATTGGGAATGAAAAAAACAAGTTGATAAAAGAAAGCAAAAAAAAAAGAGAGAGAATAAAAATGCAGAAATAAATGGGTCCCATATAATCTGCTGTCTTTTTTGCCTTTCTCAAATATTTTGCAAAGACCAACTTCATCTTATTGCTTAATAATTAAGTTCTCTACTTAAATTACATTTTTCAAGCATAAATTAGGAAAGAAGAAGGTTTATTCTGTCGCTATGAAATCAAGATTAAGCGTTGCTTAATGATAAATTAGGACACCAACAAAGCTCAAATAGAATAATTTTCTTTAAGTTGGTTCTAAGACAATGGAGCCTCGTACACTTTCTTTTTCTATGCTTTTGTTTTTAAATTGAGGTTGTAAAACTCCATGTGTAACTTTGAGTTAAATTTATGTTCATGTAAATTTGTGGATGGGCAAATATTGAGGTTGAGTTTTGATGTAAACATGAAAGAAATTATATTGTCGAACAAATATTTGATGGTAATTTTGATTGAAGGTATATCAATGTTGTTTCTTATGCTAAAATTATATTAAGTTAAGATGATATATTTTGGTCAAATTCAATACTCTTATAAGATAATTTGTTTGGATGTAAGATTGGCATGAGTTGGTGTAGGAGGATATATGACACGTTGATTGGGAAGGAAACAAGGCTCCTGTCACATGGGCCTCTATCCTATAAGTAGTTCAACCTCCTCAAATTGACAACTGGCTCATACTGCCAATTCTAATTTCTAAGTAATCCCACTCTTTAAATTACTATGTAATGTATGAGGTCACAAGTCAATGCTTGTTTTATTGCATCGCGCAACTTGATATATTATAACCTTTCTCTTACTCGCACTTTATTGTTGTTGTTCAAGTTTGTTCATATAACATGCATTTCCTTATAAAATGGATATACGCCTTTGGGACTAAGTGCAATTTTCTTCGAATGTTAGCACCCTTCCTTAGAAGTCAGAATTCAGAGTGTTAATTAATAGTTTAGTTCTTCGGTTTAAATAGTTCAGTTTAGTTGAATTTTTAATTACTATAGTTTTTTTATTTTATTCGGTTTAATTTTCCTTATTTCAGTTCAACAAAACAAACCGAAATTTACTTGATATTTACTTGTACTTCGATTTTTTTTATATTTAGTTCGATTTAATCTCTCTTCAATTCAATTTATATATATCTTGATATGTATTTCCATAATTATTAAATGTATTTATGTATGCATTGAGTTTTGACCTTTTGAATTTTAATCTCTTATTTTGGTTCAACCAAAGAAATCGAAATTTACTTCAATTTTTTTTTGTTTGGTTGTTGTTTGATTAATTCGGTTAGATTTTCCAAAACAAAATAAATTTTTTGTTTGATTATTTAAATTTGATTTTAACGTTTCAACACCTTAGGTAGAAGGCTCATGATTACATAATAACGATTAACGGACAAGGACAATCATTACGAACAAGAAAATCGTTTAGAAGATTTTGTCTTTCGTCACTCTTCTTCGTGTAAACCTAATCCACCAAATTCTTTCATGACGTAAAAATAGTCAATTCTTTAGTACCCTTGGCAAGCAACTCTTTTGTCACGCAAAAAGGTAACAATAATTCAGTCGGACAAGAAGATTTATTTATTAATAGTGGTGATATAGATGCCTTAACTAAACTTGTATGGCCCTTTAGAAAAGAATCACTGTATAATACTCATGCATAGTGCAGGAATACAGCGCAATTTGTTTGTATTTTAAATGGAGGTGCATGTGCATCATACCTGTCTACTTCATGTAGAGATTATGGGACTAAACGCCTCATTTGTTTATTGTGTTGCATAGCATGTGAACTGTACACGGCATGATGCGCTACATATACGGCCTCTCAATTGACATTGTAGCATTGCATACCTACATTTTTTTTTTTCTGTTCACAATAAATTATAAGAATAAGCTACATTTTACATGGAAAATTGAGACTATACTTTCCTCCCTCAAAAACCAATTAATTCTAATCAATTAAACCGATAAAACCTGAATTGTGGAAATACCCTGTCAAATCACATCTCTATCTTGCACATACACTCGGTGCACCGCGGGTGCCTATACACACTCCTTGCAAGAGGTCTCTCATTCACCTGTTTAGTTTGTCTGATCAACTTTCTAACCCTACTTTCAAACTCCTTCCACTCAATGGTGGCATTTCTAGAGAAAATGCTCGCTAGCCGGCGCTTGTTTGGCCGAATGGAAGGGAGATTTCCTTCCCCGTAGTACATGCGGTACCCCTGTACCAGAGAAGATAGCTGGCTGCCAGAGTCTGTCATTGCAAATGCGTCAGAAGCCGCACATGCAATGAAGTCCAAAGCTGCTAGCTGCCAAGTAATGGAGCAATAACAAGGTCAGTGTTGTGCTTGTTAAAACGCAGTTGCTAGTTATTTTTTCCTAATGCAAAACAATAAGAATAAAGTAACCTTTCTTTTTGCTTAATTTGTGTTTACTGCTTATACGTAGAGGAAATCAAGTATATTTACCTAATTCAGTAGTGTTTTACCAAGGTTTAGTACCCGCACATACTACATATTTTCCTTTAGCTTTCAGTTTCACGATCTAGGGTGAACAAGGTATGTTGGTCACAATCAAGGTTAGACTGCACGGTTATTGGTGCATAATTGCAAAGTTTTGATTTCAGCAATTTCAAAATATGGTTTAAACAGTTTACAAAAAATGGGCATTTTCTTTTTAAGGAGATTAAAAATAATTGAGTGACATTTATCATTGTTGATATGCCACATGAGTAGTAAGATGGTCTGACTGAAAGAAAAGTCAACATATGAGTGTTGGGCTTAGGCCATGGTCCACTTGGCAAGATATCAACAAATTAAATATCTCCATGTTATAATATATGGGAAGGATGGACACTTATGTACATATGAGAACCGAATTTCCTTATGCAATTTGACCAGGTATTGACACAGCCACAGGGATGCTATACTTGGTAACATAGGAGGTGGTTCAATTTGTAGACACATAAGCATCTATGCTATACTTTGGTAACATAGGAGATGGTTGAATTTGCGTATTTATGCTACCCAAGAGTACACTGTCAAGCCATGCCCGGTAAACCAAAGAGAGAAGATACACCACATGGCTGAGTGTAAGCCGAGAAAGACTACCAACCATTGCGGTAGTTAAACAATTTAATATGCCTATCAACTTGGTGCTGCTATATATATTCCAAAAAATGTACGCAAGTTTATATGCCTCTCTTTTCCAGTTGACCTTCTACCAAATCCACTTGCTATCAGCAGAATACGGTGCAACAATTCACCCAAATATGCCAGTCTGACAACATCTGGTTAAAATAAGATCAAACCAGAGAAGCCAGAATTGTACTTGGGTTTCTCAGAGCACAAACAATCTGCAGCATAGTGAGTGGTCTGGTAGAAAGTTACTAGAAGACTAGAATTTTATCATGGCATTATTTTCACTGTTTACTGGTACATGTCAAGAAGCTGTGAGACACATAGGCTATTTGTCTGCTGAACCAATGTAATGAGCCGGCTTTGCAGGAGTTGGTTGAGCCATGTCATATATCATTGTTGGATACTGATATAGAATAATCAACGAATTTTACTGGGTCAGAAATGTGGTCAAGAAAATTTTCATCATCAGAACTCGTGAGCATGTATTGCAAAGCTAATATTTAAGCTAAATAAAGACTCTACTGACATATATGACCACTCGCTTGTAGATAGCATATGCACCAATTTTTTTACCACTCACCACACTAGACTGGTTCGCAGATGCACAACCTTATATCATGTTCATTTATACTAGAAATGGAGATTCAATTTACATCATAAATGGAGATATTAACTGATCTATATCAGGCCTAGTTACCCATGACCTGAATCCTAAATTTTTATAATCGACAAAGCATGTTCATCTCAATCTGTTAACTATCTAGGATATTTAGAAGAAGAAAATATCCAATTGACTTGAAAACAAATATCCTTATTCTTAAAATTGTCCTTAATTACCCAACTTTATTGCATATGTTACCTAAAAAGAACTAGATTGATTTCAGGCTTAGCTGCAGAAATAAACTCAAAACTTACTGAAAAAGTTGCAAAACTGGAGAATATATGACTTCTACAGCATATAGTAATTCATGAAAGGCAAGTATGTATACCTGTGAAGAGAAGTTTCGAAACGGCTTGATCTCAGAAGCAGACAGTAAAGTTTCTTTAGTGGCAATTCTAGGGTACAAGTGTCTTATGGCGGCCATTCTTGATTTCCCACCATAAGTTTTAGCACCGGCAATGTACACTTGTGTGCTGCGCTTGAAGCCTAGAGCTGCCAGCATCAGCACCGCCTCTTCGGGCGTCAGTGGGCACTGTCCTTCAGATCGCAGGTACTCAGCCGATGGTACTCTAATTTAGTGAAAACAATCTTACAATTGCTTCATTGAATTTCATAAAATAAAAATAAATTGATATAAAGGAACAATATTGGGAGTTATAGTTTTCCATATGTGCCCCAATTCATCTAATCTCAGTTTTTTCTGCCTCGTAGGCAAATATTTAGATCAAACTGTTCCACTATTTTTACTTTCAGACTAATCGGCAAGAACTGGTTCTCGAACTAACTCAAAGTTTTAAGCTGTTTGGTTCTAGTGCAGAAGGAGAAATATTTTAAAGACACAACAAAACAAGAGTTTGGCAGGCGTGCTATCGATAGTATAGCGACATGCTGTGCTATCGACTCGAAAACCTATCGGATAGGCTTAGAACGAAGAATCCAAACAGTTGAAACAGATCAATTTCACAAGTGATGTGTTTACATAAAATTTATAAATTTTCGAATTCATTTAGTATAAAGTCAAGTGGTCAAAAAATAATGAAAAATGAATGCATAAAACTAATTTTAAATCTTCATTTTTGACCGCTTGACTTTATACTAAATAAATTAAAAAATTAATAAACTTTGCATGTAAATGCATCATTTGTGAAGTAGATCGGTTTCAATGGTTTGGATTCGTCGTTTTAAGCCCATCTGATAGGTATTCAAAGCGATAGCACTGGACGTCTTATACTATCGATAGCATGGGACGTCTTATACTATCGATAGCATACTAGCCAAACTCAGAAAACAATATAGATACATATTGCAGGAACATACTTTGTGGTTTTCCTTAGATGCATAAGTGCAGGGAAGTGTACTGCCCTGTAAGCCTCTAACTCCTCTTCTTCCTCTTTGCCGCCACCAAAATAACACATGGAGTAGGCTGCCATGTCCATCTCAAACCTCAGATGAACCGCTAAATATTTTGACGGCTTATTCTTTCCAGTTTTCATTCCGATTGGTTGCTCGGCAAAGCGGCCTAGGAGGTTTTGCTCTAACGAAGAAAAATTAAGTCTGTTCCTGTGCATTCTCTTCACAAGCAGTGCACCCGTCTCCTGTATCTTCTCAACAAATTGAAGTGCATGGAAATTGCATCTGCACCTTAGCCTCTGCAAATTAAGCCGTTTTCTTTCATTAATACCACATTTCAGAAAGTACTTTTTCATGCAAAGGAAAATCACTTGAACACTACATGCCTTTTATTTACTCAAATTGAGAGAAAAGAAGAATCAAAGTACATTAACATTCCCAGAATACCTGCAGTTCAAAAGGTATTGGGTCAAAAGATAGGCGATTCCCAAATCCTATAAAATGGACAATTCCATTCTTGAGCAAGATAGGTAAAATCTTTTTCACATAAAAACTAGGCTTTGCTTCTTTCATCACTTCAGCATCAGTAACCTGATCAATTAAGGAAACTTAATGAAGTCAAATAGATCCAGATTTTTCACTTTTAATATGAAAGAGTGTAGACAACTTACAAGGCTACCAATTGCCTCCAGATCTAAGGATTGCAGTTTCACAGGAAGCTCCTTTACAATGCGAATATCATCCTTCAAGTAGTTTACGAAATATTCCTCTTGATATATATCGCTGAACTGGCTAAGATATAGAATTTGATCTGGTCAATCATCTAACAAAAAAAGAATAATCTTGCAGTATACCAACATCAATAAAAAAGGAATAAAAAACACGAGAATAGAAGATGTATTACCTCACATCTTTCCAGACACTATTATACAAGAATTTAGGAATTACAAGAGTTGCATTAAGCAGTCGTGCAATAGCAACAACATTGCAGATCTGGTCAAGTACAGAAAATCTGAGGGTGAATAGAAAGGGAATAACTCATTATTTTTTTTTATTAAACAGAGAAATAGATAATCATTATTCAAAAATATGCTTACAGCTACTCTCTGCTGATTTATGCCTCCATTTGCACTGACTAGAATATAACCATTGTTCCCCCCTACAGTTACTCGCACAAAATGTAAATGCAAAACATTAGAAACAATACATAAAGGCGCACGTAACTAGGATAAGCAGTTTAACCAGTAGCGCTTATTAAGAAAAGGAAGTTAAGATTACCACTAGCTACCCAGCTGCGGTTATCAGCGCAAGGTTTCCAGGAGGTGGTGGGGTCCACAGGCTCCTTCCAAAGATCTACAGGCTCAGGTTTTCTCTCTGCCTAGGTTTGAGACAATATAGTTAGGCACAGCACGCTAGAGTATTTCAAGAGAGGATTGCTGCTTTAATCTGTATAGCATAATTATATGGAGTGAGGCTACGGTACTATGCATAGCACACATTGGTCCGTACTATAGCTCCAAGTTTTCGTTTTGAAGGTCCAAACGGTCAATCAGAAGCGCTCACAATGATCTCCATATGAAACTGTACTCGGTGACTAAATTTTACATTTTTTAAAACTTTTTACTATTTTTTTAGATAGGTAGAACATCACTACTTTCGAATGGTCCAGAATCTTTATATAAGTGATTTTCTACCTATTTAAAAAATAGTAAAAAAATTCTATAAAATGTAAAATTTGGTCTCCAGGTACATTTTCGTATGGAGTATCATGTTGAGCCGTTCCGATCGACCGTTTGAACTTTAAAAAATGGAGATATGAAGCCATAGTACGGTGATGTTCGCTATGCGTAGTACCGTAGCCTCATTCTAATTATATAAAATAACTAACCTGCACTGGGTGCCTGGACCTAACCAGTGGCAGTATGGTATCCCCATCTGTTAATACAATCCCAAAATTTCCCACCAAGTCTCACTTAAAACCGAGTTTTGCAACAATCAACCCTCAATTGTGAATCTAAGCCTCTATAGTTAATCCAATCTATCCACAATTTACTCTCACTTGCTCAACAAAGTACCAGACAAGCCCGAAAATGAGATAACCAACAGAAGGTAGCACACAATACCATACCGGCTTGTACATACCTCTGCCAAGGCATGGGCTGCCAATGCCCGGAGCCTGTAGAGCATGACATTGTGAGGCCTCTTCCTCCTTGTTAAATTGTGCAATTGGTCCTTCTAGAATATGCAAGATTATTACCGTATTAATTCAACTAATATGTACAATTAGAGACAATGTAACATTCAGTAAGAGGTGAAATCAAATTGCGGTACCAGGATAGAAGAAGAATTAGAAACAGAGACAGCTGTTCTTCTGAGAAAATCCAAACCGGGGCGCCTTGGCGGGGAAGCTGGATCTTGCAAGCGAGAGAACATCCACCAGTTCATCAGGAAGAAAAACGCAAGCAAGGCACTCCAAATCAGAATCCCTTTCCTCCTCCTCTGCACAGCTAGGCTTTTCTTTCTCTTCCCCGATTGCCTTGGTGCGAAACGAGAAAGTGCTGATCCGGAGGGAGAGGAGGAAGAGGAGACGGAGAGGCGGCTTGGCTGGCGCGGCGAGGTGCGAGGTGAGGAGTGGGATCGGGAGAAGTACAGAGAGGATTCTTCGCGAGGAGAGGGGGGCGTTGGTATGGATAGGGAAAATTGTTCGCCGGAGAAGGCGGAGGTGGAAGGAGAAGGATCGTCGGGAATTGCCATCAGCAAATATTGGGGCTTCTGAGAGAGAGAAAGAGAGAGAGGGGCTGGTGGGAGTGAGATCAGTGACGGGATTATTTCAGTGATATGATATTTAAAATAATTAATTAATTTAATTAGTGACCTTTTTTGTAGTTAATGGATGGATTTATGTAATAATATAAACCTACTCGTGCAGTCCTGAATCCTGATGTTATCACTAATTCATAGCCGGGCCGAAGTAACGGCTGTAAACAAATATTGGAACCCGTGTTTTGTTCGGTATTAACTCGTTAATAACTTTTACCGACTGAGTTAAACTGATTCGAGTTACCAACTGATTTTTTTTTTTTTTTTAAAGTTATATTTCAGGCTTGTTTACTCCTGAAAAATGAACTTGCTTACCTCTGACCAGCTACTATTTTCATTTTCAGCCCAGAACATCAGATGAATCAAAAAAAAATTCCATTGTGCGTGGAGGAGAAGTTGAGGCGCGAATATACAATTCTGTGTGCGAAAAAAAAGAAACAAAGGCGATGCTGATCGAGCCACCTGTGCGCGAAGGAGAAAAAAAAGCAAGCTATTTCTGCTGTTCACCTGTGCTTGTGGAGGAGGAGGAGGACTGAAGGAGTGCAGTCTTGTGATCGAATTGGTACCAATTTTTAGTGACTGCTATTTTTAGTACTAATTTCTTAAATTGCTACTGGTAGGATACCAATTTCATAATCTGTGTTGCTTGTGCTTCTTGGGAAATGAATATCAATTTCATAAATACCCTCTTAGTATCAGTTGGAACATATATGTTTTGTTTTGTTTCTCCAGTGAATTAAAAAGTATTTTATTTCCTATTATTGGTATCCAGTAATTAAGTTGAATTTAGTAGATTTTTTTAATTTGTCAAATAGATAATGGACAAATACTATAAAAAAGGGATCTAAATTTCCTCTTATTGGCATTCGGTAGGCGGCTTGGGCGGAGGCGGGAGAAAAGTTATGGAGGCGATTTGAACTCGAACCCGTTTAGAAAAAAAGAACTCGAATCTGATTTTTGCCTACTCCTGACTCAAATTCTGGCTTCGCCACTGGTTAACTGACTAATTAAACTCGTGAACTGAGTTTACGCATATTGTTATTTAATTTTGTTAATTATGGACCGTCGTTGGAGAGTTATAAATCGAGTTGCAAGTTGACTCGAGTCACTCATGAATTGATTTTGAGTTCATAACTAAGCTAAATCCTGAACTCTCAATTCATTAATTAACATGGCAAGTTGATTTCGAATTACCTCCAATTCGCTCAAACTCAATTCATTAAAATCTCTAATCAGTACCTATTTAGAATAAAATTCGTTTCAGACTAAAAAAACAACTCATATTTTTTTTTTTATTTGAATTCATATATCATTCTATTCGGTGCGGTATTGCACTGGATCTGGATTCATTTCTGTGCCCGTTGATATTATTATAGCTGAATTCATTTATGTGACCGTTGAAATAATTATAAGGTACCAAATTTGCATCATATTCCTGTTTGGTGACAGAAAAACCTGCGAGATTAATCCAAACAAAAATGTTTTGTTTTGAAGTTTTTGACAATTGAAATGTGAGTTCATATCCTCTCTCTGAGGTAACAAAATATTCCGGTTAAGACTGGACTGGCCGATTAGACTTTGAATCAATTCGGTCTAAGATAGAATGCACGAGTTTCATTAACGTGCAGATTCGGATCGAACATTATAGATCTAAACAAAAATATTCTATTACCCTAGCTGATATGAATTATTGAAATGTGACAAATAGAAAGTCTTAGTAGAACCGATTTTTTTTATTAATACCCTCAATTAAATAAAAATTAACAAAATTGCCCTTAGTTTTTATTTATTTTGAAAACTGTCCTAATTGTCTCACAGTGGGGCAGTTCTCTTTTAAAGTAGACCGCCTCACTATAGAGCGGTTATTCAATAACAAAAAAATTAAAAATTAGAAATTAAAAATTTAATTAAAAAATTCACCTCAAATTTTGAAGCTCTTATCTTTTGATATAAAATGACAGTTAGCGTCTGACGGAAATTTGCAAAGAAAAGAAAAAGAAAAAAGTGAATGAAAATGTGGGGTTGGGTAAAATGCAGCGGTGGAGCCAGCGGGAATTTTGGTTGGCTGTCTGTTTTTTCTTCAGTTTCACGCATTATGCTAGCTGGATTGCTGGTGACTCACAAGTTATATTGACTGTGTGATCTAAGTTACACGTTCTCGATTCAGTCTAGAAGATGCCACGGTGAACCAGTACAAGGAGAACAATTTTTTTAGGGGAAATTTTATAAAATGACCCTCTTTCAAAAACGTTCGGACAAAATACCTTCTCTCTAATTTTTTTGTCAAAATGCCCCTCTGGGACCCACCCAGAATAAAATTATTTCCTCCCCTCAATTTACTCTAAGTTCTTTTTCTGATCTCTTTGCCTCCTCCAAGATTTTGTTCCCTTTATTTTTATTTTATGAGTTTATACGTTGAAGCATCTTCTCTGCCTCCTAGCTCTACTGCGCACGTCGCTCTCCGCCTCTCTAGTTCGACTTCGCGTCTCTACACTATCCGCCTCTCTGGTTCGATTCCTCTCCTCCGCATGTCACTTTGCTGATACCAAGTGCCAGAAAATGAAATATAGATCAATTGAGTACATTCTGATTTTTTTTTTATCTAAATCATAAGTTACACAACGATCTTTCGCACTTATCCTTTCTAATTTATTTTTCGGTTCTTTCTTTGGGTTAAGAAGGTCTTAAATTATACACGGCTTTGAAATTTGGGTTAATGTGACTAATTATTATTTTCTACAACATGTTTGTTTGTTTTAGAAAAAGTAGCCAGACCAATCTCATTACAAAGGTATATGTTAATTATGTTGTTTATGTTACTCCAGTGTATAAAATAAGAACCAGCAGCTGGTATATGATCTGTTTTATTTAGCATGTTAGAAGTTATTAAATTGGTATTTTAAATATAGTCAAATAAAGTCAAAATTAATAGAATTTTCAAAGAAATAATAGCGTAAAAAAATAAATGGAAAACCTAACAGCAAATAACGTGAGGATAGCATTAAAAAAATAAAAAGTAAATGACTGTGCTTAATGACTATCATAAATGGAGGGTGGGTAATCTAGAAATAGAGAGGGAGAGGAAGGGAAAGAGAATATGGGGCCCACAGGGGTATTTTGTCAAGAAATTTGAAGAGAGGGTATTTTGTCCTAATTTTTTTGGAAGTAGGTTATTTTGTAAAATTTCCCATTTTTTTAGTCAAGGAGATAACCGAATCAACGGTACGATCATTAATTTGTTTTCGCGATCCATGTTGCTAGTGGTGTGCAGGTGTAAATAAGGTGACCGAATCTTGATTCAGTTGTCACTATTTTTGAAGAAAAATAACAGCAATCTATTTTTTAAATAAATCAAATTTTCAATTTCCAAAATAGAAAATTGAAAGGAGATGGTCCAACCCCGTTGTGTTGGAACATCGCATGTTAGCTGGGGATGTGTTTTTGTTTGCTTCTTAGTTTGATACGAATCTTGGTTGCTTATCTTGCACTTCAAAAATGTTAATTGCTTCTTTTGAAATCCCATTTTTTAATCATTTCTACAACTTTCATCATCTCCTCTCTTTAGTTCTCCTCCTCCCATTATTTTTTTTATGCAAACTATTAAGAATATAATATATTGGAGTTTAATTATCTTGTGTGTCTACTTATATTTATAATCAGTTATGATTCCGTTTAATATCATAAAATTACAAACCAACTAATGTTGTTAGGATATCATTAAAAAATATTTTGGTTGTAATTTTCAAGATAACTTTTACTTACGTTAATAAAATAGTTTGAGTGAGGCTATGGTGCTATGCATAGCACCAATGGCTAGTGTACTACGGCTCAATATGGTACTTTTTAAAATCCTAACGGTCGATCCGACCGTTCAATGTGATATCCATATGAATATGTACTTGCAAACTAAATTTTATATTTTTTCGAATTTTTTTACTATTTTTTTAGATAGGTAGAAAAATCAGTGTTTTTTAAAAATTCTGGACCATCAAAATTCTACCTATCTGAGCTATCCGTGCTATGCATAGCACCATAGCCTCACTCAAATAGTTTAATCTATAGGTTCCTCAGCGCAAATAAAAAATATATATTACAGATATGATCAAAGATATTATCCTAAAATAAAGAGATCTAGACGGGTAGAAATCCTCCAATTGACCATTTGAGATGGATTTAATAGCTATTTTCTGTGATTACAGCAATTAATTCCAAGAATTAATTAAGGTTTTTTTCTCTTACCCCTATGTATACTTTTACCCAGTGGCTGAGGGGACCAGTATCCTCTGTAGTACCGTACAGAACAGTAAATCACTTTACGGCCTAGATTTACTCTCAGCCGGTGCCTATTCGGGAGATTGGAGGGGGCAGTATTATTTGTGCTTTGAGATTCGTGCAAAGTTAAAAAGAACGATCTGGATCCTCCCTGTATTCTGTGTAATTCTCAGAGGATACGAATTCGGGGCTGAGGTGCCCCTTTCATTAAGAAAAATGGATATTTATAACGAGGAGGGATCGGATTACACCGTTTTTTTTGACACATTTTGACACCTATCATTTTCAAAGTCCAAATAGTCGATCCAAACCGTTCACCATGATGGATATATTAAAATGTGCTTGGAGATCAAATTTACATTTTTTTGAATTTTTTTACTATTTATTAAGATGGTTACAAAATCGTTGTTTTCAGATCATTGAAAAACAACGATTTTGTAACCATCTTAATAAATAGTAAAAAAATTAAAAAAATGTAAAAATTTGATCTCCAAGCACATTTTAATATGGTGATCATGTTGAATGGTTCGGATCGACTGTTTGAATTTTGAAATGGCAAAATTGACCTATAAAAAAACAGTATCAAGATGTGTAAAAAGAAGAAGATGTAATTGGATCCCTCCTCATTTATAATAGCTAAATTATTGTAAAATATTCTAAAACTTTAATAATTATCTCTTATATATAATTCATTTTACATTAAATTGGCTTAGATTTCTTGATTTTTTTCGCCATCAAATCCATAAAAAAATATGTAATCTAAATAACTAATTAACCTCATACTCGGCATAAAAGGGACAATCGTTGAATTTCATACTCGCACAGAGGATCTTAATTTGGCTGTTGGATATGATTTAGTTAAGTTGCTGCTTGAACCTAGATCCTCGCAGTTGCAAGCAAGAGATTTGGTTAATGTTACAATCTCGTTATTTTTGGTTTATAAGAGGTGAAGATCAAAGGAGGTGAATAATATGAGAGGGAAAGGAACGAAAATGGACAACACTTATGCTCATCAAATGATTTGGTCAGCATAACTCTAAAATCTATCAGATTAACTTTAAACGAGACAAATTAAAACTGTTGAAACCGATCTATTTCACGAGTGATGCATGTACACAGGTCTTGCCCTGGCCCAGGGCACCCAGGGCGATGGCTCCGGGCCCAAAAATCCAAGGGGCCCAACAAAAAAATTATTTGTGTATGGTTAAAAAAAAAAAAATTGCTCTGTTCTTTCCATTTATCGCTTCCACAAAAACCCTTGATCTCCGCCTTCAGGCTCCAGCCTTGATCTCTGCCTCTAGAGCCTCGCCGCCTCCGACTCCCAAGCTCTTGTTGCTCACTTGCTCTCCACTCTCAGCACCTCCTCCTGTATGCTCCCTTTTCTCTCTCTCGTTGTCTCTAATTTTATAAATATTGCATGATTTATCTTGTAATTTTACTTTTAACCATCAATTAAAGTTCACTTTTCCCCATTTCATACCATCAATTAAAGTCTACTCTCTCGTAGACAATAGCATACCTCTTGATACATTTCATACCAACAATTTTGTACTATTTTGTTCTGAAAATTCAGTACCTTTACCAAATACATTAAAATGGTACAAATTGGATATGCAATTTCATATCAACAATTTTGTACCATTTACTTCAATACTGAAATCATTTTCCCATATTCACATATGCAAATTGAATGAATTTTACTACACTGGTTGAGGCGAGTTGCTTAGCCTTTGTGGCAGATGAATAATGAATTTTTACTTCACAAAGGTAATTTTAACTTAGATTTTGCGACAGATTTGAGTAATTCATAGTTGGGTCCTCTGTGCCTCATTATCCAGGTTCTATACTTTGATTTTTTTTTTTTTTAGTTTAAAACAATGTTTCCTAGAAAACATGCATCATGTAGCGAAAAAAGAAATATAAAAAGAGAGAGAGAAGAAAAACTCAGAGATTTGCTTATTGAGAACGGTCCTATTAGAGATTCTAATATTAAGTCTCAATTGAAAATCAGATTTGCTTAGATTTAGTTATTTTAGAATAGACTATTTTCTTGTTTTAGTTGATATGGCAATTTCTCAATTGAAAATCAGATTTGAACAAATTGAACTTTTTGAATCTATATTTGGTTTCTTGTTTGATGCATCACAGTTAGTTTCATTAGATGATGAAGGAATGAAAAATTATTGTTTGAAACTTGAAAATGCTTTGACACATGGTGAGAACTATGATATTGATGCACAACATTTATTTTTAGAATTACAAATATTGCAGGTAATGCTACCAAATAAAGCGTGTCAATATGGAAATGCATGGAACTCCATTAAAGTTATGGAGTTTGTAAAAAAGATGGACATATTTTCAAATATTTTAGTTGCTTATAGAGTTTTACTAATTGTACCTATTATTGTGGCATCTGCAGAAATGAGTTTTTCAAAATTAAAATTGATAAAATCTTATTTACGGACAACTATGACTCAAGATAAGTTGAATGGATTAACAATATTAAGTATTGAAAAAAAATATGTTGAAAATTATTGATGTTGAACATATAATTGATAATTTTGCTTCTAAAAATGCAAGGAGTCATTTCAGATGAGATGTGATTTATATGTGTTTTTTGTGCAGGTACAACATACCAGTGTTCAAAATTGATTTATCAAGAGGCAAGAAGCATGGAGTGGGTATGTTTATCATTTTATATGTTTTATTTTGAGGAGTATTGGTTTTATGTCCCCTCCTATTTTGTATGATATATTGGCATATTAATAAAAAAAATTGTGTACATAAAGGGTTCAAAATTTTCTCCCACCCCGAACCTCAAAATCTTCAGGATCGGCCCTACATGTACATACAAAAAATTTGAATTTTTGAATTTATTTAGTATAAAGTCAAGCAGTCAAAAAAGTTGAAAAATGAATGCATTAAAGTAACTTATAAAACTTTATTTTTTTGCATGTATAAAGTCATATTTTTTACCACTTGACTTTATAATAAATAAATTCGAAATTTTCAAAATTTTGTATGTACACGCATCAGGCATCACTGATCACTCGTAAAGTAGATCAGTTTCAATGATTTGAATTTATCTCGTTTGAAATCAATATAATAAATTTTGAAGTTATACTCAACAAACTTTTTAATGATCACAACACACTCTAGTTTTGCTCTTACATTGTTTTCTTGCATTATTCTTCTATTCGGAAAAAAACAAAATCTAGTCTAACAATACTAGTCTAACAATATAGATAGACTAACAATTGAATTTTATACATTGTTTGGCGTAGCATTAAGGATCGTAAACATCAAATTGCTAAAATTTCAAATTACTTGATGTTTGATAAAGTGTATATAAAATCTCATCATTTTTTATAGAAACAATATGTGCATCATATATGATGCCTGTAATATTGAATTTCAAATTGAAGTCTTGTTTATTAATATTGCAAAATTATCAAAATAGTTGATTTTCATGTGATCCCTCCTTCATAAAAGTATCTAATAAAGTAAGAATTAATTATGAATTTTTTTTCTTCTCCTTCCATTTCTCTAATATAAATCATAATTAAACAAGGTACGAGTCAACATAATTGTTTGAAATAACCAACCTCGTCTTCCAAAGTAAGTTAATTGCTCAATCTACTTACCTCTACTATTTTAATTCTTTACATGAGAATAATTCTAAATTAACTTAAAATAAATTAGATATTAATTTAAGCATCTGAACTTTAAAATCGAGATTATATATATTTTTTTTACCATTCTATCTCTTTGATTGGTGGACAAACTAAATATAACTACTTATAAATTAAAGGGTACATTTCGCTGGATGTTACTAAACTTTGTCATTTGTCACGAATTGGTCACTCAAGTTTGATTTGTGCATTTTTAGTCACTAAACTTTGTCATTTGTCCCAATCAAGTCACACTATACTTTTCCGTCTAAAATCTTAACGGAATATTCTCATTACGTCCAAAATATTAACAGAATATACTCATTCCGCCCAAAATACTAACGGAATGAGCATATTCTGATAGCATTTTGGACGGAAAAATATATAGTGACTTGATTGGGATAAATGACAAAATTGAGTGATTAAAAATGAACAAATCAAACTTGAATGACTAATTCGTAACAAATGACAAAGTTACCCTAAATTAAACTTCGAAATATCAATACTTAGAAAAAGAAAAAAAAAGAACTGAAGTATCATCCTAAATTTAAAATGTAATCGCGTGATGACTAATATTTCATAACATTAGTGATTTATACGTAGTAATTTCTAAATATATGAAGTAATTTTTAAATAAAATATAATAAGGCGTGCTACTTGTAGCATAGTGACATGTCGTGTTACTTTCTTAGATTTTTTTTTAATGAAACCTCAAAAGTCTATTAATAAATTTCAAACGACGAATTAAAACAGTTGAAACCGATTTACTCCACGAGTGATATATTTATATAAAATTTATAAATTTTTGCATTTATTTATATAAAGTCAAGCGATAAAAAATAATGAAAACTGAATGTATTAAAATTAACTTATAATTCTTCATTTTTTGACCACTTAACTTTATATCAAATGAATTCAATAATTTATAATCTTTTTATGTAAATACATTACTCGTGAAGTAGATCGGTTTTGACGGTTTGAATTTGCCATTAAAACATACCCAATAAATTTTTACAAAAATAGCACGGTCTGTCACTGTGTTACGGGTAGTATGCTAACTTTATTCATATAATAAATTGATAAATAAGGAACCGCTGCTATACAAAATATCACACATCGTCGAAGCAAAGCAAGACTTTTTTTTTTTATGCATATTTGGTTTTGAGTTTTGCACGTAATAAAGTCTTGTATTTTTGGAGTTGTCAAAGAAAGCCCGAGAAAAATGCCTACAAATTGCAAATAAGTCTAGTAAATTATTAAACTTAATCCTGGTTTAAAAATATCTACAGGATCACTTGGCAAAATTTCGGGTAAAGAATTTAACGGAGTAGTTTTTGCTCCATACAGCACACGATTTCATATACAGCGCTGTTTAAAATCAATAGTCCGTCCGCTGTATGAAGCCAAAACTGCTCTGTTAAAATATTTACCCAAAATTTCAGGGTTCCTAAAATTCGACGAAGCGTACGGTGCTATTTTATTGTTAACCGTGACTCGTCCTTTCTCATTCTCGCTTCCTCGCGTGTTTATCAAGTCTCTCTTTTCTCTTCTTAATTCTTCTTCTCTTCTCTCTCTCACTCAACGACAACAATGAGCTCCAAGGACAAGAAGACGAGCGGCGGTCGCCCGGCGATCCGTACGCTCGCCGATCTGAATCGCCAACCCGCCTCCGGCGATGGAAGCGATGATTCCGATACCCCTCAGGAGTACTACACCGGTGGCGAGAAGAGGTCTTTCTTCTTTTACTCATTTTTGTTCAACTATATCTTATGGATCTAGTCATGCTTTGTTCTCTGCTTATTGGGTGCTCTTGGTATAACATTTAGGGTTAGTTGATTTGTGCTAAACTCCTGTGTATTTTAAGCATCATGTACCCCTGTTCGCAGATTCTTGATTTGTTGATTGGACTTTAGTCCCAATTGGAAAAATTGGAAAATAAGATAAATTGAAGAGTGATAAGTGCAGTCTCATTTCTCAAGCAAGTTTCATTTTTCAATACTGATCTTTATTTATTTACTGGAAAATTTTCATCTTTCTTCCGTGGTCTCTACAGTGGAATGTTGGTTCAGGATCCAACCAAAGGCAATGGCCCTGATATAGAGGGTTTCTTCGAGCAGGTGAGGCAGATGGGCGCTAGGCCGGTGCAGTACGAGCAGCAAAACCCCTCGAGCTCTAGCTCTAGCTCGGGGAGTTTTACAGGGACCGGCAGGACACTGTCTGGGGAGGCAGCACCAACTGTACCAGAACCAACTGTTTCCCAACCACCTCAAACTTCCCTCCACCACATCGTATTCTGGAACAATGGGTTCACTGTCGATGATGGTCCGCTTAGGATGTTTGATGATCCTGAGAATGCTTCCTTTCTAGAGGTAACGAGTTAATTTATGATTAATTTACTGCTATTAATCGCTGGTATCCATCCAAAGCCACTTCTTTCTAAAAACAAGCTGTCATTCTGCTAACATGTCAATTACTAGTTTGATGTGATCCTGTACCATGCGATATGACTTTTGGTTAAAAGTTACCTGAGCTTGATGGTCCCCATGCTTAGTTTTATTGGAATTTGCCTCTTCTTGGGGTAACTCGAGATGAATTTTGATCTAATAAATTGTTCTGTTACAATGTGTTGGAACACCCCTGCATAGATTCTTACTGTCAAAGTAAATGATATGACTTACTGTCGCTATCTTTTAGGATGTTAAGATCGAGTTATTTACATGGGTATCAAAATGTAAATAGAATTTGTGCAAACAAGATCCTAGCATGCATTATGTAATTCCTAATTGAAGTTTTCATCAAATTTCAATTTCACGAATCATGATCTCAGCTTTGCCTATAAAGCTTCAATTTTTGTGTACATTACTAAGAAAATCTATGTATAATTATGCATGCAGTATATTTAGATGTAGATTTCTAGTTTGTTTGGCACAATAAACAAGTGCGGTATGATGCAATAGGGATTGTGTTATTTTTTTTGGGGGCCCTCTAACCATCAGAGTATTCCACTATCAATGCTTGCAACTAAACTTTTAAGCTTTTGCAATGGCGGTGTTGATTTAATTTTTTTTTTTTTTTATGGAATGAAAAACGAGTCCCTTGTTGTTTTGCAATTAATTGCAATTTTGAACAGTGTGAACTGTGTGTCATGTTATTGTTTAGGGTGGGCTTTCTAGATGCTAACGCTTTCCTTGAAAATCCATAAGAAAACTTTTAGAATTATCTAGTTAAATAGCAAAAAGAAAACTATCTGTTCATTGGTTGCAATTTAAAGTATTCTTACATGGTTATACTAATTTGGTTCTTTTTCTTCTTTATTTACCGTATCATTCAGAGCATTAAGAGGTCAGAATGCCCCAGAGAGCTGGAGCCTGCTGACAGGAGGACAGTGGTCAATGTCAACCTCTTTAGGCGTTCCGAAGATTATCAGGTATGCCTTTATTAAATTTAATTGCATTATTTCTTCTCAAAATGAAAATGAGACTAAACAAAACCTGGTTTATGCAGGCACCTGTTGCTCCTCCTAAGCCGTTTCAGGGTGTTGGGAGAACCTTAGGGGAGGGTTCCTCATCTGACACCCCTCTAGTTGCCGAACCCAAGGCTGCCTCCAGTTCACCCAACCCCAGCACTGTCTCAGGGTCACTGATCGGGTTGTCTGTTGATGATTCTTTGCCTTCCACCCCAATACAACTGAGACTGGCAGATGGGACCCGCATGGTTGCACGCTTCAACACCACTCATACAGTTGGACACATACGTACTTTCATAGAAGCCTCAAGGCCTGGTATGGCAACAAACTACCAATTGCAAACTGGGTTCCCTCCAAAGGTGTTAAGCGATACCAGTTTAACTATTGAACAAGCTGGTCTCGCAAATTCTGTTGTAATTCAGAAAATGTAGATCTGGCTGTGTTTGTTTGAATCTGTACTGTATGTTTTATATAGCATGTCTAGAGCTGTGTTTCGGTTTATGTTTTTTCGTACCAGTGGGGGTATTGGTAGCTGACTTGCTGCATTTGCTGGTATTAATATTTTCTGACTCGAAAACATCATATTCACTGTGCTACATTATCTTGTCTGCGGGATCATTAGTGGAATGATTTTTTCTTCAATTTCTATTTTTGGCCTGAGGTTGCATCATGTTGGAGAATGCTTTAGCTAATAATGCCCCTGGTGAAGTTTTGAGTAATGTTTGTCATAGTTTTGGGAACCTGTCTGATAAAATCAAACCACTCGGACTGCACTTTGAGGTGAGATTTTGGAACTAGGGGTGTCAATGGGTACCAACACGTTGGGTGGAAGCATTTTCATACTGAAAGTATTTTATTTTTTTTACCCTTACTCGTACTCAATTACTCAATAAGCTAACGAAAAATAAAATTTGCTCATTCCTATCTTATCCAATACGGTATGAAACAGATGAACTGATAAAAATTGTCATTAAATAGATATGTATGAACCATGAATAAAACTATATCATTTCATGCATCATATCTATATAAAAAAATAATTTATATTTAATTTTTAATAATTACTCTATAAAGTAACATGTGCGAAATAGTCTTCACCCGTTATGTTAACAAAAAGAGAATTTTATCCTTATACATACTCGGTAAACTAGCAAAAAAAAAAAAAAAGTATTTCATATTTGTCTTATTAAATGCGATACTGGTCAAATTAACGGATAAAAAGGTGCCATTAACATCTCTATTGTATAGTTGAAATTAAGTATAGTTGAAATTAAGTATGCAGAGAGAGAAGAAGAGAGCAAAGGTGTGACCGCATCTGTCCGTGGCTGGTTACTTGCTCGAAAACAACAAATTTCGAAGATGAGCAGAGGGAAGAGAAGGTAAACGGAGGCGAACTGTGCTCCAAAGTTGAAGGGAAACTCAACAATTGTGTAATTAGAGGAGGTGAAATCACTGACTTCTTCTTCCTTTTTTCTTTCTTTCTCTTTTCATTAATAAAAGAATTCTGGAGCACACCCTAACGCAACCAACTTTCTTTTTTTTGGATCATTTTGGTGCGAGTTACTGAGTAAAAGTTGTAGACTTTAACCATGCATACGAAAAATCAAGAGCAGAAATTTTGCCATTCTGTCCACTAGTTTGAATTTCAATCATCCAAGTAAAATCAAATAGCATAAATGGAGTTCTGAAAAAGTAAGAAAGAAATTAAAACAAATATAAAAAAGAAGACAGATAAACAAAGAGGGCACTGCAGGAACAAAAGGTATATAAAAACAAGCAGTCAATTTTCTTAAAATTTCGGAAACATTTTCAATCGATCACCAAAATTTCAGGAACATATAGATAAAAAATTTCTATCCTTGCAACGCTTTGACAAAGATAGGCAGCTCAGCGAGTTGAGTTAACAGAATATTTTAGTTTACATCCGAACCGTTCGATTAAAATTCAGACTAATTCGGCAAGAGATAAAATACATGGACTTCTTTAATATTCGTGTAGATTCTGATCGGACGGTCCGGATCTAAACAGAAATATTCTGTTACAATTCTCAGCTCAGCTGGAGGTTCCATTTGGTTTTTGTTCAAGGGACGTCTCCAGTTGATTAAAAATTTTGGAACTCGTTTATATTTGTAGTAAAAGAATATTAATTTATAGGTCTCGAGCGGAGAGAGAGCCTCGAATTGCATGATAGCTGGCTGCGTGCCGCTACCAGCAGCTGCCACGTTGCACCAACCCACACGCACCCATCTGTCTTATCTATTATTTATTTATTTACAACTCAAAACTCTAAGAATCGATCGAGTTCATCTCATTCTCATCAGTCCTTGCCTTGTTTTTTATTTTCCTTTTTTCTTATTTTTTTAAGAAAAGATAGACTCTTTTCTCTTTGCCGTTCTTCCACATACAGAGCAATAAGAGAGAGAGAAATGATGATGTTGCAGAGGCTGTGCCAGTCCATGAAAATGAAAAAGATGGTGATGGTTCCATCACTTGCCGTTGGAAGCAATCTCGTTTTGAGGGTACCGCTATAACCCACAACTCTTCCTCCTCAATTTATTATTTAATCACTCTAACAATTTCAATTTCAATTTCATTCCTTCAAAAATTGTACTTTTTGTTTCAAATATGTTTCATCAAGGAAACAAATTAGCAACTAGCAAGACTTGAAACCTCTCTCTCTCTCTCTCTCTCTCTCTTTCAGAAGCTCCAGGCCCAAACAAGCAGCGTTTGGGCTGGGTTTTAAATTTATTCAGACAATGACATAATAAATAGTAAAGTGAGATAAAAAGCAAATGAGAAGAGAAGTAGTTGTGCAGACGCAAGTGCTACGCATCCATTATGAATTCATGACCTGTGCAGTCTGTACTACTACTACTTTTTCTATATGTATGTCCAATTTCTCAATAGCAAATTAATTATAATGTCTTCTATGGCTCAGAAATAAACTTCTTCTGACTGCTGACACCAACACATTATGTTGACATATGTAAAATATATATGTACATGTACGTGTTGTTAGTTGTTACCATATTTATTGACTGAATTTGACTAACACTTGAATTATATATGCTAATTCTATATTGGTAATTAATTAATTTTTTTTTTTTTTTTGAAAAACTGATAGTGGCTATCAGTGGCTATATTGAATACCGCTTAATGAGGTAATTAATTAATTGTCAGAAATTATGTGACACCATCCATTATATATGTATATACATGTTACCAATAAATGGAAGTTAATGGACATTTTTTTAATTAATTGATCAACAGTTACAATTTTAATTGTCCTGCTGCATGTCTATGTACAATTGTACAGTACTCAACTGATGATAGGTAAGCGAAATGACGGAGAAGGCAAGATCGACTGCCGAAGAGTTCCTACGGCAGGCCAAGGAAAAAAAAGACGAAATCACCGAGGCAGCAAAGGAAACCTTAGACAACTCCAAGGAAGCCGTGCTTGGCGAGACCCAGCAAGGCAAAGAAAGGTTTAAAGAGAAGGTCGAGAAAGGCAATTACGATAGAATCGGCCGTACTTAATTACACAATTAAGATGCTTCATACGCTTTAATCTAGATCGATCGGTGTATCGATCTCCTCTAGTGTACGTACTGTCAACAAGCTAGCTAGTGTTAATTAATTAATTAGTGTTTTCTACTTTCTAGCTGCTGCTGCTTGTAGAATTTAGAAATAAATATAGAGTGAGGCTATGGTGCTATGCATAGCACCAATGGCTAGTGTACTACGGCTCAATATGATACTTTTTAAAATCCTAACGGTCGATCCGACCGTTCAATGTGATATCCATATGAATATGTACTTGCAAACTAAATTTTCTATTTTTTCGAATTTTTTTACTATTTTTTTAGATAGGTAGAAAAATCAGTGTTTTTTGAAAATTCTGGACCATCAAAATTCTACCTATCTGAAAAAATAGTAAAAAAATTCAAAAAAATATAAAATTTAGTTTGCAAGTACATATTCATATGGTTATCACATTGAACGGTCGGATCGACCGTTAGGATTTTAAAAAGTACCATATTGAGCCGTAGTACACTAGCCATCCGTGCTATGCATAGCACCATAGCCTCATTCATAAATATAATATATTGTTGTGTAGTATTTTTACAATAAACTACTTGTTGATATGGTAAATTAATTTATACTGTTGTTCAACTTGCTGGATGGAAGAAAATCTGATAATTAATGTATTATTGTCAGTTAATTTATCAAGCAAATGGATGGTTTGATAAATTTGCAAGGAAATTAAATTAAAGATGGATGGATTGATAGATAGGAAATTGTGTCGACATAGTTACATCAGTACTGTTTCTGGCATCCTCTTACAGTCTTACTTTCTGAACATGAGTACCACTAGTCTGTACCTTTTCTGATTCTGTACAAGTGAGTGACATCAGATCCTCTTTTGTTGTTGCCTACGCTTAAAAACATTATATGTTAAGATATTTATGTCTACACATAGAGAAGGAAATTTGCGTTGTGTTGTGCTCTGATTAAGTTAAAAAATTTACGTCGTGTGTGATCAAATTTAGAGGAATAATCACGATATGTTAGTCATGATGTGACTAAGGTATGTTGTGGCCATATATGTTGTGTTCAAATATAACTGGTCATGTTTGGTCACATTTAACTTTTTATTCACAATTTAAGTTAGTTTATTAGTTTATTCAAAATTCACAATTTAATCAAGATCTAACTGTACTGATTACGCGCGGTGTAACTATGTGTTGTGCTGTGCTAATTTTTCAATTGATGGTCACAATACAAAACACACGAATTACCACACGTAAACAGCACACGTGTCGTGTCGTGCTATGACATATTCGGTTATTATATAATTTTTTTACGTCTCTAGCAACATATATGGTGCTGATTTAAATTGATTTATGTCATTTCTTCCCCAATTTTTTTTACTATATATACCTGTTGGTATTTGGTAGAAGTCAAACAGAGCAACAACGAATTTTAGGATAGCAAAATTAATGAAATCCGCGTAGGAAAGCAGAAATCTGATGTAGAGTTGTGGCAAATTAATATGATCATCTCTAATTCTACTTACTTTCTAGATACTCCCTGCTTTCTAATGAAATAATTAATTTACTCAATATGTCCACAAATGAAAAGCATTTCAAAAGTCTTGAGGTATTGATTGATAATTTTATTGGCAGTACTTTTTTTGTGCTAATTGTCAATTATATAATTTAACTAGATACTTAGACAAATATATCTTTAAATCTCATAATTTTAAATGCATTAAATTTACTATTATTATCTGTTAATATTTTTGACTTCACTGATCTTAAAGCGCTGATTGAAAAAATGCATAATTATTTAGTTAACTAATTTCACTATTATTATATAAAAATATTGTTTTTTTTTCGTTATTATTTTTTTCACCATGCACACAAGCAGACCTATTTTCTATGAATTACATTTTTGACATATATATATGCGTACGCAGTTAGCACCAGAAATGAAAACACGAAGTGAAATCCACGTAGGAAAGCAGAAGCAAGCATTAGTTTATGTTAATTACCTCATTTTGGACAACTAATACTGTCTTGGGCTCCATTTAATTTACCCTTTCATCAATTAATTAAAGGGATTCTTTCCATAAAAGATATCTCGCACAACAACTGGGCTCCATTTACCCCTCCCTTCCGGGAAATTTGTTCTTCACTTTTTAAGCACGCCTCTTAAATTTGATTGCCTCCTTGTCATTTCACATTTTAGTTTAATTAAGACTAACCCATTATTAAATACTAGATGCCGTTCCAGCCATAAAAATTAATTAATATATATATAGTTACTTGTATGATCCATTAACTAGCTAATTTAGTCATAAGCAACTAAAATCAAACCACTATAACAAATCAAATAGGTAATATATATGGCACAAGAAACTTAATCCACACTTTTGAGAGCATACGAGATAATGAAAAAAAGAAAAAGTTAAAAGGGCGGTAGGTTCTTGACTTTTATTTGTAACTCAAATTAAACTTCATTCATTTTAATTTGCATTACCTTCGTGGCTTTATTTTTAAAATTTTAATAACTCGAAGTTTAAAATTTAGATATCAAAATTAAACTGTTAGATACGATCAACATTATATGTTTTCTCTATGCACATGTAAAATATTATGACATTTCAACTTTGTTTTGATTGTTATTAAGAACTTGTAAAAAATAAACTGATGTGGATAATTTCTGAATATCGATTTTTCAACTTATTGATTCACACAAATAACAAAACCAATTTTTTTTTATGTGCATATACATAAAATAATATAGATTACATATAACAGTTTTATTTTAACATATAAAATTACAATTAATCTTATTGAAAAATTAAAAAATGAAGACACCGTGAAAACACAGAAAATAAAGACATAAATGCTGCTCTTCTTTAAAAAATAATGATAGGGCATATTATGAGATAATTAAAAAGCGGAAATAGAAAGTGTGCATGCCGTTAACGTTGTAACGATAACTTGAACAGTCTCGGCCAGGTTTTGAGGCGAGAAGCATGCAACTGATCTTTTTACATGATCGATGTCTGTATCTGTATCACCCCAAAAAGAATTAAAACAGCAATATCCACATTTAAAATCTGCATTGTATTTGCGTCACTAAAGAAACCAGTTTGTTTTACGTCTTACCTCATTTATAGTCATATAAATATATATATATATATATATATATACTCATCCACAACATATATAGTTTCTTCTGTAACAATTTGTGTGGGTAACTTCCTGTGGTGACATGTTCCTGTATGTGTAGGCCAAGAATTTGTGTTACATACAACGGCGGAGGTAGATTTTCAACGCATATTAGGATTCAATTATGTAAAATTTTCATACTGGAGTTAATTTTACGGTACTCATAATATTTTTCTCTAAAATATATATAGTAAAATCATATTTAAGCGAATTGATCCACATTCAGCGTTAATAGCCAATTCGCATCTCCTGTCATAGATGATATGATTGTTGTAATGCTCCATATATAAACTGTATGTGAAGGGTATAAATTAACACTTAATTAACTAGATGATTAGATTCCATGAACAAGAATTAATTTAATTAAACATATATAACTTTGGGTTAGGAGTTCCAACATAATGTTACTTTGGAAACTTTTCCTTTTGTGGAGTAGCCACCTCAAAAGACAATAATACAATTTAGTAGAAAAAGAAGCCATTTCCTTGGCTTGGTTTAGTTAGTTGCCAATATACTCGGACAGCACTAGAAATGAATTAAGGCTATAAATGAAGATGAAGTTTAAGTTGAATGATGATGCCATTTTGCAATATTCCATAAATAGCCCCCACCAATACCATGCATGCCTTTCCTAACTTTTTGTCTTATTTCCTATCAGCCAGTGCTCTTGGTAGTGCTCTTGCTAGTGCTATTGCAAAGGAGAAGAAATTAATGCCATGGATAGGCCCCGAGCAACTAGGCTAAGCAAGTCATGTATTCTCATTATAGGTAAAGGGAATTTGTGATTTTATAAATGAATTTTAGTTAGTACATGAATTAAATTTTTTTGAATTGATATATGGTGTTTGTAGTGGTGGCAAGTGTGGAGAGATTTGCGTACAAGGGGGTGTCTTCAAATCTGGTGACATACTTGACAGAGGTGGTGCAGATGAGCACTTCATCAGCAGCGAGGAGTGTAAGCACATGGAGTGGCGTCAACTTCATGCTCCCTCTGCTCAGCGCTGTTGCCACCGATTTCTTCTGGGACCGCTACTCCGTCATTGCAGCCTCTTCTCTGCTTTATGTGGTGGTTAGAACTGTTGAAAAATTAGAAATGGATTGAATTAAATTCAGTCTCTTATAGAACAAAACTATCTGATTAATTTCTCTTCAATCATTATATCAGGGCTTGATTGGTTTAACTTCATGGGCATTGCTCCAAGCATGGATGCCGTGTTCGTCTCTATTTCTACCTCTCTACTTGATTTCCATCGGCCAAGGCGGCTACAATCCCTCGCTACAAGCCTTCGGAGCTGATCAATTACAAATGGATGAGGATGCCGATGATGATGACTTGGCCTATGAGTTAGAGGAGCAAAAGAGCAAAGTGAAGAGCCTGTTCTTCCAATGGTGGTATTTTGGAATTTGTACCGGTTCTCTTTTGGGCAATTCCATCATGTCTTATGTGCAAGACACGATCGGTTGGGGGCTTGGATTTGCTATCCCAAGTGGTGTCATGGCCCTGTCCGTTAGTTCGTTCATATGTGGAGCGAGGCTTTACGTGTACAACAAGAGAAAAGCACATAAAAGCCCTCCTTTCGAGAGTGTTGTTCGGTTCGTCAAGGATGTCGCCTCAAGTGTAATTGCGCGAAAGGTGCGGTTGCCATTTAGAGATGACGACGACGACGATGAAGTGGCTGTTGAATTGGAGTATGATTTTAGTAATGAAAACTAATCCTCAATTAAATTTAAATAAAAGAAACAAAATTTTTACTGAAATTTTATTTTATCTCTGTAGGTTACAAGCGAAATCCCTTAATGACCTAAGTAGCATGAAAGGCAACGGTATCAGTATCGATTCATTCAATAAATTGGAAGAACCCCTTCCGAGTGTGGCCAAGACGATAGCTCGACTACTGCCGATATGGGCTATGCTGCTGATGTTTGCGGTGAATTTTCAACAGCCGCTCACGTTCTTCACAAAACAAGGCATGTGGATGCACCACAGAATCGGCACCTCTTTTGTCGTTCCTCCCGCGATGCTTCAGAGCACAATAACAATCTCCATCATTCTTCTCATGCCTCTCTATGACAAGATGCTCGTTCCTCTGCTGCGGGTCATAACACGCGAAGAGAAAGGAATCACTGTGCTACAAAGGATTGGGATCGGCATGTTCTTGTCCATAGTAGCCATGTTTATTGCAACGTTGGTCGAGTCGAAGAGATTGTATGAATGTAGAGAAAGGGGAATAGATTTGACGATATTTTGGTTGCTTCCGCAGTATGTTTTGCTAGGCGTCTCCGACGTCTTTACTGTGGTTGGGATGAACGAGTTTTTCTACAGCGAGGTGCCAAGTACAATGCGAACAATCGGCATTGCGCTTTACTCGAGCGTCTTTGGTTTCGGGAGTTTTCTCGGTGCCTTTTTAATTGACATATTACAAGTAGTCACTGCCAAGGTAGATAGTAATAAGGGCGGTTGGTTTTCTGATGATCCAAGAGAGGCACGACTCGACAAGTATTACTTGTTTCTGGCAATTCTGAGTTGTATTAGTTTTATCATTTTTACATACTTGTCGCGGTATTACAACAGTATTAGTACTTAACTGAACTGATTTCATTGTTTTCACATTCCTCATTCCTTTCTTTTGCTCCTCTGTTTTTTTATTCCAGCATTTTGGCTAATTCCTAATGTTCATTCAATCCAATTCTAATAACTTTCGATAGGACACAATGAAATTAATTTAGTTACAAAGATACATATTATTTTTTATCAAGCAAGGAATAAACATCAACAGAAATTAATTAATGGAAAAATGGATGGATCAATAAATCAATCACTAAACAAATTAACAGAAACCAAAAGAGAAGGATGATCAAATCTTGATTCAATTAAGCACACTAGCTAGTTCCTTTCGGATTTTCTCTGCCGATACTTGTCCTTGATCCATTGTACACCGGCCATCGTACCTTTCTTGATCTTCTTTAACCCATTCGAGGCCGAGGCCTTCGCATTTGCCGTGACCTTTTGCATTCTCTTTGTTCTCGACTCTTCTTTCGGTGTTGCTGTCAGGTAGTTGCCGGTATCCCATTGATCAGCCCATGACAACCCGTTCGTGTTTTGACTATCCATTGGATCAATCTTTCTCTAAATCTTCTTGTTAAACCGTGTGTGCTACTGTTAATCGCCCAAGTATTTATAAGGGAATGAAGAAGACCAGTAGCTGTCATTAAAAAGAAAGAGCTTACAGCTACTTGCTGATTTAATTGTAATAATACTAATAATAATTAATATAAGTATTTTCCCTCTCACTTAGTGTTACTGATAGAACTGCCTTCCTTTTAGTATACAGTGCAATGTGTTGGACAATTTGAAAATGTAGAAATGAACTTATATTTAGACAAATTACACACAAGTCAGCCAAAAACATTATTTTGCTTATTATTTCTTTGGTTGAATATTGGTCAGGTAATGTGAGCAAGAAGATTAAAGAGGAAGCACTCATGTGGCTTCCAGAGACTTTGGATGTGATCCCACTCAGTACTCTGGCTCCTGCTCCTGGAGAAAGAAAATGAGATGCTGGCACCACAGTTAGAAGGACCAGCACTAGTGAACCCTGAAGACCCATGATGAAGATTAAACTCTCCACTTTCAGAATTTTGCCCCCACTGCTTATCCCCAGCCTCCTTAGGAGAGGCTTAGTGATAGTTTATCCTGTTGTCTTTTGGAATTGTATTAGACAGTTTATTCCGCAATTTTTATATATAAGAAAATAAATAAATAAATATTAAAAATAGAAATGTATCTGGGTAATTTGAAAAATGGGAAGGCAGGCGAGTGCCATGGCATACTCAAACCCATCAGAAAAAACGAAAAAAAAAGAGCCGCCATGGCTCAAGCCGACCTAGAAAAAAATAAAATTAAACGGGCCGCCATGGCCCAGGCCAGTCCAAAACGAAATTCAATTTTTTTTTTATGCTATGTTCAGTGAGCAGTCCAATAATTTTGATCAGATTCAAAATTCAATTTAGAGAAAATGGCTACATGGATTTTTGTGTTCTTTATATCAAAATAAAGTTATGAAAGTCTAGTTTCCAGATAATATAATTTCTCTATACAAAAATATTACAGAATGGTACAGTTTTAGCGATTAATTGAAAGAGGTCAGAAATCAGAAAAGCTGAAATTCCAGTGAGCAGTCCTATAATTTTGACCAGATTCAAAATTCAATTTAGAGAACATGGATATATGGATTTTTGTGTTCTTTATATCAAACTAAAGGTATGAAAGTCTAGTTTTCAGATAATATTTTCTCTATACAAAAATATTACAGATTGGTACAGTTTTAGCAATTAATTGACAGAGGTCAGAAATCAGAAAAGCTGAAATTTCAGTGAGCAGTCCAATAATTTTGACCTCTGTCAATTAATCGCTAAAACTGTACCAATCTGTAATATTTTTATATAGAGAAATAATATTATCTGAAAACTAGACTTTCGTACCTTTATTTTGATATAAAGAACACAAAAATCCATGTAGCCATGTTCTCTAAATTGAATTTTGAATCTGGTCAAATTTATAGGACAGCTCACTGAAATTTCAGCTTTTCTGATTTCTGACCTCTGTCAATTTTTTGCTAAAACTGTACCAATCTGTAATATTTTTGTATAGGAAAATTATATTATCTGGAAACTAGACTTTCATACCTTTATTTTAATATAAATAACACAAAAATTCAGGTAGTCATTTTCTCTAAATTGTATTTTAAATCTGGTCAAAATTATTGGACTGCTCACTGAACATAGCATAAAAAAAAATTGAATTTCGTTTTGGGCTGGCCTGGGCCATGGCGGCCCGTTTAATTTTTTATTTTCTTTTTTCTGGGTCGGCCTGAGCCATGGCGTCCCGTTTTTTTTTTTTTTTTTTCATTTTTTCTGATGGGTTTGAGTATGCCATGGCGCCCGCCTGCCTTCCCATTTTTCAAATTACCCCGATACATTTCTTATTTTTAATATATTTTCTTATATATAAAAATTGCGGCAGTTTATTTTGTATCTCTTTCATCAATGTTGCATGCTTAATGCTGAGGTGCTTTGTTTTGGGCAAATATTAGGTCTGTGTTTTGTAACTCAACTTTGTTTCATTAAGGACTTTTTAGCCTTTTTTTCAAAATAAAATAAAATAATTAATATAAGTATGAGATCGTGAAGAAATTGAGTTTTTAGGATTGAAGGCTGACCAAAACATAACTCATGATCGCCAAGTTTCTAGAATTAATACAATATATAAACAATAAAAGAAGTCAAATGCAATTTCCACCTTTCTTAGAATAAATGTTTTGACCTCTTTGAACAAACTCAACATATCCGAGGAAAAACCATTTTATTCTTTTCTAGATGTACTCATATCTGAATTCATTAAATTATCATAATTTTTAGACTCCTTTCCCCTCTGTTAATTAAGGGGTAGCAAGAAACTCGATCAAAATGACTTTTGTGACACAATTAAATTAATAAAAAACAAGGTTTTCCCGCTATTATTTCATAAATAGCCCACCATACCATGCATGCTTTTCCTAACTTTCTGTCTTATTTCCTATCAGCCAGTGCTCTTGCTAGTGCTATTGCAAAGGAGAAGAAATTAATGCCATGGATAGGCCCCGAGCAACTAGGCTAAGCAAGTCATGTATTCTCATTATAGGTAAAGGGACTTTGTGATTTTATAAATGAATTTTAGTTAGTACATGAATTTAAATTTTTTGAATTGATATATGGAGTTTGTAGTGGTGGCAAGTGTGGAGAGATTTGCGTACAAGGGGGTGTCGTCGAATCTGGTGACATACTTGACAGAGGTGGTGCAGATGAGCACTTCATCGGCGGTGAGGAGTGTAAGCACATGGAGTGGCGTCAACTTCATGCTGCCTCTGCTCAGCGCTGTTGTCACCGATTCCTTCTGGGACCGCTACTCCGTCATTGCAGCCTCTTCTCTGCTTTATGTTGTGGTTAGAACTTTTGAAAAATTAGAAATGGATTGAATTAAATTTAGTCTCTTATAGAACAAAACTATCTGATTAATTTCTCTTGTGACATTATATCAGGGCTTGATTGGTTTAACTTCATGGGCATTGCTCCAAGCACGGATGCCGTGTTCGTCTCTATTTCTACCTCTCTACTTGATTTCCATCGGCCAAGGCGGCTACAATCCCTCGCTACAAGCCTTCGGTGCTGATCAATTACAAATGGATGAGGATGACGATGATGATGACTCGGCCTATGAGTCAGAGGAGGAAAAGAGCAAAGTGAAGAGCCTGTTCTTCCAATGGTGGTATTTTGGAATTTGTACCGGTTCTCTTTTGGGCAATTCCATCATGTCTTATGTGCAAGACACGATCGGTTGGGGGCTTGGATTTGCTATCCCCAGTGGTGTCATGGCCCTGTCCGTTAGTTCGTTCATATGTGGAGCGAGGCTTTACGTGTACAACAAGAGAAAAGCACATAAAAGCCCTCCTTTCGAGAGTGTTGTTCGGTTCGTCAGGGATGTTGCCTCAAGTGTAATTGCACGAAAGGTGCGGTTGCCATTTAGAGATGACGACGATGAAGTGGCTGTTGAATTGGAGTATGATTTTAGTAATGAAAACTAATCCTCAATTAAATTTAAATAAAAGTCACAAAAATTTTACTGAAATTTTATTTTATCTCTGTAGGTTACAAGCGAAATCCCTTAATGACATAAGCGAAATCCCTTATGTCTTTTTTTGAAAATGCTGCCACTGTCAGCATTTTCAAAAAAAGACATAAGCAGCATGAAAGGCGACGGTATCGGTATCAATTCATTCATTAAATTGGAAGAACCCCTTCCGAGTGTGGCCAAGACGATAGCTCGACTACTGCCGATATGGGCTATGCTGCTGATGTTTGCAGTGAATTTTCAACAGCCGCTCACGTTCTTCACAAAACAAGGCATGTGGATGCACCACAGAATCGGCGCCTCTTTTGTCGTTCCTCCCGCGATGCTTCAGAGCACAATAACAATCTCCATCATTCTTCTCATGCCTCTATATGACAAGATGCTCGTTCCTCTGCTGCGTGTCATAACACGCGAAGAGAAAGGAATCACTGTGCTACAAAGGATTGGGATCGGCATGTTCTTGTCCATAGTAGCCATGTTTATTGCAACGTTGGTCGAGTCGAAGAGATTGTATGAATGTAGAGAAAGGGGAATAGATTTGACGATATTTTGGTTGCTTCCGCAATATGTTTTGCTAGGCGTCTCCGACGTCTTTACTGTGGTTGGGATGAACGAGTTTTTCTACAGTGAGGTGCCTAGTACAATGCGAACAATCGGCATTGCACTTTACTCGAGCGTGTTTGGTTTCGGGAGTTTTCTCGGTGCCTTTTTAATTGACATATTACAAGTAGTCACTGCCAAGAGAGATAGTAATAAGGGCGGTTGGTTTTCTGATGATCCAAGAGAGGCACGGCTCGACAAGTATTACTTGTTTCTGGCAATTCTGAGTTGTATTAGTTTTATCATTTTTACATACTTGTCACGGTATTACAACAGTACCAGTACTTGACTGAACTAATTTCATTGTTTTCACATTCCTCATTCCTTTCTTTTGCTCCTCTGTTTTTTTATTCCAGCATTTTGGCTAATTCCTAATGTTCATTCAATCCATTTCTAATAACTTTCGATAGGACACAAAGAAATTAATTTAGTTACAAAGATACATATTATTTTTTTATCAAGCAAGGAATAAACATCAACATAAATTAATTAATGGAAAAATGGATGGATCAATAAATCAATCACTAAACAAATTAACAGAAACCAAAATAGAAGGATGATCAAATCTTGATTCATTTAAGCACACTAGCTAGTTCCTTTCGATTTTCTCTGCCGATACTTGTCCTTGATCCATTGTACACCGGCCATCGTACCTTTCTTGATCTTCTTTAACCCATTCGAGGCCGAGGCCTTCGCCTTTGCCGCGACCTTTTGCATTATCTTTGTTCTTGACTCTTCTTTCGGTGTTGCTGTCAGGTAGTTGCCGGTATCCTATTGATCAGCCCATGACAACCCGTTCGTGTTTTGACTATCCATTGGATCAATCTTTCTCTAAATCTTCTTGTTAAACCGTGTGTGCTTCTGTTGATCGCCCAAGTATTTATAAGGGAATAAATAAGACCAGAAGCTGTTATTAAAAAGAAAGAGCTTACAGCTACTTGCTGATTTAATTGTAATAATACTAATAATAATTAATATAAGTATTTTCCCTCTCACTTAGTGTTACTAATAGAACTGCCTTCCTTTTAGTTTACAGTGCAATGTGTTGGACAATTTGGAAATGCAGAAATGAACTTATATTTAGACAAATTACACACAAGTCAGCCATAAACATTATTTTGCTTATCATTTCTTTGGTTGAATATTGATCAGGTAATGTGAGCAAGAAGATTAAAGAGGCAACACTCATGTGGCTTCTAGAGACTTTGGATGTGATCCCACTCAGTACTCTGGCTCCTGCTCCTGGAGAGAAAGAAAATGAGATGCTGGCACCGCAATTAGAAGGACCAGCACTAGTGAACCCTGAAGACCCATGATGAAGATTAAACTCTCCACTTTCAGAATTTTGCCCCCACTGCATATCCCCAGCCTTTTGGAATTGTATTAGACAGTTTATTTTGTATCTCTTTCATCAATGTTGCATGCTTAATGCACGACTGAGGTGCTTTGTTTTGGGCAAATATTAGGTCTGTGTGTTTTGTAACTTAGCTTTGTTTCATTAATATGAAACTGTAGGGCGCATAAAGTTGCACTGAAGGGAAGGTGTGTGCATGCGTATAATGTTTCAAGGTTCCGTGCTCTCTGTTTTCAAGACATGGAGAGGGCATCGAACTTGAGACATTCATGTCTTCCTGCTATTCCTTCTGGTTCACTCTCGATAGGCCTATCGTTCATAATCGGTCTATTGAGAAAGTTTATTGATTGTGGGGACGTTTAACTCCTGACGGGCGCAAGTCCCCGCCGTTAATTACATCAGCAGACCTTCCCGAGTCAAACTGAATACCTCGTTCATTCCAGAATTTGTGCCTATGTTTTTGTGAACTGAATAATGAGGCTAAAAGAGGGGCTCATGTACTGTTTTTGGATTTGGTTGGTTCTCACTATTGGACATATGTGTGTGCGTGTATGTTATGATGCATATGTAGATATGCCATTTATTTATTTAGAACATATTCTATACTTGAGAAATACATGTATGTGTTTTATTTACGATTTATTCACAAAGAAACCATTTGAGTTTGAGGGAAAAGGATATTTTGGTCATTTTCAGTATTTGGCTGATGCTTGAACATATTTGATTTTGATTTGTAAACATAGAGGATTTGATTTGGGTTCATTTGGAGTTGATTTGAGTCAATTTGGACTTGAAACAAAGTTATGGCCAAAAGGGGCTTGTTTTGTGAAATTTTCATCTTTTCAGGGACCTATTTGTAAAGCTTGGGGGATTGGAGTTTGTGATGGGGTTTTGATCTATAGACACATTCTTGTATTTTTGTATATTTATTTAGCATTTATTGAAAGTGAATAGGGTCTCTTTATACATGCAATGCCTTTTTAGTTTGATGCAATGTTTGAATTTTGATACGTCCTATCTCGGGAGATGAGGCCGTATGGGAAATTGGGCTGAGTCGGATTCGTCCTGCCAAAAGATGGCAGGCCGAGGTGTGGAGTGAGTTGTGAACTCGGGGTGGATTGTGAGAGATTCTGACTCTATCCTGTATGATCTCTCTTGTGGTTGGAAAAACGTCCCTTTGCTTCATGGGAATCACGGCCTTATATAGTCCGTCCATAACTGCTATCTCGGGCAGTTATGGAGGACGTGGGTAGTTATGTCAGCCGTTACTGGGATGGGAGGCATTAAGTTAGCCGTTTCCACTATCATCCCGTATGTCGGTTAACACAATCCCCATTTAAGGCATATTGGGGCCGCTGTATTGGGCCCCGACTTGGTGGATATTTGGGTCTTTCATATGACTTCGGGTTGGCCTCTTAGTGAGGTCCGAATCCCAGTCGTTCATGGCCCAGTTTAAATTAAAGGGCCTGTGGAACATGGCCCTATCATTAGCCCCCGAAGTCGGAATGCATCAGCGAGATGCTTTCGACTTGAGGGTGTATAACTCATGAAAGCACAATTAAGAAAGTACCAAACATAAATAAACCCTTCTTATATTAATAAAGACTCGTTACAACTTGAGCTAAACTAAAAGATTCAATCAGAAATAAAGGCTACAACTCGAGATGAACTAAGGCTTCAAGCAAAAAATAAAAGGTGGATCTACGTAGCCTATTAGCTTTTATTCTTATAAGTAATTTAATGAAATCCCGGAGGTGAAGGGATGAAGTCCATCATCTCACTATCCGGATCTTCAAAATGATCGTCTTCCCAAATCTGGTCCGGAGTAGCTGTAGCCAATGTGGGTGCATTGGGATGTCGGTTTTGGCAAGTTTGACATCTGAAGAATCGACGTCGGGGATCTGACCGATCATGAATCAAAAAATGAGAGGGATGCCACCACGTGCGACAACCCCGACATTTGACCATGTCTTCTTTTAGGGCAGATTTCCCACATGCCAGGCAATCGCGAAGAGGTCCGAGGAATTCGACGATGTTAAATTCGTCGCCCACCTCCCTGAATACTGCCAGCTTGTAATTTAAAAGGTCTCGGATGGTGACGGACTCGTTATCCAGCATCCAATCCAAGTCATTGGGAAAGTCTTGGATCAAGTCCTCCCTCTCCTCGGTTGTAAGTACACGTCGCTGGGGACCTCGGCTGGAGCTGGATGAACCAACAGGGCGAGATGGGATAATTCGACGCTCAATAGCTCGACGTTGCCTTGCACGTTCCTCTAGGAACTCTAAAGCATGTCGGTTAACAGACATGATGGATGCGAGGTGGAAATATTTGTTTTCTCAAAAGCAAAAGTAAAAGGGAAAGTATGTAGGGAAAGTGTGTCCCTGTCCTGTAAGAAATACCCTATTTATAGTCGTCGAACCGCTATCTGCCCAACTGTATACCATTAAATTGGCAAGTTTAAAATAGGCAGGTTTTAAAATAGGCAGGTTTTAAAATAGGCAGGTTTTAAACCGCCATCTCTCTTTTTTTTTTTTTTTTTTTTTTTTTTTTTTTTTTTTTTTTTTGCGCGTGTTAAATGGTTTGTAAGTAAAACGAGATGAAAGCCCGAGATAAATAGGATAACAATGAAAAATAGATTAAATGTTCATTGATATTTCAAACTCATACAAGATCTAACTCAAACTGATATAATAACAAAGCCTATTGATACTAAAGAACATCGGATCTTGGAAGAGATGGACACAAAGATAGTTAATGTAGCCTCCTTTACTGTTGAGCGTGAAGACCACATCGTCGAATCAAATGTAGCCTCCTTTACTGTTGAGCGTGAAGACCACACCATTGGGTTAAACAATGTCGTCGGCAACTTTATTGATCCGACGTGCGTGGGGAAGGCATTGTTTACAAGTGAAGGATGTGAAGCGAGGATCACTATGGTTCCGAGGTGATCTTCGAGCCGAACACCCGGGATGAAAGGCTTCTTCACAGCTGTCACAATGAAACATTTGCGGAGAATATCCCCTCAACTTGCAAATCGCACATCGGTCCCAAGCTAATGGGTTGTCTACATCATTGGGCTTGTGGATGGTAATCTCGTGACATAGACGAGATGACGGAATATCATCTTTTTCAAGGGCAATCTCGTTGCTCACTTGATCAGTCATCTCGTGATAGTTTGAGAGAGTAGGATAATTGTACGGTTGATGGATCGTTAAAGAAAGACGGAGGGTGTATATATAGTATATCGGCATTAAATGCCTGACGCTTCGTCTTCCGTTAACCGCCGTGAGCCATCTAGTCAGCCATCAAATCAGTCTGTAAGTCGAGGTGATGGCTCAATCCGTGCGTGACACGTGGCTTTCGTTAATTCGGTGAGAACTCGCGGCCGTTGAACGAGCGCGGGAATCGAAGCGTCGCCATGATGAAAGGAGACAGCGCGACGTTTCGTGGCGTCGTTTCGAAAACTACGCAAGTATTGAGCGGGAAAAAAGAAGGCCTCTATATATTTCGGCCCCCCCCCCCTCCCCACTTAATTAATATCGTTTACTTGAGCCATTTGAAATCGGAGCGAAAGAGCAAAAGCAATCTCGGAATTCAGGAGCTGTCAATCTCGGAAGCGAAAGTCGAGCATTTCAACCTCCAAAAAGGTAAGCCTTTATCACCTCGGTAGCTGGCATTAAATTAGCACATCCGGCATGTTATAATGTTTATTGGCCGAAGTTACGGAGTAAAATAATGAATAACATTAGTATGGTATGTTATAGGAGTCTATTTGCCTACCATAACTGTGACATCTAATGTGCGTTAGTAACATGAATGCTTTTAGAAACTGATATTGTAATAGTAAGGTCGGTGACTTAAGCCAATCCTGTTTATTCGTAAATTTAGAAATGGCCGAAGAACAAGGTGGATCTCGACTTGCCAGATGCCCCGTGTGAAGGACAGGATGATTTGCCTTCTGAGTCGGAAGATAACAGTGTAGACCTCGAAATGAGGGCAACTGAAGAAGATGAGACCAACCCAGACGAGCAAGGAAATGAGGCGATTTTAGATGCTCACAGCTCACCTCGTGAAGGAGGAAATGAAAGTCCCAGAGCGGTGGACCCATCTATTTGTAAGTGTAAATTTATATATCTTATTCCTCGAGATATTGTATTCTGGCCTATGCTTACTAAGTCTCTGTTTTTGTTTATATGCAGGATCATATCGAGCTAAGGAAGCAAGGAATTTTATTTTGTTTAGGAATGATTTTATACCCCCGAGATGTGGGGGTTAACAGAACTGTGATGTATTAATGTATTCATACCCCCGAGATGTGGGGGTTTAACAGAAATGTTGTACTATTTTTATTCAGACCCCGAGATGTGGGGGGTTTTAACAGATCTTTTTGTAACCTGTTTTAAATATTATATCCTATTTCTTAACTTGTGTTGATTTGTCTGAGATGTTTCGTTCAACTTTTATCTCGATCTATGCTTTGTATATATCTCTCTATGCTTTGTATATATACCTCTTGCCCCCCTTTTTTTTTTGTTTATTCGACATCAGGGAAAGGAGAGGTCGCGAGAAACATATACGTTACCCCGAGGGGTTTTCGATTAATGTCGCGAACACAAATTATGTTACTGTTTTAACAGTCGTCGTCTCGGAAGACTACATTTATTTGTTGTGTATCTCGGGAATGTTAACCAAGACTTATTTCGTTGCCAAAAAAGGCTTTCGTTCATATATCTCGTACCCAAATAATAAGAACACAATCAAATATCATATATATATATTGATAACAGCCTAGGACCATACAAAAACTTGTATCTCGGCCTAGGTAAAATACATAATATGGAACAGAAAAGGCTTATCTCGCCCATAACTTTACAGGGAATATAGGAAGTAAAACAATGTGAAAGTAAAATCATACATTAAGTGTAGAATTTCCGAAGGTGACAAGCGTTCCATGGTCGAGTAAGTATGAAACCACTCGGATCTTCCAACTCGTATGCGCCTTTTCCTCGGGGTCGGATGACCTTGAAGGGACCTTCCCATTGAGGAGCGAGTTTACTGACATGTTTGCCAGTAGCTTCAACAGTTTTGAGAACCAGATCACCAGGTTGAAACGCACGAGGTACCACATGTTTGTCGAATGCACGCTTAACTCGTCGTTGATATTCCATGGTGCGTATGCGAGCTTTCTCCCGACCTTCGGTGATGAGGTCGAGGTCAGCAGCACGTGCATCGCGGTTCGCTTCAGCGGAATATGTCAAAGTGCGGAGAGATGGTTCCATCAATTCGATTGGAGTGACTGCTTCCATTCCGAATACCAGAGAATATGGTGTTTGCTGTGTAGCCTCTCTGGGTGTTGTACGATAAGCCCACAAGATGCCATCAAGAATGTCGGGCCAGTTTTTCCTGTTCTCTGCAACTTTCTTCTTCAGGCCATCTAAGATTGTACGGTTGGTGACTTCGGCCAATCCATTGCTAGCCGGGTGGCTGACCGAGGTGAAATTGTTTTGGATACCCAAGTTGGACAGGAATGCGATGGTGCGGGCTGCATTGAATTGAGTTCCATTGTCCGAGATGAGTGCATGTGGTATGCCGAAGCGACAAATGATGTTCCTCCAAATGAACTTCTCTGCTGCTGCGGCTGTAATTGTTGCCAGTGCTTCAGCTTCAACCCATTTGGTGAAATATTCCACTGCGACAATTATCCAACGGCGCTGTCGAATAGCTGTGGGAAATGGCCCGACTATGTCTATTCCCCATAAGTCAAAAGGCCAGGCCCCCGAGATGGATATCTGGTCGTATGCCGGAATGTTACTTAACTTGCTGTGGTATTGGCATCGTTCGCACTTTCGGACCAAAGTGGCCGCATCATGTTGCATGGTTGGCCAGTAAAAACCAGCTCGGAGAATGCGTTTTGCAAGAGTTTTCGCCCCTTGATGGCTCCCACAGATGCCCTCATGTACCTCTGATAACATTTTTGATGCCATTTCTTCGTTGATACACTTGAGCCAAGGTCGCACATACCCTCGTTTATAGAGGTGATTGTTGAAAATAGAATACATGGGTGCGATCCTTTTCAGACGTCGGGCTTCCAATGGGTCTGTGGGTAGAACTCCCGTGTTAAGGAAATTCCACATCGGGGTGAACCAGGAATCTCCGGGTTCAATGATGGTGAGAACAGCTGTGGTATCAATGTGAATGCTGGATTCAGGAACATCCATAACAATCACGGGCCGGTCTTTGTCAAGGTTGCCCGAAGCACCGAGCTTGGATAAAGCATCAGCTTGGCAATTTTTGTTTCGAGAAACATGTTGAATGTTGACCTCGTCAAAGTGACTCTTGAGCTGGTGGAACTGCTGTCTGTATTTGCGCAAGTTGTCATCCATGACTCTGCATTCGTCATTGATCTGCTTGACTGCCAACTCGGAATCGCTACGGAGGTGAACCTCGCGGGCTCCTAATTCTTTAGCCAACTTTAGACCCGCTATCATGGCTTCGTATTCCGCGTTATTGTTTGTTACCGGGAATTGAAAGTGAAGAGCATAATTCAGGGTTTCCCCTTGTGGACCAGTGAGAGATACCCCGGCGCCCGCTCCTTGTAATGAAGAAGCACCATCAACATGAATTACCCAGCGTCCTTCAGAGTCGGGAGGAAGTCCAGAGTATTCAGCAATAAAATCGGCGAAGATCTGGGACTTCAGGGCATTTTGGGGATGGAAAGAGACATCAAACTCGGATAACTCGAGTGCCCAAGCTAGCAATCGCCCGGATGAATCAAAATTTGCGAAGGCCTTTTTGAGTGGTATCCCGGTATAAACCTTTATGGGATGTGATTGAAAGTAAGGTCGCAACTTCCGGGCAGCTATGACTAGAGCATATGCCGCCTTTTCAATTTGGGAGTATCTGGTTTCGGCGTCCCGAAGTACATGTGAGACAAAATAGACCGGCTTCTGATCGCGTCCCTCTTCGCGAACAAGGGCAGCGCTTACTGCATGTCCTGTTGTTGCCAAATACAACACCAAGGTGTCACCCGCGGTTGGCCTGCTGAGGCACGGTGGATTGGCGAGATAGGATTTGACCTTGTCAAAGGCTATCGCACATTCATCTGTCCATTCAAATTTGGCCGACTTGCGCATGGCCTTAAAGAAAGGAAAACAAACATCCCCAGATCTCGCAATAAACCTGTTGAGAGCGGCCAGTTTACCTGTGAGAGATTGCAGCTCTTTGAGATTTCGGGGGGGCTTCATGTCGAGTATGGCTTGTGATTTGGAGGGATGAATCTCAATGCCTCGCATAGAAACCATGAAGCCAAGGAATTTACCACCAGTTAAACCGAAGAAGCTTTTCTTTGGGTTGAGCTTCATGTTGGCCGAATTTAATGTGGCGAAGGTTTCGCGGAGATCTCGGACATGGTCGAGGTCAGACATGCTTTTGACGAGTAGATCATCTACGTATGCCTCTACATTTCGTCCAATCTGGCCTTGGAAAACGGTGTTAACCATTCTTTGGAATGTGGCCCCAGCATTGCGCAATCCGAAAGGCATAACCCGGTAACAATAAAGTCCCGAGTTGGTAGTAAAAGCAGTTTTTTCCTCGTCGGCTTGGCTCATCCGGATCTGATTGTACCCGGAGAAGGCATCCATGAAACTGAGATAAGCATGTCCCGAGGTTGAATCGACCAATTGATCGATTTTGGGTAAAGGGAAAGGATCCATAGGACAAGCTTTGTTGAGATCGGTATAATCGATACACATACGCCAGTCGCCATTGGATTTCTTGACAAGCACGGGATTGGCTGTCCATTCTGGGCATTCGACATTTCTTATAAAGCCAGCGTCAAGTAATTTCTGTACCTCGCGCTTGACGGCTTGCTGTCGTTCGTCCCCCATATTGCGCTTCCTCTGTCTGACTGGTTTTGACCCTGGTTTAATGTGCAATCGATGCTCGGCAATTGACCTAGGAATACCTGGCATGTCGGCTGCAGTCCAAGCGAAAACAGATTGGTTTTCTTGGAGGAATTTGATTAACTCGGCCCTTGCCGACCCTTGGATCGCCTTTCCTATATTAAGTGTTTTACCGTCACCTAATTCAATTTGCTCGACTTCATCAACGGGCTCAAGGGGAGCTTTCACCTCAGCTTTATCCACTGGGTCCAATGCGAGGTCGGTGTTTGGAGGCAAAAAGTCAGTACTAGAACGCAACCGCTGTGGATTGGTCTTTGCATCAGGCTGATCGACTTGGTGAACAGAACCTCCATGACCCTGAATGGTTGTCATGTAGCATTCGCGAGCTACCTGCTGTTGGCCACATTCTTCCCCTATCCCGTTGTCGGTGTGGAACTTGATTTTGAGGTGGGAAGGAGAAATGATAGCACCGATTTTATTCAAGGTCGCTCTACCCAAGATCGCATTGTACGCAGAAGGGGCATTCACGATGAGGAAGTCCACCATGACTTCCACTGTCCGGGGGGATGTACCGAATGTCACTTTAAGTGGCATCATTCCCCGAGGCTTAAGGGCGTCTCCCGTGAAGCCTATCAAAGGTGATATGTGTTGTTGGAGGGCGCGAGTGTTGAGGCCCATTTGTGTGAAGGCTGGTAGGTACAAGATGTCGGCCGAGCTGCCGGTATCAACTAACACCCTTTTAACCCGATGAGTGTTGATCTTGAGGTTAAGTACTATGGGATCATCATGTGGGCCCGAAATTGCACCGAGGTCTTTCTCGGAAAAAGATATCGCTTCCTCAGATCGAGGCCGTTTCTTATCATTTATGGCTTCAACTGGTAGGACAGTGGGGTATGGTTTTCGATTGTCACGTGGTAAGATTTTTCGGGCAGTACCGTGATGACCCCCACTGATCACATTAATGACAGGACTACCCTGCCGCTCCGGGCGTCTTATCTCGGAATCATCTCGGATTTGGGGATTGCCCTCCCCAACCCGAGGTCCCGTGTAATCCTGTCTATATGGAATGGGTTTCTTAAAAACTTTACCTTGACCATTGTATTTCTTGAAAAACTTTTTGAAGAAGTCGGGGTTGATGAACTCGACTAGTTTTCCTTCTCGGGCTAATCTCTCCAGGATGTCCTTCAATTGGAGGCATTCTACGGTGGAATGCCCGTTGAATCCGTGGTATTCACATTTCTTCGAGTTGTCGACCACCGTAAAAATGCTCTTTGGCAGCGGCGGGGGTAGATCGAACATGCCTTCTATGATGTTGTACATCTCATGCCGCTTCTTAGTGAGAGGAGCATATCGCACAAAATGCTGTCGGTACCCTTTGGTACCGGAAGTGTGCTCGATTGGTTGGTTTTGCCGAGGTTCTCTTTGATCGCGAGACCTATCTTGAGTCTGCTGTTTGTTTGTTGGACGGGGGGATCGGGATCGGAACCTCGTAGGACTGCCATTATCATCCTCAGCACGGATGTAACCCTCAGCAAAGGCTACAAATTCTCTCAAGGTGGTCATTTTCTTCATGTGCGCCTCGTAACGCAAAGTACCTGGGCCCCCCTTGCGAAGTCCTTTCTTGATGGCAGCCAAGGCGAATTCTTCGTTGAGATTCTGAATTCGCCGAGATGCTTGGATAAACCGATTAACAAACGCACCTGTTCTTTCACGCGGTCCCTGTACTATGTCGAGGAGCATCTCGCATGTTGCTTGCGGTGGCTTAATAATTGTGTATCTTTCCAGGAACAGTTTTGCGAAGTCTTCAAACTTGTTGATGGACCTCCGAGGTAGCGTCATGTACCAGTCCCATGCTTCACCTGTTAAACAAGTGGTGAAGACGCGGCACATGATGGCGTCAGTGGCTCCCAGGAGGCGAAGTCGCTCAAGGAATCCGTACACGAAATTATGCGGATCCTGAGTATCACCGCTGCCCCGGAAGCTGGGAAGAGTTGTTGGGTATTTGAAATCCGTCATGGAATGGCGGTATATGTCTCTGGAGAGTGGGCCATCGTTGATCCCCATAGGTCGAGCGGTGGCACCTGTCTTCTGGGATTCTATCTCGGCCAATTTAGCCGCAAGCCTTGTCTGGATCAATTCTTCTATTTGAGCCATATTTACGCCTCGGGTCGGGGTAGGTGATCGCCTGTGTCTTCTATGATCATCTCGGCGAGTTCTATCCCGACCTCGGGGTGGGCTTCGTTCGCGTTCCCTGCGGGAGCGCGACTGTTCTCGGCGCGACGGTCTGGAACCTCTGCCCTGGTTGGCTGATTCGCGCTCATTGTTGTGGCGAGCTTCGGGTTGCTCAATCTGGGGCTGTTTTTCGGGATCCGGTTCCCTGCTTTCGCCTTGCCCTTCCTGCTGTCGTCTTTCGGTCTGTTGAGCTCCAGTCAGTGGAATGTTTTGGTCCTGGCGCTTGGATTGGACCTGTTGGTCCGGCGGGATGGGCGTATCTGTTTCACTACCAGTTCGAACATCTATGAACTGAGAGTTCAAATTTCTGGGAGGAATTTTAACTGGTCGACTAAGGACACGGTTTGCTGATAGAGGCCGGGAATGTGGTACCTCCGGGGCAGTTAGTGGTACAGTCTGGATTACAGGTCGCAGCGGTACTTGTTGGGAATGTGGCGTTGGACCTGTTACTGGATATACCCCTTGAGCACCTCCCGGACCCCATTGTGCAGGTGGTGTCGCATAAGAATACTGAGGGTACATCGGGGTGTACGGCGTGTAGGTGGTCGCACCATAAGGGTAAAATGGCGTCTGTTGAGTGTAGTGCGGTATGTATGGTGGGTGATAAGTACTGAGTAGCGGTGTTTGCTCAGTAAACAATGGCCGGCTCGTGTGTCCTTCAGTAAACAAAGGGTGAGCAGCCATGTCGAGGCCTGTGTGGCGAGGTTGTGTCGGTTGAGGACCAGAAGGTCGTATTATCGGATTGTTAGGCCTCGCCGCGTGAGGCTGACTGTGGGAGGGGTTCCCTGTAAGCGGGGTTACAAGGGGAGGTGGTGTGATCATTGCACCTAGCGGGATTGTAACTCCTGGTGGGAGCGGAACTGACGTGTTTTGCTGAGCCATCTAAATCTCTGTATGAGCAAAGGCGTGGCCCCACGGTGGTTGATACGTCCTATCTCGGGAGATGAGGCCGTATGGGAAATTGGGCTGAGTCGGATTCGTCCTGCCAAAAGATGGCAGGCCGAGGTGTGGAGTGAGTTGTGAACTCGGGGTGGATTGTGAGAGATTCTGACTCTATCCTGTATGATCTCTCTTGTGGTTGGAAAAACGTTCCTTTGCTTCATGGGAATCACGGCCTTATATAGTCCGTCCATAACTGCTATCTCGGGCAGTTATGGAGGACGTGGGTAGTTATGTCAGCCGTTACTGGGATGGGAGGCATTAAGTTAGCCGTTTCCACTATCATCCCGTATGTCGGTTAACACAATCCCCATTTAAGGCATATTGGGGCCGCTGTATTGGGCCCCGACTTGGTGGATATTTGGGCCTTTCATATGACTTCGGGTTGGCCTCTTAGTGAGGTCCGAATCCCAGTCGTTCATGGCCCAGTTTAAATTAAAGGGCCTGTGGAACATGGCCCTATCAAATTTCAATTCCCGATGATATAATAAGTTTTTGTACCACATATGGATTTACAGAGTGATGTAAACTACAATCCTGCAAAGTTTCACAATTTTTGGGGCATTGTTTCGAAGCTTAAAGGCCATGCAAAGCAGGGGTGAACTCGAGACATGCTGATGCACATACACATTTTTATCAGTTTGGTCAATCTTTGACACTCAATATTTTCTGATTTACTTGGGAGTTTTGGATGAAATTTTACAGCCTTGTACTATGATGTCAAGACTACAAGTCAGCCAAATTTCATCATTTTTCATGATGTTTAGCTATGTCAAATTAAGGTGCGAAGTGGTGATCTGAGCAGCAGTTTTACAGATTTTTACAGTTTTTCTGATTTTGTCTTTTTTTATTGTGAATTATCTACTTGGCCGTTTTGAGAGTTCTTTATATGGATTTAAAGCTTGACATATAATCTATCAGATGACAAAGTATCAAATTTTTATGAGATGTGTAGCTGTGATGAACTAAGAGGCAAATTTGCAACAGTATGCATATCTTTGATTGAGTTTTACGGCTTTCATATTTTTGGAGTATGAACTTTGATCAGCTGTTATTTCCAATTGGCTTACTCAAATTGAGTGATTCCTTCACCATTATTTTCATTTTAGAGTCCTTTGTTTGTGGTATGATTGGTTTGACCAGACTCGGCTCAGTTTGACCAGCAGGGATCATTTTCAGCTGCAGTTTTGTTGTTCTGACAGCCAATCTTTAAAAATTTATTATGGACAATCTACAAAACCAAATGTTTTGTTCTTCTTATGGAAATGTAGAAGAAAGTCAGATCTACATGCTTGCTATTTTCAGGACTTTTGCAGTTCTCTAACCATCCTTAACAAATGCTTGAATGCAGGGACAGATTATTAAAAAAATGCAGAGAACAACAGTTTTTTGTATTTTCAGAAAGTGAAACTTGAAATTGTTTAGAAAATAGAAAAATCAGAAAAATGCAAATTTTAGCTCTAAACTGGTTGTTTTTCTGTCCTCTATCTGTCTGCTCAATTGGAATTTTGATTTGGGTTCTGGATCAGCCTGCACTGGCTGATTTGTTACAGGGTGTTAATTTGGGCATTATGGTACCAGTTGAGGCTTCAATCATCTCAACTTGATTTTTATACTGGTACAGGCATGGATTCAGTTTGTTGGACATGTGAGCATGTTGTTTACCAGACTTTAACCATCATGGATCAACAGATGGTACTGAAGTCTGGAAAAATTGGGGTTTTGCAATTAGGCCCCTCAAAAGGGTATAATATGCTAAGAAGAATAATAAAAATTCCAATTTGTATGAGTAGATGTAGTTAAACATCAATCCTCAGCAAATCATCCTTTTTACTTTTCTTATTAGCATACTGTTATGAAGTCCATATTTTAGTTAATTTTATATTGTGAAAAGCATATAAAGATACTGATTAATAGAAGGATGTAGTTAAACAGAAAATCATTTCTTTTAAATTTTTTTTAATTATGCTTCTTTACAACATAAAACTGTCACTTTTAATTTTTTTTTTAATTATGTGTGCATAGTGTGCTTTGGGTCATCTTTGCAACAGAAGAGAAAAGGGAAAAGAAGAAAAGAAAGGAAGAAAGGGAAAACAGTGACACCCTATATTTTATAAATGCATATTTTTGTAGAATCATAGGCTTTGTGCGCATATATCAGCTATAAAGCTGCACTTGCCTCATCTCTTTATTATATTTCATATCTATCCCACAATAATACTGACAACTATATGGAATATCATTTTTATTAGGAAGATCAGATTTCTAGTTATCAAGTGAACTATAATCTAGAATCCCTTTATTGTTTACCAGTAAAAGGAGAAGAAAAGAGATTAATGAAGCTCCAATTAAACAGCAAGAACAAAGAGAAGAAAAGGTAGAAAAATAGACGCGATGAACAAATCAAAAGACACAATCTTTCGCTCTCTGAATAAGTAACCTTTATTTGATTCATAGTGACCTTACAAACAGTGGCCTTTTTAGGCAATTACATTGGAAAGGTAGCTGATTTCCTACTTGTTTCTATTGAGAAATGGCAGGGGTTTTAGTAGAGCTTTGGTTTTGGATTGATGTATAGACTATAGAGGCAGGGTTTTGGCTATGTAGCCGTATGGTGTATGTTAGTATGTAGCTTTTGAGCAGTTTTTGGGTCTTAATTGTGTTTGAGGCGCAAGGTTGTTTTTGTGTAGAGGTTTTAGCAGAGTATATACTCTATTGCTTGGATTATGGTGTAGTGAGTTTTTCGGCCCCTTTCCTTCTTTAAATGATGGGGTATTTATAGCATAGAACAAATGTTTTGATCTGGAAAATTAATGATGGGGTATTTCTGAAGAACATAAACCTGACCAGTAATGTTCATTTGGGCTGTCTCCAATGCAGGCTTGTTGAGAAAATATAAAGTTGGCCCAATTTCGAAATGCATGTGAGAAGAGAAGTAAACCGAAAGCAGAGAAAGACCCAAAACTGATTCTCTAAATACGCATAAAAATAGCACCAACTCCACAAGCAGGGCCCCTCAAGTAAAATATGTGCGGAGCGAATTCGCGGAACAGAGAGCTCAATAATGTTAAGAGGAGGGATCGGATTACACCAAATGGTGACACATTTTGACACTATCATTTTTAAAGTTCAAATAGTCGATTCAAATCGTTCAACATGATGGATATATTAAAATGTACTTGGAGATCAAATTTTACATTTTTTTTTTACTATTTATTAAGATGGTTACAAAATCGTTGTTTTTAGACCATTGAAAAACAGCGATTTTGTTACCATCTTAATAAATAGTAAAAAAATTCAAAAAAATTTAAAATTTGATCTCCAAGCACATTTTAATATGGTGATCATGTTGAACGGTTCGGATCGACTGTTTGGATTTTGAAATAGCAAAATTGACCTATAAAAAAAACGGTGTCAAGATGTGTCAAAAAAAAGAGTGTAATTGGATCCCTCCTCTAATGTTAATATCAAATTCGTATTCATTGAAAAATAAGTATATATAAATACGAATACAGATAGTAAACATATCAAAATTTAAAATTAAATTTGCCTTAAGCGGATACGGATACATAACGAATAATCTATGAATACAGATATAAAATAAATAATTATCAGATAATTGAGTTATATGAACTTTAAAATACAAATACTAAGTAAAAAAAAAAAAATATACAATTTCTCATATTTGAGTTATATGAACTTTGAAATTCATCTATTTAAATAAAAAATTTCATATTTGTACATTATTGTTGACCACTAAAAAAGAGGAATAAAGGAGAGATATGTGGGTCTGGGTTTACCCATTAAAATAATGGGTTTTGGATATAACTGGGAGATTTGTTTCGTTTACCCATAAAAAAAAATTATTCATTTCTGAATTCGGATCTTTTCTTTATATTTAGTAAATATCTGAATCCGGATATGCGAAATTATTCAGTTTATTCAAATTCGGAGCAAATTCAGACAAATATTTTTTAATCCGTTTACATCCCGATTCAAAAATGATCATTATTTTAAGAATTAAAGTCGGGTCAACTGCGCCAACACACATTTATTAATAAGAAAACATTTGTTTATTTTTTACTGATAAATATAGATATATAATGGTAATTGTCACACCCATAAAAAACTTATGAATATCTAATTCTGTCATCAAAATTTGAAAATTAATTATTTTTTCCGCTAAAAACAAACAACATCTTTCATTTTCCTTTCTTTAAAGTAATTTGTAACTTTTATTTAAACTTATATAATTTTTTATTTTAAGATGAAAGAACTAATTTATTATTTCTTCAATCGACAACATTCTTACTGTTCAATACCATCAATATTTTTTTGAATTTTAATTAATCAAATTTTAATGCTAATGTGCAAATTTAGCTACTGGATTTACATTGATATTACACAAAATTGGCTATAAGAATTTATCCAGTCCGTAAATTAATTTATATGAAATCATAAAAAATGAAAAAACTCAACAAATTTCTGTTTTCATATAAATTGATTTCTCAAAATAAAAGTTTAAAATTAGATTAAAGAAATGAAAAATGAGAAAGACTTTTTGTTTTTAGTAGAGAAATAAGCGATTTTAATGTTTTGATGGGTATAATAACAATTGCTCCTATAAATTATTACATTTATATTATCGTCGTTTGATTTAGAAAAATTAAATAATTTAACATAACCATCTAATTAAATGAATATGAATGATTCAAAAAAGAAAACTTTCTATAGAAGTAATTTTCTAATTGGGACGCGCGTAAACAATTAATTGCTGTCATGTAGTAGAAAGGGATGTTTTGAAGTTTCGTTCCTAGAGAGAGATTATAGGTTTGAACCTTTCTTTTGTTAATTGAATTAGAATGGAGACTTAATTATTTTTCTTTGGTTGAGTAGACTGACTGCGATTGATTTAATTTGAAAGATAGCACTCTGGATTTATTCTTACTCTTGACCATGGAGACCTTGATTTGGGAATTTTTTATTGGTAGAAATTAATGAAAAAGAAGCGAGGGAAATAGAAAGAGTACATGAGTTGTGATATTGGTAGAAAGACCGGTAAAATTCTTACCGGTCTAAAAGTTTTTTTTCCTTTCACTTTTTCTAGTAAAATATAATTTGTTTTATAAAAATAGATAGAGTATCTTAAAATTTAGATATAATAGAAACATTATATCTATTTTTTGAAAAAAATTTCATATTTTACTAAAAATCTAATATCAGAATTCCCTCCATCTATACATCAGATTAAAAAAAAAAAAAAAAACTAAGTTTAGACCGGTAGAATTCCTACCGGTCCAAACTTTTTGATTTTTTAGACCGGTAAGAATTTTACCGGTCTTTCTACCAATATTACAACTCATGTACTCTTTCTATTTCCCTCGCTTCTTTTTCATTAATTTCTACCAATAAAAAATTCCCCCTTGATTTGGTACCACGTCATCCTGAATAACTGCATGTTCTCTCTTTCTCACATAAACATTTCTTTTCTATATAAATAAATGTGTTAACTGATCGAATCTATGTACATTCAAACCTACAGCAAAATTTTTTTTACCTACATATACATACCCCAAATAATAAGAATAAATTTGCAATCAGCAAAATTAAATTACTAAAGAACTGTCATGACTAAAATTCCAAGTAAGAGTAGCATCCCCAATCCTTCTCTTATAATTTCTGCACTGCCGCTGTTATCCATTGTCTCCCCCGCAACACCGGCCGGCGCAACTCCTTTAAACTCAGGGTTTGAACCGTACAAATTTTGCACGCCTGACACGTCGTCCTGGGTTAGCTCAACCTTTTGCACACGTACCGTTAATGTCGGATACATAATTGCTTCTTCTATTGTAGAATGCCCGAGGCCTAACAAATGCCCGATCTCATGCACTGCAACTGACTCCAAATCAATAGCTACATTTGAGCTTGACTTTGTCACATCAGTAGCTACCCAGGTCTCTGATGCATCAAGGTGGAACCTCCCGTCAGTCGGAGAGAAAGCATGCGCTAAGGTCCCAAGAGCCCCGTCAAACGGCTCGCCATCGCCGTGCGATCCATTGTAAAACCCGATGGTGATATCAGCGTCCTGTGCAGAATCAGTCTCGGTGAAGTTCATCGGGATGACTGCTGCCCACCGCGAGAAGGCACGTGCAAATACTTGGCGTAGGGTTGTCACATCAATGGTTGATGCTGATGTGGCAATCAGTGCATACCTCAGATCGCTTGAAGTATTAGGCCACGCGGGATTCCCTTCGAAGTAGGTGTAGAGGTTCCGACCATGAGTATACGTGCCGTTTATTATATCCGCAACACCGCAACGTGGGGAGACCATTTTTTCGATGGTTTTTTCGTCTAGGTACCCGGTGGTGTTTAACCCCAAGTGGCGCTGATAAGAAAGAACAGCATCTTGGAACTCAGAGTCGAAAGAGTCGGAGAAATTGGAGTTGGAAAGCGGAGAAGGGAGGTAACCGAAGTCACTTAGGTACTTTTTCATGTTGGCGATGCCGGTCCTATTCTCGCCCATGTGGCAACCCGAAAGATTTTTGAAGGGCTGCCATGGATTAACAAAAGAAGGCACATCCTTTAGCGGGTCCGGGACGGAGAGGGCCGACGAAACTGAAACAAAGGCAATTACAAGTAGGCATTGAAGAAGGATAAAAGAGGTTGTCATGGATCTCAAATTTTTTGAAGGAAAGGGGGGGTAAATTATGAGAATATGTGTTTTGTTGTTTGGTCTTATAGAATCTGAATAGAGGTAGTACAAGCAAACATGTGCTTGCTGTTACCAGATATGATTGAATAAGAGGAGAACCAGTCCAATAAGACTGCTAATAGATGGAGTTGTTATGGTCAAGTTGGGTTTTTTTTTTTTAAATGGTGTTTTATTCCTTGGGGTTAATTTAATTAACTTGGTTGAATCTTTCTGACATTGTCTTCAACTAGCACGCCTCCGTCTGGTTCTTATAATGTTTTTAATCCCTACAAGGGCCCACAGCCAGAAAATAATAAATTTCCAATCCTGAGGTCCAGTGTTTGTCAAAATGACAAAATGTCAAGCCACCTTCAAATTCAATTTAGAAGGCTCGTCTCCGCTAAATTTGTAAATGAAGGTAGGTAGCGACCTAGCATTTCATTATTTTCTCTGGCTTTTAATTTCAAGGAATAGTATACGATTACGATTGATGAAGAACTCAACACAAAATTATAGACGCGTTTAGGTACGTAGGGTAGGGCCCATTGGCAATTCACGAGCACGACTCCAACCAGAAAGGCATTCTAATATCAACAAAAATGGAGCACCCAATTTTTATACACGACCACGTTTGAATACTACTTCAATCATTGCTTAGAGGAACATTCCTATTGATTTCCGTATTTTCTTTCCTTTCTTTTAAGTCAAATCTTTGTCATTTCATCCACATTTATATATATATTAACAAAAACGATACCAAATTTCGATGTGTTACAGTTAGAAACAAGCAAAATTCGATCCTATGAGACCTGCTCCAACCTTGAACCAGACCAAATCTGATACCAAATTAGAGAAGTCCAATGGCTCAAGCATAGATTTACCAGAAAAAACCAAAACCCAACCTGATACTGCTACATCCATCTACCAGAACTTTATCCAATCCGATGGACTGATCTAACCAACCCTAATTTCACCAAGACGCCGCACAGTCGAAATATATTACCAGAAACTATTGGTAATCTCAAACAATCCAAGTCAACTTTAACCCATCCCAAAGTTAATTAAAGTCAACAATTTTAAAAAGTAACAGTTGAAAAGCCTCATTAACTATCTGCTACATCTAATTCATCTAGATAACTACTCCATTAATTATTAGTCCATTCAAGTATTTAAAGATCCCATGTACTAACCGGACCTCAAAGTGCTTCTAAATTTTCCTTCTACTTCATTTTTTTATTTTCTTTTTCTTTGTTTTTTTCTTCTAAAATTAGGCTAGTCGAACAGAAAATTCTTGCATAAAAGAAATTGGCATAGTTTGATTCTTGCATAAAAGAAATTGGTATTTCAACCGAGAAAACGAAAGTTCAAACAAAATAACAGACATTTTCTCCTTTGACAGCTACTTGATTCTGAAGGAGTCATCATTTTCACATTACTTTCAAATGTAAACTAAAATGTGTACACAAGAACAAACGACTTGGCAACCTGCAGTCTGGGTTAGACTGCTGCTTATTTTATTTCCAAAAAAAGAGCCCAAAAAAGGGCCGATTTTTTTATTAATACCCTCTGAAAAAAGAAAAATAACAAATATGCCCTCGAATTTTTTTTTTAAAAAAAAAAATGCCCTAACCGCCCAGGGGTGGGGCGGTCCACTATACCCAGCCAACCGCCTAGCTAGGGGGCGGTCCACTATCCCTAGCGAACCGCCCCACGCTGGGGCGGTTAAGTTAATATATATATATATATAGTAGGGTTCTAATGCCTCATCTCCTCATACCTCATCCATACCTCATGTTATATCTCCATTTTCAAAGTCTAAACTATCGATCCGACCGTTCAACATGATATTCATACTAAAATATGCTTGGGGATGAAATTTTATAATTTTTGCAATTTTTTTACTATTTTTTAAGATAGATACAAAATTACTGTATCTGGATCATTCAAAAAACAGTGATTTTGTACCTATCTTAAAAAATAGTAAAAAAATTGCAAAAATTATAAAATTTCATCCCCAAGCATATTTTAGTATGAATATCATGTTGAATGGTCGGATCGATAGTTTAGACTTTGAAAATGGAGATATATAACATGAGGTATGGATGAGGTATGAGGAGATGAGGCATTGGAACCCTACTCATATATATATATATATATATATATATATATATGAGAATGGCTAATATCAAAACGTTTGTTCCTGAACTCAGGAACAAACGGTTCCGTTCTCCAATTTCCGAAGTTCAAACAAAAAATCCAAACCGTTAGATGTTCAATCTATATTAAAATGTGCTTGGAGACCAAATTTTACATTTTTTGGAATTTTTTTACTATTTATTAAGCTAGTTTGAAAACCGCTGTTTTTCAATGCTGCAGAAATTTCATAAAAACAGCGGTTTTCAAACTAGCTTAATAAATAGTAAAAAAATTCCAAAAAATGTAAAATTTGGTCTCCAAGCACATTTTAATATAGATTGAACATCTAACGGTTTGGATTTGTTGTTTGAACTTCGGAAATTGGAGAACGGAACCGTTTGTTCCTGAGCCCAGGAACAAACGTTTTGATATTAGCCATTCTCATATATATATATATATATTTATATTTTAAATACCCCCAGATCCTCCCCCCCCCCCACACACACACCCCAAAACCCTTACCCGATCGCCCCCCCTCCCTACCCTCGCCCCTCTCTGCTGAGACCCCCACCCCCCAACCCCCCCTCTCTCTCTCTACCCGAACCTCCCAACCCCCCCTCTCTCTCTCTCTACCCGAAGTTCTAGTGCATACTGGAGTCCGGAGTTCACTATGACTAACCTTATTGGAGATGATGCTGGGATGAGGTACCGAGCCTCCGCAGACCACGATATCCAGAGACTAGACAGCACGACGACGAGGCCAGTGGGAGTGGGGCGCAGCATGCAGATGCCTTTGCATCTGCTATATTTGGTTTTCACCGCCTCCGGCTACGTATCCTTCGACCTGGGAGGCCAACACATGGAAGATGCGTACACAGCCGGTGATCCCCCCACTGGTAGAAGGATCCATGGGCCGATGCGGATCTCCAGGATGATGTGTAGGAGGAGGAGGTTCACATGAGGCATGTACAACTGCACAGGGACCGCCATCCACCTCGTAGGTTGGATCTCTCTGGTCACCATTGTCCTCGTCGTTAGGCTTTTTATGTTTTGTAGTTTGATAGATTTTCTACTATATATTCAGTTTGAACTGTTTTGTCTGATTTTGTGGACATTTAGATTACATAGTATTGATGTTATTTTGTGGACTTACCATTTAAATTACATATTTTTCACTGTTTACCACGTTAGCCAAATCGACAATCAATACAACAGCCGTATAATCGACAATTATTATAAAAGAATCGACAATTCTAACATCAAATGACGCATTCAAACTCAACTCACTTTTATTGAAAATTACAATAAAAAAAAATTAAGCACAAGTATGTCATTTTTATATAAAAATTACAATAGAAAAAATATATATCAATATATATATTTCCTTATAAAAATATATATCTTAATAAAAATATATATCTTAACAAAAATATATATCTTAATATATCTTATAAATATATCTATCTAAAAAAATATATATATATATTCGAACTGCCCCAGCAAGGGGCGGTTAGATTGAGGTAGTGGACTGCCCCACAAGGGGGCGGTTAGGGCATTTTAACAACAAAAAATTTCGAGGGCATATTTGTTATTTTTTTTTTTTGAGAGGGTATTAATAAAAAAATCGGAAAAAAGGGTTACATACTGTACACTGTACAGTGGTGCATATTAGTCAGCACCTACATCCAATTGGGTCTGGATTATTCCCTAAAGTAACTTAAATTTTGAGTTTATACCCTGGCCGTATGATCAGAATCCGGGCCAATCCGGCTCGAGGTGGTATGCATCGAGCCCTTTAATATTCGTGCCAAAGCAGATCGGACAGTCTGGATCCAATTGGGTCTTAATTCTTTTATTTTAGGTGATATGAATTCTATCCAATCGGGCTCTTAAAAAAACAAAATTCTGAAGGTTGGCATTAGATAAAAAGAGTGGAACAATAGTAGTTTAAAATAGTTTCACGTATCAGCTAAATAAAGTACATACAATGATACAAAGAACAGCTGAACAAAACAATTAAGGTCTCGTCACCTTCTCATAATGGCAACTTCGAAGGGATGCCAGGATGTCGTGGATATTTTCTGGGAGTAGCACGGTCTTTAAAGCAAATGATCGCCGTTCTTTGTCCAAAAGGCCCATGTGATTCCACTGAAAAGCAACAATATCTTATAAATTATAATTCATTTTGTGAAGATGAGCAATATAAGTTGTAAAGTATTCTGGTCTACGAAGAAAGCGTACCAGTACATGATTCTAAAATGGAAGCACCAAGCAAATGGACAGCCTTCTTTGCATTTTTAATTTCGTCCTATTCAACAAGGAAATAAAAGGAAAAATCAATTGCAAATTCAAGAAATTAAGTAAACATTTAACAAAGCAAGCAAATTTAGAAATTTCACCTGAGGATCATTTCCTTTTGCAGCTACGAACAAGCCACCGACACGGACAAGCGGGACGCAATATTCAGCTAAAATTAAAAAAAGAATCAGATGTTTCAAAAATCACACGACTGAAAAGCAACCTCATGTTTGAATATATCAACTGATATAAAGGTAATCTACAGAAAATAAACCTAGAATTCTCAGCTCAGCAACAGCTCTTGCCACTGCCACATCAAACCCCTCCCTAAAATCAGGAGACTGTCCCACATTCTGTCCTATACGCAATTTCACAAAAATGCCAAGAAACAGCCATCAATAAATTGAAACTTGAGCTTGATTTGACACATACCAATATCAAAAGATAAATTTTACTGCAAAAATACTCCAATTGAGAATAATTTTAATTGAAATGAAGTACCTCAGCTCTATCGCATACAATATTCACATTTGACAAGCCAACAAGCTCGATTACATGCTCTAAGAATGCACATCTTTTACGCATTGACTCCAATAGAGTAAATTTCCAGCCTTCAAATGAAACACACACACATGCACACACACAAGGGGTCAGAGATACTGCATGTGTTCTGCACAATTTTTCAAAAATTGGTACCATCAGCATACCGGGACAAGCAATGGCTAGGATTAACCCAGGAAGACCAGCACCTGAGCCGACATCAACTAGACTAAGACCATCACTATAAGGGGGTTCACTACATTTAGTAAAATAAGTTCGCTTTAAAGGAGGCAAAATGGCTAAAGAATCTTCCACGTGCCTCGTCATCACCTCGCTCTTGTCCTTCACAGCTGTCAGATTCATCTTCTACAAACAGAAATACAACAGATAGAGCAACAATTACAAATTTTTATTTCAAAAGAGTTTTAATAGAAAATGGGTATTCCACATGCCTCGTTTTTCTTATATAAACTACATATTTATATTTTTTTAATAAATGGTAAAATAGCTACTTTATAAATTTAAAATGAGTTTTAATAGAAAAGATGATAAAATGGGTAAAATTGTGAGTTTTTGAAATTTAGAAGGATAAATATGGTATTGTGAATTTCAGAGGGACGTAATTTCGAGGTTTTCCAAAGGTATACGTGAAATTCCCTCTTTTTTTGAGTTACGTAAATCTAATGGATTGAAGGTACCTGATTCCATTTGAGAAGCGCGTCCACGTACAGCGAGATCTGATCCCTCTGGCGAAGCGAGAGGGTTAGAGAGGTAGAAGGGGAAGTGCAATCACCTTCGCCTGGCGCCCCAGAGTGAGATTTACTACTACTAATCGGGGATGAGGAGGCGGTGGATACAGCAGTGATAGAGGAAGTGTTTAGGCGGAGAGATGTTGTGAAGTTCCGACTCCGGCGACTAAGAGGGAAGAAGTGGCAGTGGAGACTGGGAAGAGCAAAACGGCCGCACCGAAGGGACATACCTGCCTCTTCGTACGAGCGCAATGCGAAATCGAAGATCGAGAATGTGTGCTCCAATTTTAGTTAAGCCCAGTTCTTTAAAAAAAAATTAGTTAAGCCCAATTTATTTGGGCCATGATTACCCGTAATTCATATCCAGGTCCTTTTAGGCCTATAACTGAAATACAGCCCTGTTCCTGCTCCACAGAATTTAACTTCAGGCCTCCATATTCAACAATGGAAACCTCTGTTTTAGTGTCTCTGCTTAGTATGTGTAGCAACTAGCAAGTCCCTGTAACGACCAACGACCACCTTCAGAAAAAAAACACAATGTTCTTGGACCAGCTGTCAGAGCGTTGCAACACGAATAGTACTGTGTTCCTGTTAATAGAGATTCCGGACTCGGTTCCTTTCTAGAAGGTCGTTCCTTTCTCAGTCCAGATTTTTAAATTGGCACAAATAATACTGCCCCTGCGCCATTCCTAGTAATCACCGGCTGAGAGTAAATCTGAGCCGTCCGTTTTGATGAGGTTCAGTCAGGTATCTGGGAGGATACGGATTCTGCTCCTTTCCGGTCCCAGCCGCTGTTTCTGACCTCGACCAACTGCAATTCATATCACAGAGGTAACTCAAGTTTTGAGTGTGGACCGGCCGTCCGATCTGCTCTGGCACGAATATTAAAGGGTCCCGTGCATTCGAATCCGGCCAGGATTCTGATCGGACGGCCCGATTCCAAACTCAAAATTTGAGTTACCTAAGAGGATCTAGACTCGACTAACTAAGTGGCAAGTGCAACCACTGCAAAACCAAAACGAAGACGACGACCAGACGAACGACCTACCCGCGAACCATCTAACCACCTGACACACAACACACCACCGGTTCGAATCGCTCCATTTCGTCGAGATCCGACCCAATGTCGGGCCTCCTCCCCTTCTTTGGCGCCGGCCTCGGTTTCCTCTTCATCTCTGCCGTTGAATCCATCCCCTTCTCCTCCGCCTTTCCTTCCCACCGTTACCTTCCCCTCCGCCTCCGTTACACCTCGTCGTTAACCCTCTCCTCTCTCTTCCTCCTCTCCTCTCTTCACTCCACCTTCGCCTCTCTCTCCTCTACCCATGATCCCCTCGGTGCTTCTCTTCCCCTCTCTTCCGTCGCCGCCGCCTCTTTGTTCCTTCTCTACTCCCTCTCTGGCTACCTCTCCCTCCCCCCCGTCTCTCTCCTCCCCCTCCCCTCCTCCTTCCTTGACCTCCTCGCCATTTTCTCCTTCGGCCTAGAGTTCATCTATTTCTACCTCCGGCGCAAGGATCTGGATGGGATTGAAAACCGGTACTTTGAACTCCTCCTGGTGCCGATTCTTGTCTGTATAGTCTCAACTGTTCTTATAATCTCCTGGCCAAGATCTATCGCGCCACGTCTTGCACGTGCAGCTGGACTGGCTTTGCAAGGTACTTGGTTTCTCCAAATGGGGTTTTCTTTCTTCACCAGTGCAATTGCTCATGGCTGTGATGTTCATGAGAAGAGTAGAGCCAATTACACAATCAAATGCAAGACCCATGAAGAGTACCACCGCGCCAGAGCAATCGCTACCCTCCAGTTCAACTGCCATTTAGCATTGCTAATTGTAATGGGAACTGTGATTTATGGGTTTGTTTCGAGAAATAAGGGATCTATAGACAATGGGTACAGACCTTTGAACAAGGAGCTCCAGATGGGGACAGCTTTCTCGAGATTCACGCTGGAATCGGATGAAGAGGATGGGGAGATTGTGGTCGAGTCGAATGGGCATGAATCAGGTGAAGTTGCGTTGCACGTGCCAGATGAAAATGGAACTGTGGAGAAAATATCAAGGGATTAACAGAGGAGAACGGTATCAGATCTTTTCTTCTTCTGTTTTTTTTTTCTTTTGTTATTTTTTGGGAACTTATAAACTGGTCAGATTTATTTAGGTTTTTCTTGCTGTTGTATTATCATTTTTTCTATTTGTACCTGTGTAATATGCAATTGTTGTCAGACTGTGTAGTTATTTTATTTGTATTGATGTAGAGATGGTAAATGTTTTTGCTTATTAAGACCTTTGCTGGTTACAATGAAAATGAGGCAGATGGAACTTCTTGTACTGCTCTTCTTTAGCAACATATATACTTCTATATTTTTTTTTCCAAGAAAACATGTATACTTTTAATTGTCTTTTGTTCATAGATACCTGATTTGGGGATTACTAGAGAAAATAGAAGATGGTTGACAAAATTATATTGTTGTTATATATATATAGAGATGGAGCTAAGCCATGGTGTAAAACGACTTAGTACTCCACATCATATTTCTATTTTGAAAATCCAAATTACCGATCCGAACCGCTCAAGTTGTTCTCCATATTAAAATGTGCTTGGATACCAAATTTTACATTTTTTGGAATTTTTTTACTATTTATTAAGCCACTTTGAAAATCGCTGATCCGGATGAACAGTAGCAAAACAGTAAAAAATTCTGGACCAAGTCGTTTTACAACACCATGACTTAGCTAAGCCCAACACTATATATATATATATATATATATATTTATATATTTTATAATGGTTCCTAAAGGGGTCTTTATTGAAAGATAACTTGTGACATTGTCATAAGCTTACACAAGGCATAAATATCTGATCTTAGTGAATAAAAAAGGGAAAAAAAAAATAGAATGCAATTAGGCTGCTAACGAGCCGAGTTACCTCGAGTTATGGATAACTCGAATTCAACTCAGAAGATAGTCAGTCGAGTTGAGAATACTGAGCCGAGCTGGCTCGTTGACTCGAACTCAACTCGCGAGTAACTCGAGTTGGCTCGTGACTTGTGAGTCAACTCGTTTAATGTGTTGAAATGTTGAACACTTGAACTGATGACTGCTGTTATGTAATAATATGAGAAGTAAATATTGAATTAACAAACAATTCACAACAATTTAACAAGCGAAACGAGTCCACGAGTTGTAACGAGCGAGTTGAGCCCAACTCGAACTCAACTCATGAGTTAAACGAGTTACTCAACTCGAGTCAGACTAACTCGAATTTTAAATGAACGAGTTGTTAGCGAGTTTGTTACCGAGTTGAGTTTGAGCGGCTCACGAGTCGCGAGCTTTTTGTACAGCCATAAATGCAATACATCACATATGCTGCTGAATTGATACAACACATGTTTCTTTGTTCATCTAGCTTGATTTACATTTTTAATTTGATGGTGACTTTTTTATATTCAGTAATTTGGTTCTCTTTCAGTTTTCTAAGTGTTTTTTATGATCTTAGATAAGATTTTTAAAATGAAGTTAGCCCCTGAAATCCAGAAGATCATTCTCACCCAAAAGGAGACACTGGATTTTTGAAATACATTTGCTTTCATAAACTATGGTTAAAAAAATATGCCTTTTATATTAGTTTTTCTTCTTTGCATAGAAGGCCCCACAGGGGACAACTTTTATGAAAGATGACTTGTGACATTCTGAGGCAGTAGCATAATTAAGGTATGAAATAATAATTTCATATGTGGCTGAACAGGTACCGCTTACAGGAAAGGCTGCTCGCACCCACCCGAGTGCCAAATAGGTCGATTATTTGCGTTTGTATTTTGCTTGTGATATTTCAGTTTAAATATCTTAAGCAAATATGGTTTTGTATTTGTTTCCAATGAAGCTTGAAGTTGATATATGAAATGTGGAAATAAATTTTCTTTTGGTGTCGACTCTTTTGCTATTATTATATTAATTCATTTTGATTTGACAGTGACAAAAAATAAATTTAGGAGTTGTTCTGTCCAGGCTTTGAAAAGGAGTTCAAAGGGAATAAGATTCTGAAATCAGACCAGCAAGGTGGACAATACCAACACAATGTTTGATCCGGTACATCCGTACATGCTATGAACAAAAATTGAATTTACATTCATATTACTTCATGCAAATGACATAATTAAACCATAATACTTAAAAAAAAATGCTTATGCTAGTATAATGGACTGTACAATATAATGGCCTTGTAATGGTACCACTATATCAGAAACGGCTTTTACAATACCAGTATTAATTCATGACTAATCTTTGAAAACCATTCTCAGACTTAAATCATAATTTTCTGTTTAACAGTTTATCTCTGATCTGAGGATTGGTTGGTTTAACACTGTGACATCTGCATGAGATACCCAGTATCAGAAAAAGCATGGATCACTAAATTTGAATCAACCATAGCATCATCAAGTTAAAAGAAGAAACAACCAGTACCACAAAAAAGGATGTGGCGCAATTTCAAGTTGGCCGGCCACTTTATGTCTCTTTATTTCATTGGTAATGATAATTTTCAACTTGTTGATTTTCAAATTTCTCTGAATTCTGACAAAAAAGAATAGTTGCTCTTTTGGCTTTAGCTGATGTACATTGTATAGAGAGAGACCTTTTAGTTGTAGACTAGAGTCACTAAACTGGGATTAAGATTTAGTATGAGAAATTTATATATATACCGGTCACAACTTCAACTTCATGTAAATTAGATATTTACCCATCAAAAACTTCAAATTAGCTATTTCCTCATCTAAACACACTTATTTTATTAAAATCTCCATTTCTTCATTTAATCAATTCAAACTACATATTAATATTAGGGAGAATTTCCAGTGTACCCATGAAAACTTTAAAATAGTCAATTTCCCCATGAAAATTCGAGAATATCCAATATCCCTATAGAAACTTAACTTTCTTTCTTCTATCCAAATTTAATAGATACCTCCATTTTAATGAAAAAGGTATATGTGTAAATTTAATTTATAAAATAATAACTTAATAAAAAGTAAAATAAATTAAAGGGGTAGAAAAAAAAAACTTCAAGTTTTTTTTGGGGATATTAGATATTATGGTGTTTTCATAAAAAAAATTGACTATTTAAAAGTTTGAATTGGTGCACAGGAAATTCTCCCTTAAATGTATTGGAAGAACCGACAAGAGACATCAACTGAGGGAGACCTGCAAAAAGCACGAGTTAGGTTACATGATATTCAATTCAACCAAAGATTTGAGTATTAATCTCCATCTTTACTTTTACTTTTCTTATCCAAGTAACTGTTCATTGATAGGTATTGGTTTAGAAAATTTGGAAAGAGAACACCAAGCAAAACCAAAATTGGAGTCCATATTATATTTTTCATTTTTCATTTATCTTTTTCTTCGGCGAAAATAAAGAGCTACAAAGAACTACTGAAGCACAAACATAAATATTGAAGCGTCTTTTAATTTGAAATGAAAATTGTCAATAAACAAATATCCGTAATTTGATAACCCAATTTATACCCGCATGAATGAATTGCAAGATATCTCCCAAGTATCACATAGCTTAATAAAAAAAAAATATTAGATTAAAATAGTAAATTTTTTTGAGCTACATCTAGAGCTACATATCATGTATATTAGAGAATTTAATTAAAAGTAGTTATATTCTCATGCTCAAAAAATTAAAATTATCTATATAAGTTAGTATAATTAAATACGGTATTCTTAATGTTTAAATATAAAATAATTATGTTTATTCACATCATGCATTGACGTATTTTTATATTTTAAATATTTTAGTTAAAATGTCTGAAATATTATTTGAATTCGGTTTGAAATTTGATAAAATAATAATAAAGATCCGTATTTGATTTATAGAAACTTTAATGGATATGAATGTAAATAAATTTTGCAAACAATTTAATGCTCTCTTTTCTCATTAGGTGATAACATTGATTGTACTTCCTGGTGAAAATTTTCATACTATTTATCATATTATTTTTTATTATACAGGTTTTTAGAATTAAAGAATATATTTATTTACGGAGTAGAACTAGTGTGTTTCTAAGTGCACCAAGCCTCTTTGTGAACTCAACTCTAAAATCTATTGAATTGGCTTCAAACGATGAATCCAAACCGTTGAAATCCTTCTACCTTACGAAAGATGCGTCTGCATGCAAAAAAATTTAAAATTTAAAATAATTTTGTATAGAGTCAAGTGGTCAAAAGGCGTCCAAAAAATAAATGCATTAAAATTAATTTTTAAACCTTCTAATTTTGACCACTTGACTTTTACTAAATTAATTTAAAAGTTTAAAATTTTCACATGTAGATGCATCACTCGTAAAGTAGAAGGATTTCAACGGTTTAGATTCGTCGTTTGAAGCCGATCCGATAGGTTTTAGAGTTGAGTTCACAAAGGGGCTTGGTGTACTTAGGAACACCCTAGTGCTACTCTTTATTTATGTTTAAAATGTACTTCACTCAACTTTTTTTATAAAATATTATTAAAAAAGAGGGTTCAAATGCCTTCATTTTTTATGTCTCCATTTTTAAAAACTTTAATAAGTCAAAATTTGAAACTTAAAAGTCAAAATAAAACTGTTGGATATGATTTACATCATTTTATCTATGCAAATGTAAAAAATTACGACATTTTAACTTTCTTTTGATTGTCATCAAGAGCTTTTAATAAATGTACTAATGTGGATAATTTCTAGACATTAATTTTTCACTTATTGATTCACATAAAAACAAAATTGAAATGTGATAATTTTTTATGAGCACGTAGAGAAAATAACATAGATTATATCTAACAGTTTTATTTTGACGTTTACAATTTAAATTTTGAGTTATTAAAGTTTTTAAAAATAAAGACATAGTGGAGACAAAAAAATGAAAGCATTGGAACCTCCTCATTAAAAAATATATTATAAGATTGATATAAAAAAATTTGGGAGCGAAAGGGACCGATATTTTTATTAATAACCTAAAACAAATGAAAAATGTCAAATATAACCCTCATCTCAAAATATTTTCAAAACTAACCTAACCGCCCCATTATTGGGCGGTTCACTCTACCCACCAAACCGCCCAGTGGTTGGGCGGTCCACACGGCCAAGCAAACCGCCCCCCAATCGGGCGGTTAGTCATTTTTTTTTTTTAACAGATATGTTAGGATATTTTTTTTAGTAAGATATATTTATAAGATATATATATTTTTTTAAGATATATTAAGATATATTTGTTTTTGTAAATATCTTTTCATTAAGATTTATATATTTATAAGATATATATATTTTTTTATAGATATATTAAATACATTTTTTTGTGTAGATATCTTTTTATTAAGATATATTTACAACATATATTAAGATATATTAAGATATATATTTATGATAAGTTTGTATTATTTTTGTAAGATATATTTTTTATATTGTAATTTTTATATGAAAATAATTTATTTATTTTATTGTAATTTTAAATAAAATTTGGTTGAGTTTGGATGCGTCGTCTGACGTTAGAACCGTCGATTCTTTTATAATAATTGTCGATTATACGGCTGTTGTATTGATTGTCGATTTGGCTAACGTGGTAAATATTTTTATGTTGTCAATTTGTGTATATTTAATTGCGCTATGAAAATAACAAAAATGAAGCATACAAAAATAGTTACAAAACTACTAATTAAATCAGTTCACAAATTTAGTGACGACGACCGAATAAATTTAGAAGTCGACGAGTTCTCGATCTGCTTCCAGTCTGTTGTGCGACACTACTACCGCTACCGGATGCCTCTGCATGACTACTACCGCTACCGGTTGCCTCCGCAACAACTCTAGCATTTTCTCTTTCGTTGGCTTCGTTGATGGCATCTGCATTCCAGTTCACCAAAAATGGTATGTTATTGAAATCGTAAAATGTAAAATGAATTATAAAATATAAAATGAAATGTACCTGCTCGCTGCCTGTCACAAGTTGAACGGTGAGCCTGATGTCCCATTCGCCTACCTTGCATCTGATACATTGTCATTACAGCACGCTTGTGGGGCCTTCTCCCTTTTCTGATATAAAAAGGAGTTAAATAACCATATTAAAAAGAAGTTCAGTGCATACATAAAGTATTCTCCCTAACCTGATCCACTTTCTAGGGGGGACGATTTTATCTCCAACATTGGCCGGCCACGCATGCTGGTTGGGATAAGAATGGAAGGATGCACCCCAAGTACTCGCAAGGTAAGTGGTACGGTACATGTCGGCGACAAAATCATCCTCACGGAAGTTTCTCACTCGGCACACCGTCATAACATGAGAACAAGGTAGGTGAGCTAGTTGGATTCATTGGCATGTGCATGTTACAGTATTGTCATCTCCGATAATGACAACATACTTGTAAGGCCTTTTAATAAACTCCATAGTCCCATCTGCTCTACGGCTAGTTGGAGCGTACTCATTCAGAGAGTGAACTTCGAATTCCAAGGTGCGATCCCCATACGGGACAACGGTCATAACTGAACCTTTCTCCCTATGTTTGCGTAATTTGCCCTCGACCCTTGTTGAAAACGTCTGGTTCTTGGCGAGTAATTCTGATGCTTTAACACGGCGGTCAACGAACCATGCATTAAGCTTGTAGAAAGTGTCCTCCACAATGGCTGCCACGGGCAACATTCGGCTCTGCTTGAAAACAGCATTCAAGGACTCGGACCCATTTGTTGTCATTATTTCCCATCTCCAACCTCCATCTTTTGCTTGAAATATTTTCTCATATGCGGGTGGTTCTTGCAGATCTCTCGGATTATTTTTCCCCACCTTGAGTTAGTACAAATTTGCCTTCGGACAATACTACACAGAAATAAATTTTCAGATTAGAAAAATATAAGAAATTAGTTTATTAAAATTTCATCTAAAATATACATACCTTGGCAAACTCTTTGAACATCTCTTCCAGCCTCCTCGGCTTCTTCCTTCTACATCCAATTTTAAATGTATCTGCAACCCATTGGTCGAATCCGACATGCTTGTGGAGGTTGTCTGCAACGTGTTGCATACACAGCCTGTGCACACATTCGCCCTGCGCTGTCGACCACCCGAAATCTGTTCGATCAAAGACATATTTGATTCCTTTGTGCTGGTCTGATATGACACAAAAGAACCGGTTCCCAACCACCTCTCTCCGCAAAAAACTCATAAAAAAGCCCCAATTTTCACCATCCTCCTTCTCGACAATTGTAAATGCCAAAGGCAACAACTGGTTTTCGGCATCATATGCACATGCTATCAACAACCTCCAATCGTAACGGCCAGAAAGAAAGCATTCATCTATACTGATAACTGGTCTAATATACGGCACAGCTTGAATGCACGGACCAAACGCCCATGCTATGGCCTTGAACAGTATCTTGTCGGGCTCATCGGGATCGGTAACATTCCAACATTCATACTTTGTGCCAGGATTTGTACTTGCTATGGCTTGGAGCAGTGGTGCAAGCAAGTTGTATGAATCCTTCCAACTACCGAACAGTCGGCATATTGCAAGTTCACGCCCTCTCCACAACCTGTTGTATTTTGGGGTCACATGGTCGTAAGCGCGTCTCACCGCTCTACCGACCTCCTTAAGGCTGATCGACGGGTCATCCTTAACATCTCGCTCAATTACATCGGCAATAAGTGATGCCGTAAGTTGTGAATGGTCTGTCCTTGACGACGCAGACTTGCATGTATGTGGGGGTTCACATTTCTTAATTATCCATGACGCCCCCCTACCCACAGGGGTTGCATACAGTCGGAACTCACATTGCGGTGAGTCTTTGCAAACAACAACTAACATTTTTGACTCTCTTTTTTGTATTCTGCACTCCCAGTTGCTGCGGATATGAACTTCATATATTTTCTTCACAAGTTCATCTAGGGTGGTATAAACCTGATCCGGAGCAAGCTCTGAGGTGTAAACGACACGCTTCCCAAAATAGCTTATGTTTGCTTCTTCAAAAGCAGTGGTATCGTTGAATGTGGCTACCGGGTGCCTGTCTGTCCGACCTCTAATCGAAAATATGTCCTGCCTGGGTAAATAATCTCCATCACCGTCTGACAAGTGATCAGAATCCCAATCCCCGTCCCAACTATCACCCGGGTTAATTTCACGTTCCGGTATGGCATCAACCCCTTCAGCCTCCAGCATAGCATCTCTCCGGGGAACAATAACAGGTACAAGTATAGGTACGGATGGTGTACAGAAGGAAATCTGGCTTCTACTACGGGTTGAATAGGAGGTGGAGGTGGAGGTGGTGGTAGGTCGGTGCTATAATCAGTGGTGTAATCAGCAGTGTAATCAGTATGAACGGGTGGTGCGTACGGTTCAGACGGTGATACATGACCCAAGTTTTGGTTACCCGAGTGGTCAAAACCCGAGTGCTGCTGCACCGGGCTATCATAACCTGTATGGTCTGTAGAAGGTCCAACCCTGGTCCGACGCAGGAACTTTCTGGAATACAACTCCATTATCGGGGTACCCGTAGATTGAAAAGTATTGTAAACACATCTCCATCCATTCTCATTTGTTATTGGATACTTTACATAGTAAGGTCTATCCCGCCCTGCGTCAACCCGAGTAACCAAATCTATGTCATACCGGTTGGGGGTTACACCAATCCTTTCGAATACCATTTGCTTAAGTTCCAGAAATGAGGTGTTTTCATTTACCTCAAAGCCGTGGGTCAGATCTTTCGAGTAATGTACTCCCTCCACACCCACCTCGAACTTCCCGCCCACATATAGTGTAACCAACATTTTATCTACATTAATAAACAAACTTTTATCAATTACAAAATAATAGTACACAGTTAAATTATTAGAAAACAACAACAATAACAAAAAATATTTAATAAAATTAATTACAAAAATAAAATAATAATAATTTACAGTAATCTACAGTAATAAACAGTAATCTACAGTAATAAACAGTAATCTACAATAATAAACAGTAATCTACAGTACTAAACAGTAATCTACAATAATCTACAGTAATAAACAGTAAACTACAGTAATAATTAGTAATAAACAGTAATGCACAGTATTACACAGTAATAAGCAGTAATATACAGTAATGCATAGTAAAATAAATAATAAAATAATAATAATAAATACTAATAAAAATAAAAAATAAAAAATTACCTGCAGAGAAGAGCGACGAATTCGGGGCGAGAGAGTGTGAGAATGAGAGCCAGAATGGGTAATTTATAGGCTTCATAGTGAACCGCCCGATTGGGGGGCGGTTTGCTTGGCCGTGTGGACCGCCCAACCACTGGGCGGTTTGGTAGGTAGAGTGAACCGCCCAATAATGGAGCGGTTAGGTTAGTTTTGAAAATATTTTGAGATGAGGGTTATATTTGACATTTTTTATTTATTTAAGGTTATTAATAAAAATATCGGCGAAAGGGACAAATGGACAATCTTCTTGGATATATAGCCGACATTTGGTTTTGTCAAGTGGGTCTCATTCAACCGAGGAGGTCTCAAGTGGTGGCTTGTATTTTCTGTGAAGGCGGGTGCATACATCTGTAGAGACGTAGAGTAGGCTCTGATAACGATCCGTTTGTAACTTGTAAGAGCTACTAATTAGTTTAAGGTTATGTCTTATCATCTTCTTAATTAATCATCCTCTCTCTCTCTTTAAAAAATCTTTGCAGAGATTACGAAGTCCTCTCTCTCTATCAAATAAATTAGTTAGTATGTAACATTGACGGGCAACTAATTAAAGTTTGCACTTCCTAAACTGTGAATTAAGTGCTATGATCTTTCTAGGATTTGTTTAAAATTTTATGCCCGGAAGGGTGGGTTACTGGGTTAGTTGATTGATTGATTGATTGGTTAACAAGAAGGTAATCACCAATAATAATAAAAAGATATCAAGCTAACTAAAGAACCAACAAATTAATATTATTTAGGGGTGTAAACGAGTTGGGCCCTAGCTCAGTTCGTTAATTCTGGACTGAGCTCTTACTAAGCGAGCTGGACCTAGAGCATCCGAGCTAAAACCTCAGCTTGAAATCGTGACGAGCCAGCTCGCGAGCTGATGAGCTGGCTTGCTGGGTTTGGTTGGATCTTTTTTAACCGAGCTGGATAGTATAAAATGCACACAAATTCATACAAATTCACAAATTGATGCCTAGCCGAGCTAACTCGCGAGTTGGCGAGCAAGCTAGGCCCCAGCTTGAACTCGTTAATTCTGGACCAAGCTAGTGGCGAGCTGGCTTGTTAACAGCTCGGTCCAGTAACGAACGAGCTATTAGCGAGCGAGTCAGGTGCGAGTCACAAACGAGCCACGAGCTACGAACTTTTTTGCCACCCCTAATATTATATAATGAAAAGGAGGAGATGTTTCCATGCACCAATTGCTTTTATTTTTGTAATTCAAACAAAAACGTGAGGAATTAGTAAGATTGTATTGCTTTTAACGATTCCTTGTCCAAAATCTATCTAATTGATTTTAAACAACGAATATAAATCGTTGAAACAGTTCTGTTTACAAGTGATGCGTTTATATGTCACATTAATAAATTTTCGAATTAATTCAGTAAAATCAAGTGATTAAAAATGAAAAATGAATGCATTAAAATTAACTTATAAACTTTCTATTTTTTTAACCACTTGACTTTATACATTATACATTTGATAAGTCAAAATATAATTAATTCATTAATGACTCATCAAATAACTTGGTGAGCTTAAATACAACCTAATTCTACTTGTCAATTGTATTATATTTGTATCATTTTTATACAACAACAACTATAATTATTTAATAAGTACCATAACACTTTGCAATTAATGGGCCACTGTTTTTCAATACAAGCCACATGTATCAGATAAGTCTTAATTAGATTAGACAAATATATACAAAACGTTTATTCGTAGGGTCTTAATTTACACTAATAATTAATGCTTGATCTGATGGACGAGTATCCGAAATTATAAATATTGATAAAAAACAAGAGGTGCTAATTGTTAGTTCATAATTACAGTATAGAGTATTCAGTTCTTCTCAATCCGTTCTGGATTGTCAATGAGGATGTTTACTAGCTATATGAGCATAAGGATTTAATAATATATATATAGAGATGAGCTATTGTGCTTTGCAAAGTAAAGTCATCGTTTTACTTCGGCTTACTTTTTGGATTTTCAAAGTTCAAAACGTCGATCCGACCGTTCAAGTTGATCTACATATTGAAATGTGCTTGCAGACCAAAATTTTACATTTTTTGGAATTTTTTTACTATTTATTAAGCCACTTTGAAAATTGCTAATTACATGGTCCAGAATTTTGTTGCACTGTTTTTTCTGGACCATGTGATCAGCAATTTTCAAAGTGGCTTAATAAATAGTAAAAAAAGTTCAAAAAATGCAAAATTTGGTCTGCAAGCACATTTCAATATGTAGATCAACTTGAACAGTCGGATCGACGTTTTGGACTTTGAAAATCCAAAAAGTAAGCCGAAGTAAAACGATGACTTTACTTTGCAAAGCACAATAGCCCAACTCTCTATATATATACATACATATATATATATATATATATAGAGAGAGAGAGAGAGAGAGAGAGAGAGAGATGGACTTAGCTACTTCATGGAGTAAAACGACTTTGTACTCCACGCCATATCTTCATTTTCAAAGTTCAAATAGTCGATTCGAACCTTCCAACATGTTCTTCATATTGAAATGTACTTGGAGACCAAATTTTACATTTTTTGGAATTTTTTTACTATTTATTAAGCCACTTTGAAAATCTGAAAATCCTTATGAACAGTAAAAAACAGTAAAAATTTCTGGACCGCCGGATCAGTGATTTTCAAAGTGGCTTAATAAATAGTAAAAAAATTCCAAAAAATGTAAAATTTGGTCTCCAAGCACATATCAATATGGAGAACAACTTGAGCGGTTCGGATCGCTCGTTTGGATTTTCAAAATGAAAATAATGAGGCGTGGAGCACCAAGTCGTTTTACTCCATGAAGTAGCTAAGCCCAGCACTATATATATATATATATATATATATATATATATATATATAGAGTAGAACTAGGGTGCTCCTAAGCTCACCAAGTCCTTCCGTGAGCGCGACTCTAAAACCTATCGAATTGACTTCAAATGACATTTCCAAACCGTTAGATGTTCAATCTATATTAAAATGTGCTTGGAGGCCAAATTTAACATTTTTTGGAATTTTTTTACTATTTATTAAGATGGTTTGAAAATCGCTGTTTTCCAATGGTGCAGAATTTTAATAAAAACAGTGATTTTCAAACCATCTTAATAAATAGTAAAAAAATTCCAAAAAATATAAAATTTGGTCTCCAAGCACATTTTAATATAGATTGAACATCTAACGGTTTGGAAATGTCGTTTGAAGTCAATTCGATAGGTTTTCGAGTCGCGCTCACGGAAGGGCTTGGTGAGCTTAGGAGCACCCTAGTTCTACTCTATATATATATATATATATATATATATAGGAATTGGCTACGGTGCTACGCGTAGCATAGAGGGCCTCCGTGCTACGACTCAATATTTGAGTTTTCAAAATTCTAACGGTCGATCCGAACTATTCAACGTGATCTCCATATGAATATGTACTTGCAAACCAAATTTTACATTTTTTAGAATTTTTTTACTTTTTTTTTTAGATAGGTAGAAAATCACTTGATCTGAAAATTCTGTACCATTCAGATCAAGTGATTTTCTATCTATCTAAAAAAATAGTAATTTTTTTTTAAAAAATATAAAATTTGGTTTGCAAGTACATATTCATATGGAGATTATGTTGAACGATTCGGATCGACCGTTAGGATTTTGAAAACTCAAATATTGAGCCGTAGCACGGAGGCCCTCTATGCTACATGTAGCACCGTAGCCAATTCCTATATATATATATATATAGTGCTGGGCTTAGCTACTCCATGGAGTAAAACGACTTGGTGCTCCACGCCTCATTATTTCCATTTTGAAAATTCAAACGACCGATCCGAACCGCTCAAGTTGTTCTCCATATTGATATGTGCTTGGAGACCAAATTTTACATTTTTTGAAATTTTTTTACTATTTATTAAGCCACTTTGAAAATCACTGATCCGGCGGTCCAGAAATTTTTACTGTTTTTTACTGTTCACCCGAATTTTCAGATTTTCAAAGTGGCTTAATAAATAGTAAAAAAATTCCAAGAAATGTAAAATTTGGTCTCCAAGTACATTTCAATATGAAGAACATGTTGAAAGGTTCGAATCGACTATTTGAACTTTGAATATGAAGATATGGCGTGGAGTACAAAGTCGTTTTACTCCATGGAGTAGCTAAGTCCATCTATATATATATATATATATATATATATATATATAGAGTCCGGCTAGCGTCCAAACGTTTGGATAGAGGCCTATATCCAAACGGTTCATTTTTGCGATTTCAAAGTCCCAAAAATTGATCTGAAGCGCTCAACATGTTTGGAATATGAAAATGTGCTTGGAAACTAAATTTTACATTTTTTGGAATTTTTTGCTATTTTTTTAGAATTTTTGAAAATCGTTGTTTTGATATGGAAAAATAATAATAAAAAATTCATCAAAACAACAATTTTCAAAAATTCTAAAAAAATAGCAAAAAAATTTCAAAAAATGTAAAATTTAGTTTCCAAGCACATTTTCATATTCCAAACATGTTAAGCACTTCAGATCGACTTTTGGGACTTTGAAATCGCAAAAATGAACCGTTTGGATATAAGCCTCTATCCAAACGTTTGGACGCTAGCCAGACGCTATATATATATATATATATATATATATATATATGTTGTGTATTTTTGGTATTGGAATATGTGGGTCAATTTGTAATACACTCTATGCTTTAAATTTATAAAACCTTAATACACAATGATAAATTGGTTTCAAGCATACAACCTATCCTTGTAGTAAAATAGGTATCGATCCAAAGATAACGGGAGAAGTTAATTTCTACTAAACTAATTAATTCTAAAATTATGCAATTAAATAAATGGGGGGGTTTTGTTGAAAACTGAAATGGTGAGTTCAATACCCGAATTGGAGTTGAAACAAAACAAAAACAATTCTAAACAAATAATAAAAAGGAGTTTGTAATCAAAGAGATGGAATCTAAGGGCTATTGGCTCTCAATTCCTTGATCAAATTCACATTTACTTGGTTTCTAAATTCATGTTTGTTATTTTGGAGTTTCTAAACCTAATATGTCAAAAAGGGTCACTTTCGTGAATTAATGACGTGTTTAGATAGTTCGGATTTCACGGTTAAGTTCCTTACCCTAATTATCTAGACCATAAGCATATGTTTAGCCTAATTTATTCCCAAACACCGACACTTCACGATTAAGTCCTTCATATCAAAATTCGGTTCAATCTTAGGGGTCCCAATTGAATATGAGGCTTCACGATTAAGTCCTTCGCCTCAATTCAACCATTGGTCTTATGGTTCCGGATTAAGAAGTAGATTTGGTCATTTCTAATCTCAATCCTAGAATTATTCATGCAAGTAATTTGGTTCTATCAATTCTTTGATCCTACCACCTTAAGTTGGTTAAACCTAAGCGGGACACTAATTAATAATTCACAAATCACTTAAGCACATGAATTATAAAATCACCAAGACCAATCAATTAACAAACAATCATCACATAGAAATATTATCCAAGTAAAATAGAATCTAATACAAGTTCATGATTTTAGCCTAAGCCCCTAGAGAGGAATCTAGCCCCTCATGGGTGCAATAACATCCAAGAGATACAAAAGAGTAAACATGACCAAAACTAGATAAACAAATAAGAGAAGAGAATACACCAATCTCCTAGTTTGCTGCCCTTGTCTTCAATGTTTTCTCGCTCGAATCAAGCCTTCAATCCGTTAATCCAAAAGCCTTTGATCTTGTGAAGAGGAGAGAATAAAAATGGAGAGGTTTAGAAGAAAAAGAACTTAGGAGCAAGGTGGAAGATGAGATCCCTTCTCCTGCTGTCTCTCCCCTCTTTAATAGCCAATTTCGTCACTCCCCCCAATCAATCCCGAAATCTGGCAGCAGTTATGAGAAGATCCCTAAAAATCAGGCTAAAATGGCGCTGGTGCGGCCTTCCCAAAATCCGTGCGGCCCGCACAAAAAGAGGAGTTGGCCGAAAACTGCGCGGAGGAAAAGGGATTTGTGCGGCCCGCATAGAATTCGTGCGGCCCGCATTTTCTGTTTGTGCGGCCAGCATAAAAATTCCTTCAGGCCGCACGACGACCCGCAATACTCTCTGACTTGGTTGAGCAAAACTTGTGGATTTCCGACTTTTATTTTCGAATGAATTTATTTTTGTGCGGCCCGCACAAACTCGCAGAATTGCTCCTTTTTGTTTGATTCCTACAATTTAGACAAGGCAACAGCAGTAACTTGGTTCTTGAATGAATTATCTATTAAATTAGGGTAAAACACAAGAAATTTGGTACAATTTAGAGGTAAAACCTTAACCGAAAGTATATGTAACTGAGGCTTATCAATATATATATTCAGTAAAATTTGGTAAAATTCAGTATTTGTGATTTAAATCAGTCGAATAAATGGATAAACATATAATTAATAAATCATACCAAATGACAATCATTTACAATCAATTCAGTTATGTAATTATAGTGTTATGCATACGATACAACAATTTAAGTTGAAATACGGCATGTAAAAATGACACAATAATTATTTGATCGATTTAAGTCATTATATTATCAGACTTAATAACATAATTCAAACAACCAATTAAATTCCGACATCTGTCTAATAAAGAGTAGAGATACTTTCCAAGCGGTTTCCTAGATCCCCATGCTTCTGGCACCGTACTAGAAAGAAATATCTAGCTAAAAGTAAGTAATTAATTGCAAAAGAGAAAGTATGCATCAATGCATGGCCACATAACAGCAACAGCCAATAGAGAGGAGGCATGATAGCAAGAGCACTTTTGGGTGGAAGAATCTGCTCTGTCCTTTGTGGAATTGTAAAGTGGAGAAGAGGAAGTAATTGCTATGTGCAATGAGCTACAAGTAAAGTAAGAAAGAGAAGAGAATAGTAGGGTTGCTAACTAAAAATGGGAAACAAAATCTTAAAAGAACAAATAATTATGTGGAATGGGCAAGTGATGCCTGATGGATGGACATGATGATAAACTTTGCTAATCTCCATTTCATTTAATCGTCTCAATTACATTCATTATTGGAGAAGGATGGAGGTAAAAGAGTCACGATATGATTTGATACGTCAAGGTGGTACGTGTTTTGGTCATGTGTCCCGTGCTGTAACTATTCGCATAACATAATTATCTTGCAAAAAATGGTGAATTTTGAATAACTAACTTAAACTACTAAAAAGAATAATTAAATATAACCGGTCACATTTAAACACTGTACTATACGTATACGTATAATTACGGTGTAACTAACGAGCTTTTCGAATTTAGTCACGATATCATGACATTGTACGGCACACGATACGAATCTAGATCCCTCTATGGCTGGCTGTGTATAATTTGTCCCTTTCCGAGACTTGGCAAAACCGATATTACTCAATACAGAGTGAAATTTTGGTCTACTAAATCTGCAGTCAAAATTTGAAAAGATAAAAAAAATAAAAACAAACTATAAATTAAGAGAAAAGGTGTTGATACCCAACCTTCTGTACCCACTTTTTACCCAAAAGTTTAGATAAGGCTTATTAACCGTTCCAACCTCCTTGTAGTTTTAGGAAAAGTTAGCTCATCAGGCGGGTCATGTACAAAGCTCTGACCTCAACGATTAGGAAGTGGCCAGACAATAATGCGTTTGCACTGCCAGCTGTAGTATCCCATTCATCCATCTTAGGCCTTTCTGCTGAAGAGCTGAGGGGATGTATGTATATCTTCTAAAACAAAGCGGGATTCTTAAGTATTAGGCGGAAGAACTTGCCCTCCGGCTCTCCCTCTTCTATTGTATGGGCTAATTATCTTAATGAAAGCCTTCTTTTTTGCTCTAATAAAGAGTCCCTTCTTCATTAAGGCAATTTAATCATTTTTAAAATTTCCGATCCCCGTCCTCTTTTCTTTCCAGATCTCTCCCCGTACAAATTTTCAATTCGAATCCCTCCACTCCGCTGATCTCAATCGGGCGCGACACGACCGATTGGATCAGGCACCACTGATCGGAGCTCTTTCTCTCTCTACCTGTCTCGCTACCCCCTTTATCTCTCTACAGATGGCACCGATCCCGTTCAAGCAAGGTCTACAAAGAGAGATTGGGCCTCTCTCTCTCTTCTAATTCCCGTTCTCATCTTCCTTGTCACTGCATTCTCCTCTCCTTAATCCCTTCACTCCAGCGGCTTCTTCTCCGGCAGCCTCCTCTCCGACGAGTTCTTAGATAGCGCTAGATCTGAACGGCAATGAAGCTCCCTCACACGCGAAAAGAGATGAGAGAGGGGCGATCTAGAGTAGATAGGAGGAGACAATATGGCGGAGAGAGATGAGAGAGAGGCGATCTAGAGGAGATGATCTGGAGATAGGAGGAGGCGATCTGCAACAGTTTACAGTATTTCATATTGTGATTTACAAGATTCAATGAAGAGGTTTATATCCACTTCCAGGCGAAAGGTGTTTCACTTAAAGTTCTTAGTCAAACACTGGTAGAGGAAATTTGCAAGGTTTCCCTTCTTATTTTTCTTTTTAGTACTAATTTACCGTGCGTTGAAAGGATTTAGTGTAGTATTTTAAAATTTCTTATTGAAATAGCTCAATTTTATCGTCATTTGATTTTTTTTCACTTGATCTGTCAGGGTTTATAGTGTTGATTAGTTAGTTTTACAATATTTATGTAGTAGTGTTACAGTATGAATTTGATCAGTTTCTTCGTGTGGCAAAATTTTGGCGCATTTTTATTTGTTTCACTTGATCTGTCTATGTTTTAAAGTGTCGAGTTATTATTTTTACAGTCTGGATCGGTTAGGATTACATACTAGTTGCTTCTGGTGGATCTTGATCTGATCTGGTAACAATACTGGCGGATCCTGATCGGTTAGGTTAAAAGGTTCTTTATAGTATTTTTTAGGATATGTTTCATAGTTTTACATGATATATTAGATATTATACATGATCTATGCATTGTATTTCTTTTCTTTATTTTACTGGATTTGTTTAACAATTTTACAGGATATATATGCAATAGTTTAAAGGAGATGTGCAATATTTTTGTTAGGTTTTGACGGTTCAAACCCATTGATTAAGTCTGTTGGAGTTTTGACTGTTCAAACCCATTTATTTGCTTAAGATGCGGAAAGAACGTAAAATAAAAATTTTACTTCTAACTTAAACCAAGGATTAAACGAGGTATGTCAGGAAACTTTTCAAGGCGGTCCACCTTCAGTATTCCTTTGGCATCAAAACCTTATTTAATACTTTTACAGATCTACTCTTTAATTGATTTCTAAAACTTTAAGCTACTTACTAATTAAATAGATTAATATAACATGTTTATACCTTGTTTCTAAATTCTAATTAGAATGTAGCAAACCCGAGAAGACCGGATCTGAGGAACGTCTCACCTCGGAGTATCAGGCGTCTGATACATCTATTGGTTATCCACCAGGACTAACCAGAGAGCGGTTTATTTCTTTTGCCAGAAATACCGTAAACCGTAGAATTCTGCAAAAACTCTATTTACCGAGAAAAGGACAAAATAAATATATTTACGACCCGCAGTTATTCAAATAGAAATACCGTGACTTTCGCAAATATATTATTTCCGAATCTCGTAACTAACCGTAACCGAGAAAGAGAGAAAACCATTGGGTGCTTTTTGCAGTCGATCTTCATAATGTTGAGATGCATTATTACACTTCTCTTAATGTTGAATACATGCAATACCATTGGCACACCATGAGATGGCTTAAAGATTTTCTTAGCTGGAGGACTTGTGAGTATTCTTCAACTATTTAGAGGATTTTACAGTATTCTTCAACTATTTTTTCATTATTCTGCCATTGATTTAGAGGATTTTCTGTTGAAATGCATTAAACTATTAAATAATATACTTACCAGTCTTGTAGGATAAATGAGTTAGTTTACGGCTTCATACCATAGTTTTATATGATGTATGAGTTATTTTACAGGATTCCTTAAATAGTTTTATAAGATGTATGAGTTAGTTTACAGCATTCATAACATAGTTTTATATGATGTATGAGTTATTTTATAGGATTCATAAAATAATTTTATAAGATGTATGGGTTATTTTACAGGATTCCTACAAAAGTTTGATAAGTTGTATGATAAGTTTGATAAGTTGGTTAAAGTGCTGATAAGTTTGATAAGTTTGATAAGTTTGATAAGTTGTATGATAAGTTTGATAAGTTGGATTCCTACAAAAGTTTGATAAGTTGGTTAAAGTGCTGAAATTGGTTACATGAGTTATTTTACAGGATTCATCCAAAAATTTTATAAGATGTATGTGTTATTTTACAGGATTCATTACATACTTCAAGTTATTAAAGATGTTAATATCATTTTTTTCTTTCAGGTAACGCTGCATGGAAGGATGTTGGCATTGTTGAGCAGAAGTGCCCACAGCAGGCACCAGGATCGATGGATTGTGCAATTTTCTTGCTGCGTTATGTGTATAATCTGATCACTGAGACGCCAATGAACTTTACACAGGTAATTTTATGATGTATATATTTTAGTTTGAAATACCCGTAGGCTTCCATTACATATTTCCTGATATTACATATTATGTAAAGAGGGTAGTGTATTCATAGTATTTTACATACTTCATTTGTAATTTCACAGTGTTTGACATACCATTTCACAGTATTAACAAAGTTCTTTTACAGTATTGTTTGATTCATCATTATTCATTAATTTCAGTATTTTACTTACTTTGTAAGTAATTTCACAGTATTGATATACAATTTTACATATTCACAGTGTTATTTTGCAGTATTGGTTTCATTCATCGTTCATCATTAATTTCACAGTATTCACATACAATTTTACAGTATTCACAGTGTTGTTTAACAATATTGCATAAATCTAAATCCCTTGCAAATCTTTTTTTTTGTAGGATGACATTTCCAAGGAACGTGTCGTTCTAGCAATGAAACTCCTGACGCATCCAAATAATTCGCATCAGCGTTTTATGAAATGATTGAACAGCTTTGATTGGTTAAAGTTTAATCCAAATATTGTTTGTATTTGATGTTAGATATAGTTGAAAATATTTGTGAATACAGTTTATTGGTTAAAGTGCTGAAATTGGTTACATTAGTTAAATTGGTTAAATTGCTGAAATGGTACGGTTTATTTTGTGCTGAAATTGGTCAAATTGGTTAAATTGCTGAAATGGTACAGTTTATGATTTTTTTGTCTGTGGTATCATTTTATAGTTTGTATACGATGTTTTTATAGTTTAATGTGTCAAATTTACAGTATTGAAATCTTGTAGTTAACATCTGTTATATTTATAGTTTGCATCTTCTAATTTTATAGTATTGAAATTTTATTTTACATGATATTCAAAAAAAAAAAATTGAAGAACAATTGATGAATTGAAAAAAAAACAATTTCAAAAAAAATTAATTTTAATTTCGAAAAAAAAAATTTAATTTTGATGCAAAAAAAATTAATTTTGCATCATTTTCAGTGTACAAATTAACGAGTTTTTAGAAGTTTGTTTTTCAAATCTTCTAGAAGGTTGAAGTACAGTTGGAAGTGGTTTGTGTTAAGTCTTCTAGAAGCTGAAAGTACAGTTGGAAGTACATTTAATTTTCTAGTTCCTAACAGTTTTTAACTAACTTGATAAAATCTGGGTTGTTGCAATTTTTACCTAGGTATTATACATGATTTGTTGTTTATTTTACAGTATTCATTATAGTATTTTACAGTATTCGCACAAGTCAAATGACAGTTTTTTTGGGTAAAAACTGGGTACAACTCCTTGGGTACAATTAGTCGGACCCATAAATTAAAGACGGTTTATATTTCCAAAATTTGGACTACTATACAGGACTTGTCCTGTTGTCCTTTAGCGATCGATATTGAAAAGGATTTCAGTTGTATTAATTAAAATCCAAATATATATATAATATATATATATACACACACACACACACACACACATACACGAGTCATAATGTTATAATTTCATACTAAGTTATAACGAGTTAGTTTTTACAATTTCAAAGTCTAAATAGTCGATCCAAACCACTCAACGTAATCTCCATATTAAAATGGGCTTGGACACCAAATTTTATTTTTTTTGAAAATTTTTTACTATTTTTTTAGATAGGTACAAAATCACTGTTTTCAGATAATACTGGACCATTCAAAACAGTGATTTTGTACCTATCTACAAAAATATCAAAAAAATTCCAAAAAATATAAAATTTGGTCTCCAAGTCCATTTTAATATGGAGATCATGTTGAGCGGTTCGAACCGACTGTTTGGATTTTGAAATCGCAAAAACTAACTCGTTATAACTTAGTATGAAATTATAACGTTATGACATTAGCCGGACTATATATATATATATATATATATAGAGAGAGAGAGAGAGAGACTATGGTTTTCAAAAAAAAAAAGAGAGATAGACTATGGTGAGTTGTGAATCACGCTCATATTCCCATTTGAAAATTCAAACCATCGATCCGAACCGCTCAACATGATCTCCATATTGAAATGTGCTTGGAGACTAAATTTTACATTTTTTGGAATTTTTTTACTATTTATTAAGCCACTTCGAAAATCGCTGATCCGGATGAACAGTAAAAAATTCTGGACCAATGGATCAGCGATTTTCGAAGTGGCTTAATAAATAGTAAAAAAATTCAAAAAAATGTAAAATTTGGTCTCCAAGCACATTTCAATATGGAGATCATGTTAAGCGGTTCGGATCGGTTATTTGGATTTTCAAAATGAAAATATAAGTGTGAAGTAAAAATCAACTCTTACTTCACAACTCACCATAGCCCAGCTATATATATCTATAAATATATATAGAGTATGGCTAATTTGCTTCCGGAAGCATTTCGGCCGAGGTGTTTACGGGGGCATATCTTGCAATTTGATGTTCAAACAACAAATTCAAACCGTTAGATGTTCAATCTATATTAAAATCTACTTGGAGACCAAATTTTACATTTTTTGGAATATTTTTACTATTTTTTAAGCTTGGTTTGAAAACCGCTGTTTTCAATACTTCAGAAATTTAATAAAAACAGCGGTTTTCAAACCAGCTTAAAAAATAGTAAAAAAATTCTAAAAAATGTAAAATTTGGTCTCCAAGTAGATTTAATATTGATTGAACATCTAATGGTTTGAATTTGTTGTTTGAACATCAAATTGCAAGATATGCCCCCGTAAGCACCTCGCCGAAATACTGCCGGCAGCAACTTAGCCGCTCCCTGTATATATATATATATAACATATATTTCGTTTTCAGCTTTGCACGCCAATTTTCCGGTACTTAACTGCAATGCACTACCTTAATAACATTCAACGGAGAGCAAAAATAATAAAAATAACATGAGTTACATGTAGCACCTGTTTCCAGAAGAACAGAGTGCGTCACTGTTCAATTCAAGGCAAACGTTTGTCAGTTGACATCAGCAATGCTATCAAATCATGCACTTCCAGTCCTTTGGTTTAAGATTAGACGATCAAGATTTAATTGGATAGCATGCATGAATCTGGTACGTGGTATCTAAGCTTAAATAGCAGCAATAAATAAATATATACATAAAGGGACCTTGAGGAATCAGAAACAAACTAGTAACTAGGCATAGATAGGCATGATTTATCCAAAGATGCGTACTAAATAAATTCTTCACTGGCATAATCAACAGCAGTGAAAAGTCTGCTTCCTTTTTAAAAATTAAAATAGGTAATTACTAACTATATATAATTAAGCTCCATCCCTGTCATGCTGTCTACATACAACAACGTAAGATTCAGATCAAGTGATTTTCTACCTATCTAAAAAATAGTGAAAAAATTCTACAAAATGTAAAATTTGGTTTGCAAGTACATATTCACATGGAGATCATGTTAAACGGTTCGGATTGACCGTTAGGATTTTGAAAACTCAAATATTGAGCCGTAGCACAGAGACCCTCTATGCTACGCGTAGCACCGTAGCCAATTCCTATATATATATATTAATCAGTAGCTCTCTTATCTTTTCCATATAGTACTATAGACCAATTAATATCCCGCTCCCCTCCATCAATTAATTGCATATCAAAACCAGCAATATCTCTCTATTTCCCCTTGTGAGACTGAGAAGTTAGAAAAGAAGAACATGATAACAGCCGACCACACTGTTCAATGTCAAATATCTGATAATTCCCTCATCTCTAAATGCACCTCTTTGTCTTCACAACCCAGCCTTCCATCTCTCCCTTCTCTCGACTCCCATGCCTCCGCCTCACCTCCACCTCTCTGCCATGGCGCCTCCACCATCACAGCTCATTCCTCCTATGTCTCTGGTCTCGCCGTATACGACTCCGGAACCCTCATCAGCTGTTCTCCAGATCAAAACATAAAGCTGTGGAGTACTAGTAATTACCAAAATGAAAATCATGAGCTCTCAAATATTGTTATTGCATCGGCAGTTAGCAAAAGCCCTGTAAAATCTGTACTTGTCACGAAAGATCAAATCATTTTCACCTCCCACCAAGATGGGAAGATCCGAGCATGGGAAGCAAATCTAAAAGAGAGGGATCGTAAAATGCTCCGGCTTCTTGCGGTCTTACCAACGGTCAAAGATCGACTCTTCAGCATCCTCTCTCCCAAAAAATATATCAAGCTGCGTCGGCACAAGCACTGCACCTGGGTGAACCACGCCGATGCGGTATCGTCACTTGCTCTCTCGCATGATAGCGAGTTTCTTTACTCTGCCTCGTGGGACAAAACTTTCAAGGTCTGGCGCACGTGCAACTTCAAGTGCATTGAATCCATATCCAGAGCACATGAAGACGCCATCAACGCAATTGTAGTGTCGAAAGATGGTTTTGTTTACACCGCCTCTGCAGATGCCAAACTCAAATCTTGGAGGCGGCTTCCCGGTGAAAAGAACCATTCCTTGGTCGGAACAATGGAGCGGCATAAATCAGCCGTGAATGCATTGGTTCTAAGCGAAGATGGGTCGGTTTTGTATTCCGGTGCATGTGACCGATCGGTGTTGGTGTGGAAAGGATGCCGTGGTCAGATGACGGCAGTTGGGGCGCTCAGAGGGCACAAAAAGGCGGTGTTGTGCTTGGCAGTGAAGGGAGATGTCGTGTGTAGCGGGTCGGCGGATAAAACGATTAGGGTATGGAGACAGGAGACGGAGAGAGGGTATTACTATTTGTGTTTGGCCGTGTTAGAAGGCCATGCCGGAGCGGTTAAGAGCTTGGCAATTGGCCACCGGGATTATACTGAGTCTGAATTAAGTGATAAGAGAAATAATGGCGATTCATATGTTGTGTATAGTGGAGCAATGGATTGCCAGATCAAAGGCAAATTTGTGAGTTTTTAAAATTTAGAAGACCAAATATAATATTATAAATTTTAGAGAAGAAAAATACATGATTTGAAAGTTTTTGAGTAAACATGAAATTCCCCCCATAATAATAATAAAAAAAAAAGACTAGGAGCAAATTAACTAGTCGCTTTCCCATAAAATAGGTTAGGAGCAAATCAATTAGTCGCAGTACTTGGCTCACCTTGAAGTATAGGTCTGTATTTGTTTGTTTTGTATAAATTGTAGTAAGCAGTCTTCAATTTGTCTCTTTTAAGAGCTGTATGAACGTGACATTGACCCTGATTTGACTCCCGTTAGTTGTGAGGTGAAGATGGAATTGGACCAAGTTCAGGGGCTATCGCTCTGTATACAACTAACTATACATACTACAAATTAAGTAATAACAGCTTTGGCTTCTCTTCTCTTCTAAAGCTGGAAATTTCCCAAAAGCTAAATCTGGTTTGAATTGATCGCCAGGATACTTATTTTAGATAAAGAAAAACCGGAGGTTATTCAAAAAAAAAAAAAAAAAAAAAAGGAAACACAGAGGAACAAAAAACAAAAGAAAAAAGAAGAGAGGTAGCATATATCTGTAAAAAAAGCAATGGGTCCAGATTCCAGAAGCACCTACAAGGGCCAGTTTGCCGACATTTTTAAAAATACCCAAAGTTAAATAAAGATTAATAAAAATACCTGCACTCTCAAACTTTTATTAAAAATGTCCAAACCGGCAATTTAATGGCCAGTCCCGATTAAAAAGCCCAACCGGCTATTTAATGGCCGGTCCCGTATTTTTTTTTTTTTCCTGTTTTACACATTCAGTTAAGAAAAATTTAATGGATAACTGGATATACAAGCAGGTTTTACACAAGCAGGAATGTGATTGCAGAGGTATCCATGAAATTGCAGAGGTCCCGTGATTTGAAGTACTTTCGTTTGATAATACAGGCGCGAGAAAGAATTTAGAGTCATAATTAAATTCGCAGACGTATCATTCAATTCAATATCATCCACACAAAATGTGTTATTAAGAAATCCACACAAATTGGAATAAAAAAAGTTCACAACATATAAATAAAAAAGTGGGATAATAGGGATAAATCACCTCCTCCTCCTACTACTACTACGCCTAAAACTAAATTCCTGAAAGAAACCGCTTCCGGCAAATGGCTTACTAGATGGCTCTGCTTGGATTCCAGACGGCCCTGATTGGCTTCCAGATGGCCCTGCTTAGCTTCCAGATGCCCTTGTTGTACGCCTACTAGTTGACCTTCTCGGTTGGCTTCCATATTGCTCCCTTTGCAGTCCAACCGCCTCACCTCCTAAAATAATTGCATCTCCCATTGCTTCTGCAAACATAACAGAAGCATCTAAATGACTTGTAGCGGGGGAACACCGTGACCCTCCGGACACACTTGCCCTTGCCCTAGCTGGGTCATTCTCATACTCATTGGCTGCGGTTCTTGCCTCTGCATTTGTATATGTTACTTAGTAAGTTGGTGCAAATTGAAAGTAAATATAATTTTTGATGAATGTTACGTACCTCTTCGTTGCCTATTGACAGTGGAACTTCGAGGTTGATGCCCCCTTCGCCTACCTTCCAGTTCATCCATTGTCATTACATGACGGATGTGTTTTCGTCGCCCATGCCTTGTTAGTTTGTAATAATCTAGAAGTTAATAATACGATAAATTTGTTATATAAAGCTTTGTTCATGAATTGAATGTTTAATCATTTTGTTACCTTTAGTATTATTGAATTTATGAATCATTTCGAGTTCATGACTGGAATTGTGAAACTTCATAATATAGATGATAATACTCTTAAAAGTCTCTAACCAAGGTAATTAGCAGGAACACTAATTACCGCGATAAGGTTAGTGTGTGGATTAAATGATGGTTAAGTTTTACAAACCATAGACAAAGAGTTGTCATTTTAATCACACAGATACATGTTAGAGAACATGATATTTGACAGACCCCAAATGAAACATTAAATGGAATTGTGTTTGTGTCATTAATGTTTTCATTTTAGTGTTAAGTTCTAAAGTATGAGATATTCATTTTTCCTACATAAGAAATGTATATGTGTGATTGCTATCTAACGCTATCCGTAAAAAGTAGCTATAAGGATAGTTCTTCGGTATACATAGCTTATGCGGAGGAAAAGATGATTTATCAAAAGTACTATTGTCCCTCGTATCTCAATACGAGCTATAGCATCACTGGGCCCCTTGATAGAATTTGATTATCTGGATCCAGTATGATTACAAGAGTAAACATATTTGATAATCTATTCAGGATCAGGAAAAGATTAAGTTTACAAGGATGACACACACCTACCTTGAAACTAATCTGATAGCTATGAGACAAAAGAATTAACACGAAGTAAATCGTTTACTGGATCATGATATTGTACGGTACATCATCATCTGTGTAATTGGTGTCATAATGTACTTGCCAGGTGCCACCTATGATAAATAGAGGTTAAAATAGTTTTAATTCTATTTGCCAACATAACACAGATCCTATTGGGTCACACCATATAGGAACTAGTCGGAGAATCTTGTTGATTAATTATAATGATTATAATTAATAATAAGATGGATAAAATTAATTATATATGATATAATTAAATTATAAATGTCATTTAAATGACAAGCAGAAACATTGGTTAATTTATGAACGTGTTTGACACGTTGCATAAAAGTTACCGAACGAACGATCGAGAAAATATGTATTTGATTTGGACTTAGAATATTTAATTATTGGATTTATATTTTGGGCTTGAAACCCATTAAGAATAAATCACTAATTAAAAATTAAAGGCCCAAATCAAAAGCCCAAATCAAAGCCCAAAATTAATCAAATATTAATGGGCCAATGGCAAAATGGTAATAATTTTGCCAAATTGATTTTGGCCGTTGGTTTTAGCCGACATATAGGGATAAAAATGTATTTTATATACATTTCAAAGTATATAAATAGGTGATCAAGGTTAGAGAGAAATCATTCAATTCCTGAATACCGATTCGATCAGATCGAACGATAATTCTCTCTTTCCTCAGATTCGTTCTAATCAAAGTTTACGGGTTTTAGAAATAATATTTTACGAGAGTCGTAATTATTATTTGCTTTTTCTCGTGAATAGTGTTTTTGTCAGATTTCGCAGTTTACGGTATTTCTGGTAAAAGAAATAAACCGCTCTCTCGATTAGTTCCTGGTGGATAACCGATAGAGGCACTATATTTTTGGTGCTTGCTTAACCGAGTCAGACAGCCGGGTCAGACAGTCGGGTCAGACTGCATTCCAATTTGAATTTGGAAGCAAGGTAAAGAAATGTTATATTAATCTATTTAAATTGTTAAATAGATTTAATCTTTTAGAAATCAATCAAAGGAGTAGATCTATAAACTGATTAAAATACAAGTAAATACGGTTTTACTACTTTGGGTCTATACAGGATTAATCTGGTATGTAACTCTCAGTTATTATCCGACATACTACTTAATCTATGATCTGAATGAGTAAAGTTTTACTTACGGTTTTTAATCTAAGAAAAGGATTGAACAGGTATGTAACTCTCGGTAGATTATCCGACATACCACTTTAATCATTTTTGGCTTAAGTTAGAAGTAAAAATTTTGTTTTACGGTCTTTCCGCAGCTTAAGCCTAATGGCTTTGGGTAGCCTCAAAACCCAACATGCCTAATCCATCCTTGTGCGGGGAGAATTTTTAGTTCAGTATTAGGAGGCCAATCTGTCATACTGCCAATGGGAGCAAACACCCCACTCCAAGTACTCTCAAGGTAGTCCACATTGTACCAGTGTGCAACAAAGTCGTCCTCGCACTAGTTTCGGTTTCAACAAACCGCTAACACATGAGCGCACGGAATAGAGGTTAACTGGATACCTCTGCAATCACATTCCATTTGGTTGTCGGGACCGCGTTTCACAATGTACATACACTTCCTGCGTGTCAACTCCATAACTCCCAAGTCATTACGATTGCAAGGAATATACTCATTTGGAACTGAATCTTAGTACTGACCTTGGCCGTGCGGGTAACGCACCAAACACATTGTTGCAGCTTTCTCCCATTTTCTCCCCAACTTCTTCGAAACCCGGACGGAAAACTTCTGGCCATTGTCTTTTAATTCCATGGCTCGCTGTCGCCGGTCAACAAACCATTGGTTCACTTGTAGAACGTATCCTCCACTATGGCAGCAACGGGCAGTCTACGGCTATCCCAGAAGACATTGTTGAGGCACTTAGAGCCGTTTGTTGTCATTATACCAAACCGGTATCCTCCATCACAGGTCTGGAAAATCTTCTCATAATTAGATGGCTCCGTCGGATCATTCGGACGAACTTTGCCAATATTCCGTAAATATGCATTGCACATTGGATTTAGCTGCACAAAACAAACAGATGTTATTTCATTTTCATAGTAGAGTTACAAAAAAATTAAACGAAATGTTATACATTACAAATACCTTAGCAAACTCTTCGTACATCTCTTTCAACTTTATTGGCTTCTTCTTATTGGCTCATTCTCTGAACTTTTGTCCGTACCACCTTTCTTTTCCACAGTTTGGACCAAGTTATCAGCAACATGCTGAATGCAAAACCTGTGCACAAAAAGCTCTGAAGACCATCAGTGCAGCTTTGATCCCCTTGTGCTGGTCTGATATAACACAAACGAATTGGTTATATCCAAGCACTTCATTCCTCAACCATTGCAAGAAGAAACCCCAATTCTCGGCATCCTCCTTATGCACGATTGCAAATGCAAGAGGCAGCAATTGGTTCTCGGCATCATAGGCACAAGCTAACAAGAGCCTCCTCTCGTACCGCCCTGACAAGAATCATGCATCTATGCTGATCACCGGTCTCAAGAACTGAAACGCAATAATGCATGGACCAAAAGCCCAGGCGACGGCCCTGAACTGAACTTCGCCTTCCTCTATTACTCCTGTGTCTTTATCTCGTATCGGATTGGTCAGAAAATGGTACTTTGATCCGGGATTCTTGACGCAAATTGCCATCAATGGTGGTCTCAGCAAGCCGTACGAATCCTCCCAACTCCCAAATTCTCGGGCTATTGCAAGCTCACGACCCCTCCACAGTCGGTTGTATTTCGAGGTGATTTTGTCATACACAGTCATAACACAGTTTGCTACCGACTGGATGCTCATACAAGGGTCAGTCTTAATGCTGTTCCCAATGAGATCGGCAATGATTGATGCCGTCAGACATTCATTGTCGACCCTTGTATACTCAGTCCTGTATATGTGAGGCTTGTCTTGCTTCGTTATAACCCACGTATCTCCATATCCCGATGGTTTTCCCCTAAGTTCGTAACCACAACGCCGGTCTTTGCACACCACATGAATCCGGCAGCTGTCACTTTTCTTCATTCTTATCTCCTGATTCTTATAAACATGGTGCTCTCTAATCTTCTTAATTAATTCATCTTTGCTTTTAAAAATTGGTTTGCGGCCAGCTCACCTGTGTACTCGATCCGTTGCCCATAGGAATCAGTATCTGCTTCTCTAAACTCAAATACATCATTGAAGCCTGGGAACGGGTGCGTATCACTCCGCCCGCTAAGCGGCGCTGAGCTAGAGCTGCTTCGAATGAGCCCTTTGACAGTTTCAACTGGACCATCTCCACCACATCCCTCCAGGTGATCAGAGTCACAGTCATCTCCATCATATTCATCCCCACTTTGCAAACGTTCATCCAGAATTTCATTGATATTTTCAAAATTCGACCCAACTTCATCGTATACTGGTCCGGGGAATGGTCAAGGTGCCTCATGCACGGGTCTAGGTGGGGAACAAATTCGGAGTATTGGTTGAGGTCGTGATTGCGGGGCAGGTGGATAGTAGGTTTCTGAGTTAGTAGGTGGATAGTAGGTTTATGGGTGAGTAGGTGGATAGTAGGTTTCTGGTTGAGTAGGTGGATAGTAGGTTTCTCATTGTGTTGGAGGAACAACGGGAGTTTTCATTGCAACTGAGCATTGGCTGGAACTTCCAACCCCTGCCTCTTTCGGAACTCTTCTAACATAGATATCTATTACAAAATCTCCGTTGGCCTTAAAATACCCACATAACCCTCTCCAGGTATTTTCATCTACCATTTTCGCAAGTGAATATTTCCCAGTGTTTCCATTACAAACTGGGGTCCCCAATTCAAGGTTGCACCTTTTTGGATTAAAACCGGTGTAATCGTAAATTATGGCTTTCAAGTCCAAAAGAGATATATCATCGTTAACCATAACTGAAGCAATTGGTTCTTTGTTGTAATAAGGCCCGGTTGCATTATTAAGAACCTTACCACCACAGTGTACTGAAATCAATGGCATTGTAATCAAACTACATTTTGAAAATGATAAACAATTGTCAAGTTACTAATTTACACAGTTACTGAATAATAAAAAAATTTATTAAAATTAATTAAATTTAATTAAATTTAATTAAAATTAATAACAAATAATTACAAATAATTACAAATAAAAATTAATAAAAAATAATTTAAATTAAAAAAAAACCTTTGTAGTTGTGCTTCTGTCGGTGCTTCTCAGGTTTGAAATGGATTGTGAGGAGGCTTGGCTGTGGGGGGTATTAATAAGGTGTAAAACAGGAAAAAAAAACCACGGGACCGGCCATTAAATGGCCGGTTTGGGTATTTTTAATAAAAGTTTGAGGGTGCGGGCATTTTTATTAATCTTTATTTAAGTTTGGGTATTTTTAAAAATGTCGGCCTGTTTGGTAATGAAAATATTTATGGGAGGAATTTCAATTTTTAACCTATGGGAAATTCTAGAATATAGGTGTTCGGCAAATGCATAGGAAATTTGATAGGATTTTATTTTTTATAGAAGATGTAATACTAAAATTAAACTATATTAAAAATGTATTGAAAGTAATCACTAATTATGATCAGTATAATTATACATTATATTGCTAGTTAAATCTATTAAAATTAACTTAAAATTAGCTTAATCTATTAAAATTAAGTATTGCTAGTTTAATTATGCTTATTTAATTAATTTCTTATATCATTATGTTGTTTTTTTAATTAATTTTAGTCCTGTGCTTGTTTAAATTGTGTTTGTTTAATTGTGCTTGTTGAGTAAAAAAGTTATTGCAAGTAAAATATAAACATCACATATCGATTTCATATAAATATTATATAGATATCACATAGCATATATCACATAGATATAATAATTATTGCAAGTAAAATATTAAACTAAATATTTGGAGAAGTAAAAATATAGAACTTTGTGAGCTCCAGCTTGTGAGAAAAAAAACGGAAGTTGGAGGTGGTGGTTATTTTCCCACAAGCAACAACATAACAAATAGGAAAAGAGCCCTTGGGATTTTGAGAATAGGTATTTTAACCATGCTCCCGACCAGTACATTGGTAACGAAACCTATAAAGTCAATTTTCCTAAGAAATCCCAAGGGAAATGTTGTTGCCGAATAGAATCTAAGAGCATGTTCGGATGTCATGAGATTGTGCGGGATGAGATTTAAAGGGTTCGGAATCCCACTTTATAATTTGTGGGAACCCATACTCTTGGATACGCACATGAATGATTATGAGAATTTGTTGAGTGAGTGTTCGGTTGTACCGTGGAATTAGTTGTAGGATATTCAATTTATTATGAAAATATATGTATCTATTTCAATTTCTATAACTTGCTGAATTCTCAATATTTAATTATAAAGTGACAAAAAAGCACTTTTAATTTTTTATAATACAAGATTTAAAATACTTATGATTTATAATTTTTTATTTGTAGAAAATTAGTAAAATTAGTAGTTTTTTTGTTAACAACCTGTTCAGTGCAAAATTAAACATGGGTAAGGGTACGCGCAAGATTGATTATGAGAACGTGTTGAAATGAGTGTTTGGTTGTACTGTGAAATTAGTTGTGGAAAATCTTGATTTATTTTAAAAATATGTATTTTTATTTAAAAATTTCACCTATTTAAATTAAAAAAAATCTATTTAATTTATCCTTCTAATATGATGTAAAAAATAGATTTTAAGTGTACAAAAATTTGATTCAATTTCTCACTTTTTTAAAAAATTAGATTGATAATGTTATAAAAAAAAGGGAGAATTTCATATACCACTCAAAAACTGTGAAATTACATATTTACCATCCAAATTTCTATAATTACATATTTACCATCTAAAAATCTAATAACTCACATATTTACCCAATCAATCAAAATCTTAGATTAATTAGAGATTAATTAAGTTTAATATTATAAAGAATATAATTAATACTTGAATTAGTCCCTTCCCCTTCTATGTACAGGGCGAATTTCTTAAGTGGACTTTGGTTAATCACGTACCTAAGAACCCTTAGAAGTGCCCTGGTTTCATCATGAAACGGATCTGCTGCTTCCCCTTCCCCATAATTCATGTGACTCAATCTCCTTCCATGTTGTACAATACAAAGGCCGTATAAAGGAGAGGATAAAAGAGTGTTGGGTTTTGAGGCTACCCAAAGCCATTAGGCTTAAGCTGCGGAAAGACCGTAAAACAAAAATTTTACTTCTAACTTAAGCCAAAAGGATTGAAGTGGTATGTCGGATAATCTACCGAGAGTTACATACCTGTTCAATCATTTTCTTAGATTAAAAACCGTAAGTAAAACTTTACTAATCAGATCATAGATTAAGTAGTATGTCGGATAATAACCGAGAGTTACATACCAGATTAATCCTGTATAGACCCAAAGTAGTAAAACCGTATTTACTTGTATTTTAATCAGTTTATAGATCTACTCCTTTGATTGATTTCTAAAAGATTAAATCTATTTAACAATTAAATAGATTAATATAACATTTCTTTACCTTGCTTCCAAATTCAAATTGGAATGCAGTCTGACCCGGCTAAGCAAGCACCAAAAAATATAGTGCCTCTATCGGTTATCCACCAGGAACTACCAGAGAGTTGGTATTTCTTTTGCCAGAAATACTATACCAACGGTATTCGAAAAGTCGCGGTTTTCGGTAAATCACTATTCACCGAAAGTACGAAATTTCTGACAAAACACTATTCACAAGAATAACTTTTATTCTCGCAAAAATATATATATGGATAATCAGATTTTCTGCAAAACACTATTTGGGAGAGAAATTAGATACGAATCGAATCGGATTCTGATTCGTACTTTGATTAGAACTTAGAATGAACTTCTTAATTTTCTCTCTCCAATTCATGCCTATTTATAACATAAATTGTGGCGGTTTTCATATTCACAAAATTGCCATTATTAAGTCGGTTTAGAAGATGCAAAACCGAATTTGAACTTTGGCCATGATTTGTATTTGTTTAATATATTAATTAAACTTTTTCATTTAATTTATTTAATTTAATTTAGGCTTTTAATTAAATTCTAAATTTAATTAAGGTCTAAATTCAAATTGGACTTTTGATCTAAAATATTAATTCATAATTAATATTTTAATCCATATATATATATATACAATTATTCTGAATAATTGTATTTCTTGCGTTTGCGATAAATTTATACGACGTGTCATACACGTTTATAAATTTAATTCGGTTTAAGCATGTCATCTCCATGACATATATTTTATTCTTAATTATAACACTTTATAATTAATCATAAAATTTCTCTGATTACTTTCCTATTGGTGTGACCCGATAGGATCTGTGTTATGTTGGCAAATAGAATTAGAACTGTTCTAACTTCTATAATCATAGGTGGCACCTGGCAAGTACATTATGACACCAATTACACAGATGATGCTGTACCGTACAATATCACGATCCAGTAAACAATTTACTTCGTGTTAATTCTTTTGTCTCATAGCTATCAGATTAGTTTCAAGGTAAGTGTGTGTCATCCTTGCAAACTTAATCTTTTCTTGATCCTGAATAGATTATCAAATATGTTTACTCTTGTAATCATACTGGATCCAGATAATCATATTCTATCAAGGGACCCAGTGATGCTATAGCTCGTATTGAGATACGAGGGACAATAGTACTTTTGATAAACCATCTTTTCCTCCGCATAAGCTATGTATACCGAAGAACTATCCTTATAGCTACTTTTTACGGATAGCGTTAGATAGCAATCACACATATACATTTCTTATGTAGGAAAAATGAATATCTCATACTTTAGAACTTAACACTAAAATGAAAACATTAATGACACAAACACAATTCCATTTAATGTTTCATTTGGGGTCTGTCAAATATCATGTTCTCTAACATGTATCTGTGTGATTAAAATGACAACTCTTTGTCTATGGTTTGTAAAACTTAACCATCATTTAATCCACACACTAACCTTATCGCGGTAATTAGTGTTCCTGCTAATTACCTTGGTTAGAGACTTTTAAGAGTATTATCATCTATATTATGAAGTTTCACAATTCCAGTCATGAACTCGAAATGATTCATAAATTCAATAATACTCAAGGTAACAAAATGATTAAACATTCAATTCATGAACAAAGCTTTATATAACAAATTTATCGTATTATTGACTTCTAGATTATTACAAACTAACAAAGAGAACATATTTAAAGAGAAAAAGAGAGGGTGCTAAGTTAATCCTTAATTAATATAGTTTTAAGAATATTAAGCATAATTAATCTTAGTTTTGGGTATATTTGATATATACTAAAGTTATATTGGGTAAATATGTGAGTTATTAGATTTTTAGATGGTAATTACGTAATTATAGAAATTTGAATGATAAATACGTAATTCACATTGAGTGGTATATATGAAATTCTCCCTAAAAAAAAAATTCAAGTGCATGCCCAGTTCTCTCTCGAGATAGAAACCACAAAATTTATTGGAGCATATATGTATTTTTGCTTTAATTGAATTGGATTCATTTGTTTTTAATTTTTTTATATAAAGTTTTTCAGTATCTTCAAATTATAAACTGAAACTTATATGAGAAACACTACTACAAAAAAAGAGATTACACACGGACATAAATGGAAGAGCTACACGGATTTCCTACCGTGTTTAAATCGAGGGTGTACGAATAGGTCAATAACTACACACGGACATTTGCCCGTGTGCAATTATAACGATTTCTACACGGATTACTTTATAAACAGCCGTGTACAAAGACCTGCCTGTGTCGCTCTCCATGTTACCGAGCTACACGGATATTACCTAAACAACCGTGTACAATTCTTTTTATACACGGACATTTAACTAAATATCCGTGTAGCTCTCCTCTTTCTACACGGACATTTAACTAAATATCCGTGTAGCTCTCCTCTTTCTACACGGATTTTTAACTAAATATCCGTGTAGCTCTTTGAACTATCATACACGGACTTTAGTTAAATATCCGTGTAGAATTAACTAAATTTTTTTTTTGTATTCGTGCACGATTATTTTTGAAATTACTCTTCTTACACGGATTTTTTGTTAAATATCCGTGTAGGATTGTCTTATAATTTTTTTTTTAGTTTTTTTTTTTGGCTAGCCTCCTGTTTTGCTAGCCAGTATTTAAATTTTTCAGATAGCAATTTAAAATTCATGTACATGAAATTATACAAATTATACAAAATTATACAAATCCATATTTATCATTACAAAATTCTAACCGAAACCATAAAAGCATAAAATTCTAATATCAATATATATAACAAAAAAACATAAAAGCATGAAAAATAACAAAAAAAAGCATAAAAGCATAAAAGCATGAACATATATAGACATTGTCTTTTGTACATATACAATCCTATGTGATCCACATATAACATATACTCCTCAAGATCCAATACAATGTTTGTAGATCAAGTTATGTCCTTACCACTTAGAAACCATGTGATGGAGGTTATGATCTAGTTATGTCCTTAACATATACTCCTCATGTTGCCAAAACGTTGGGCTATGATCTAGTTTGGACCAAAATTTCATACAAACTAGTTGTATTAGATCCAACATATGAAAAAGGAGAGTGCCCATGTGATTCATGACATGATCCCTCTTTGTTAAAGGTCTCCAACATATTGCATCTCCAATAAAAAATACATTTTATCAACATATATGTGCATGCATGCATAATAGAGAATACAAATTCTCCTTTAAATTCAATTTTTTTTCAAATTTCAAATTTTTTCCAAACGTGGCAGCCCCCGCGCTTGGGCTCCCCACTCAGTCGACTTCCCCCCGCTTTTGTGTGGCTGCCCCTACGCTTGGCTCCCGCTCAGCCGAACTTTCTGCCGTTTTTGCATTATCTTAAGAAATCAAGCATGCATGAATTACACATGACCTAAATAAGCAATAATAAGTAACAGAAAATTAGAGGAAGAAAATAAAAAATATATATATATACTAACCTTAGAAAGATAGAGAGGAGAAAATAAAAACTTCAAAGATCTCTAATCCCAGTGGCTAGCCTTTGCAGAAATCAGATCAACATTCAATACAGAGAGAGCAAGAGAGAGGCAGTATAAAAGACTTGATCAAAACGGCACTGGAAGGAGAAGGCCTTTTATACTAATTAAAACCCTACACAGCCTTTTATACACGGATTTATACTTATTAATCCGTGTAGCTCTCCAAATAATCATACACGGCTATTTATAATAAAATCCGTGTACATTTCTCCATTTCTACACGGATATATTATCAAAAATCCGTGTATATATTCCTACACGGATATTTAACAAAAATCCGTGTAGCTCTCTCAATTTTTTCCACACGGTCTTCTTTGCACACGAATTTTTGATCCCTAATAAACCGTGTAGCTCTCTCAAACAATTCTACACTGATTCTTAACTAAATATCCGTGTATAATTCTCGCAGATTTTTTGGGCTTTCAAAAAATCATATTTGGTACACGGTTTTTATATAAGATAGGAAAAACCGTGTACAATGTGCAGTGTAGAATTACCATTTTTGTAGTAGTGAAAGTCCGGATCCGGATTTGAATTGTCTTAGTCCCACAATAGACAACAAACAATGGAAGAGCTTTTTACCGACATTTTTAATAATACCCCAAGTTAATTAAAGATTAATAAAAATACCCACGGTTCCCGAAAATTTTTAAAAATGCCCAAACCGGCCATTTAATGGCCGGTCCCGCAATTTTTTTTTTTTTTTTTATTAAAGAGGGGAACCGGCCATTTAATGGCCGGTCCCCCATTTAATTTTTTTTTTTTTTTTTTTTTAGATAAATAGATAAAATGCTGAAATCTAAGACTAAAAAATCGAATTATTTTTTTAAATATTTGTTAGATTACTTTTTTGATAACATATTTATACTAAAATACGCTAAATTACTTGAAATTATGTTAATTTATGCTGATTGACACTAAATTACTTTAAATTATGTTAAATTTTTTTAAGAGACAAATAGCTAAAATACTGAAATCTAAAAAATCGAATTGTTTTGTTAAATATTTGTTAGAAAATACGTTACGAATAGAGCCGATTTTGTGCTAAAATACGGTAAATTACAATAATTATGCTAAAATACAGTAAATTTACTAAAATGCTAAAATTACAATAATTATGTAGAATTATGCTAAAATACGGTAATTTACTGAGCTACGTAGATTGAAGAATAGAAATGAAAATCTTAATCGGAAATGATGCAATATGGGCCTGTGCATGCTTCATGAAAAGGAGCGTAACTTTTGATCCGTCCGTCGGATCGGGCTGAAATTTTGACAGGAACTCCACAGTCCAAAACTGGTTCCGAAACTCATCTATGATCCGTTTCGCCCATTTTGCGAGCTCAGATTCGCGATCCGAGTCTTCCTTCATGGACTTTTGGACATTTTTTTATAATTTTAAAGTTTTTAGGGTCTTTGATGTATCTTTTATATATATTTTCTGTATCTTTTATATATGTTTTCTATTTTATATATATTTTCTGTTTTGGGTAAAAATAAAAATCTCAGATTTTGCATATTTTAGCACAAAATCGGTCCTATTCATAGTGTATTTTAGTATAAATATGCTATGAAAAAAGTAATATAACAAATATTTAACAAAACAATTCGATTTTTTAGTGTTAGATTTCAGTATTTTAGCTATTTTTCTCTAAAAAAAAAATTAAAAAAAAAAAAAAAAATTCAGTACCGGCCATTAAATGGCCGGTTGGGCAATTAATTCGGTACCGGCCATTAAATGGCCGGTTTGGGCATTTTTAAAAATTTTCGGGAACCGTGGGTATTTTTATTAATCTTTAATTAACTTGGGGTATTATTAAAAATGTCGGAGCTTTTTATATATACATCTCCCGTGTGTGTCACAAGGTAATCTTAGGGAGGAGAAAGAATGAGAAAGGCATTAATAAATTCGCACCCCAGTAGAGAGAGAATCTGACAGAGGAGAAAGAGTGAGTGGGAAAAAAAATATTGAGTCCGAGGTCCGGTTTTTTATCCCAAAATATTGCACTGAATTTAGAGTTGTTGGGAACTACCCACGGAAAAACTTTGGAGAAAAATATGGCTGCCGAACACCTTTGTAGAAATATGATCCCATAATGTTCAAACCCATCAAATTCCTAATGGAAATAGGCATGCCGAACAGGCCCTAAATGAGCGCATTAACCAATATACCCCATAACTAAAAAAAATAGAAAGGCATCTAATGCAGAAATGAAATGTACCAAGATGTATGGATTAAGTGTTAATGAGTACCTCTAAGAAAACCATCTTAACTTTTGGAGGTATGAGGAGACTATCTTCCTAGAGAAAATCTCAGCCTTCCATTTAATCAATCTCAACCATTGATCACTGTCTGATTTTATGTCTTTTTTTTCATGTACGTAGTCTTAAGTGTAGAAGCATAAATTAAGTTAAAAACCTACCCATTTCAGTATAAAGCATATTCTTAGTCATTAATACTGACCACAACTTTTTTCAACTTGTTTCTCAATTCCTATGCGCTTTCCTTCTTCCTGAGCAAATACGCGTCTTCTTTTTTCTTTTCTCCTTCCATGCGTGCGCACGCGTGTTCTCCTCACCGACTCTTCTCTTTCTTTTTTCTTTTTCCTTCCCCGCACGTAGAAAGAGAGAGAGAGACAGCGAGAGAGAACCGACCTCCCTCGCAGAACCGACCTAGGGTGAAGCTGATCGGCACAGAGAGAGAGAGAGCGATAGAGGAGAGTGAACACAAAGAGAGAGAGAGAGAGAGAGAGAAGGAGAGAGCGAGCGAGAGTGAAGCTAATTAGCGCCTTATAACACCCTTGAAGGGTACCACCTACAGTTAGGATTTTTGGATATCTAATGTTAAGAAACAAGCTCTGACAAGACAAGTATTGAGGAGAAGGAACATTCAATATGAATATCAATGCCCAATGTGTAATCAACATATTGAGGAATCGATTGAGCATTTATTGTTCTATTGCACCTATGCAAGAAGGGTTTGGTTCAAGCTACAGGGGCTGCTTGTCAGAACAACAGTGTGTTCAGCGATACTGGTACCGATACTGGTAGTGACATTGGTACATGGATCATCTTTAGAGGAGCAACAATGGTGGCAGGGATTCTGAGTACCAGGATCGTGTAGGAAGGTGGTATGTGGCAAAAGTTATGTTGAAAGGAGTGAGACTGTTTTAATTTGTTGTATGTTTTTTTAATTTGTATATATGTTTTGACAGCCACTGTCAAACTGTTTCAAAAAATATATATAAAAACCCATAATTTAAATCTTAGTCCAACTAGAATATCATTTTGATAAAACTATGTATATAGAATAACTATGTTTGGTTATCCAAACTTCCAAACATAACTAATAAATGTTACACAACAATTTTGTGTTTTGACAGAAATTTAAATATGTTATTAGTAGCTTTTGCTTTAGTTTTTGTTGTTACTATATTTTGTTTCCATATATAAACTACAACTTGACATGTACTATATTTTGTTTTTGCTGTTCCATATGTAAACTATGTAAATTACTGTCAAAGTAAAGCGATGCGGTTCTCTAGTTGCATTTAAGTTTCATATTATCTTAATTCATTTCATGAATTCAATTGACATTTTAACGCATGATACATTATTGAAAACTTCAGTTCCAATTAAGATATGTTCCTGGTATCAGAAAAAAAAAGAGATCAAACATTGTGTCTGATTTCAAAAAAAACTTTAGTTGCATTCCGCCATCACTGGTAGTTTTATAAACTGCTACTAGAATTGGATTAAGGGAGCACATTGAAAATCCAACAAGCGCACGCGCACACGCGCGCACACACACTTGATGTTTTGAATTGCTTGACAAAACTCTTTGATTTTTCTTAATTAGGACTTGACATGCAAATCCTAACTTAATTATATAGGAAAATAAAAAGTAAACAATTAACAAAATAAGGTTTACAACTTTATATTTGTGAACCTAGTAATTTGTATTAGTCAAAAATTATGGAAGTGGATGAATCTGGCTGGTGGTCGTTATAAAATTGTGTGTACAAGCGGAGAGCTCTTCTCCAGAGTTTGAGCCTTCTCTTGGTATTCTGCAAGTGATTTTCTGCAACCAATTAATGAAATTAATTAGATATGTAATGAATTAACGCAACGCTTGTGTATTAATTAATTAAATAGTAATGAATGAATGCATAAGTTGGTTAATTAATGATCGACGATTGTATACCGGGGCTGTGAATCCAGGCTTGGAGTTCAGGGAAGAGAGGATATGGCAATAATTGAGAAATGGTTGAGGATTGCCAGGAGATATTGTGCTCTTGGATATCTCGTGCCACCGCAAAATAGAGGTGTAGTGCGGGAATTAAACTACAAATGTCGGAATTGGAACACTCTCGCTCGGTGAACCTGAATGTAAATTCTAAAGCTCCATGGAGAATGTCTAAATCCTCCTTGATCAAGGTCCGTAGCTTTGCTACTAATTTCAAATTCAGATTTGGAAGATTCTTCTTTTTATCATCATCATCATCATCTTCTTGCAATGATACTAATGATAATAAAATTAGTTGCTCCTCCTCCTCTTCCTTCATCTCTGTAGCCACTATTTCATCTCGCCTTTTTATACGCCTGCACTGCTTCTCATACTTCTCTCGCATTTTTAACTGCTCTGCTGAAACCTCTCTTTTATCAATTAATTCTTTCTTCCACAACCCAATAATCGAACCCTTCATTTTATTCATTATGTTCCCCATTCTATTTCTCTCTAATTAATTAATCCTTAGCTATGCGCCTATGATCAATTTAGCCTGCACTGCTTCACATATATCTATATGTATGTATATTCTTCATCACCAGTTAATATTAGTCTTACCTATTTTTAGTCAAAATAACAAGCATTAATTAGTTCGGTATGCTAGCTGTCTGTTATATTTAGTTAACACGTCTATATATAGTGCTTCATTAAATATTTGACTATATCATTCTTGTACCATGTCCAATAAAGGCGTGCAGGGTTATCTCTCAAAAATAAATAAATAAAGTCGTGTAGAGTACTGTTACTAGGGATTGAATTTTGTCCAAAGAGTTTTTGACATAGCCTCATTTAAAGTCAAACTTAAATGTCCAATTTGTATTGAGATTCGCACAAACATATTTAAAACTTAATTAATTTAAATGGCTTCTTGAATCTAAATGTCTGTACTATATGCAATGTATGGAAGATATTGTGAGGTATAAAAATGTTACTAACTATAATATTGTATTAATTATTTTTTTGTAGGGTTCACCCAAAGGACACATTAATAAGTATTTTGTTAAAATATGATTAATTTTTTCGTTTCTATAAATATGGCAAGGAAAATCATCCATGTTCCTTTTCAACATTTTCTCAACATTTTATGCATTAGTTTGTCATCGTAATCGGTAGCATCTACTTTTTTTTTCTGATTATCACAAGTCCTGCGAGAGGGAGGGTGTCCAAAAGATTATGTTAATTAGTGATATATAATTATGGGTCCGACTAATTGTACCCAAAGAGTTGTATCCAGTTTTTATCCAAAAAAACTGTCATTTAATTTGCGCGGATACTGTAAAATTCTATAATCAATATTGTAACTTCAACAACAAATCATGTATAATACCTAGTTCAAAATTCTAACAACCCAGGTGGTCCCAAGTTAGTTGAAAACTGTTAGCAACTTGAAAACTAACTGTACTTCTGGCTGTACTTCCAGCTTCTAGAAGATTTGAAAAACAAATCACTTCCAAAATTGTCATTTGACCTGCGCGAATACTGTAAACCTCTATAATCAATACTATAACTTCAACAACAAATCATGCATAATACCTAGTTCAAAATTATAACAACCCAAGTGGTCCCAAGTTAGTTGAGAACCGTTAGCAACTTGAAAACTAACTGTACTTCCGGTTGTACTTCAAGCTTCTAGAAGATTCATCATTTTTTTCAATTATTAATATTTATATATGGATCTATATCATGTAAACTAAAACTTCATTACTGTAAAATTAGCATATGCAAAATATAAAACTAACAGATGTGAACTACAAAACTTCAATAATGTAAAATTGACACCTGAAATTATAAAAATAACATATACAAACTATACAATTTCACTAGTCACAAAAATAACTGTTCACAAGCATAAACTAACTGTAGCAAATACAAACACAAACACAAACAATGATTGCTGACATGCATAAACTAACAGTAGCAAACACAAACAACCACAAACAATAACTGTTTACTAACATCAATACAATAAAACACATTGGAATTTGTTACTTCATAACCCTCTGGTGTACGTTATTTGGATGAGTGAGAAGCTTCATCGCTAGAACCACACGTTCTTTCAAAATATCATCCTGCAAAAAAAAAAAATTGTGTATATTACATAATATGAAACAATTGTTAAATATATATCCTGTAAAATAATACATATATCATGTAAAACTGTTAAACATATCATGTAAAAATAATACACTTCAATACAATGCATATATCCTATAAAATAATACATATATCCTGTAAAACTGTTGAGTATATCCTATAAAATACTGTACCTAACATTTAAACCTGATTGATAGATCCTGTAAAACAATGTATATATCTTATAAACCTATTAAATAAATACTGGAAATTAAAATCAGTAAAACCCGTTAAACAGATTTTGTAAATTTTCCATAGATCATGTAAAACACAATATATATCATGTAAATCCATTAGATAAATACTGTAAATATAAATGAGTAACACTGTTAAACAGATCCTGTAACTATTGAATATATGATGTTAAAAAGATATACTGAAATATAACAATATGTCATAAAACCACTGTAATTGTCTATATTAGATCATGTAAAACAATTGTATATATCCTATATCCTATAAAATCAGACATTCAGATAACAAGAGATCAGTGAAAACAATTGCATATATCCTGTAAAATAATAGCTATATCATGTAAAACTGTTAAGTATATCCTATAAAATATTGTACATAACTTTCAAAATTGATTCTTCGCCGTCGCTGTCGCCGACGTCACTGCCGTCGGGCGTTGCCGTCGCTACTAACAACAGTTTTTGGATCCATCAAATCTTTCAAAACTGAAATGGATATAAAAAAAATAATATTGAATTGGCATAAGAATAAGATGAATTAAACAAAAAAAAAAGTATAGTTGGAACATGCTTATTCCATGACCTAAATTCACATTTCCTACATCTGATACTTTGAAAATTAGAAACTAAAACCTTAATTGTCAGAATAATAATTGTAAGCTGTTTACACTAGTATAATTGACCTTTGGGTTGCCTTGCCACGGGTTAAGAAAAGATACTCAAATAAGTTTGAGAAGTACAACAAATAAACGTAAATGCATTCTCAGAAAGAGGTACCATGAGAGGGGGAGGAGGAGGGATTGAGGTGATCTCGGATTCATGTAATTGAATCTGAAGTGATACATCACCTTCCTTTATGTACTTTGTCATCTCTTCTGAGCACATCGTCTCCATTATTAGTTGCTTCTCTCTCTCGGAGTTGCTTCTGGCATGTCTCTACAGGAGATCGACGAAGAAATTGGTAGTGAGGACTTAAATTCATTTTTGAGTTCTCCTCCTTGAGAGAAAGGGAAAGAGACGAAAGTGCAATTAATATGTAGTGGAGAAGAGACGAAGAATGGAAAGTATAGAGATCGGAGGAATATCTAATGGAGAGATCATTAAAAGAGATCTGAAAATTGATCGGGAGAAGAGAAAGAGATTTGAAATCGAATTAAAAAAAATGGAAAGAACGAAGATGAAGAGAGAAAGATCAGAACAGAAAGAGATCTAAGACAATATTGGAGTGGAGATCGCGAACGGTTAAAAGCAGTTGAAAGTGGACCTGAGACAGCGTGGGTAAAAACCGGGTACAAAAGTCTGAGTATAGAAACCTTTTCTCTATAATTATATATGTCCGCTTTTGTGAATTTATATAATTTATTTTTATATAATTTTGCATTAATTTGTCGTCGCTTGTATTGGTAATTAACAGCTTTCTGGCCGAGACAAATTGAAACCGCAATGACTATAAAATAATTTATTTCATATTTTGGCATTTGTCATTCTTATTTTAATCATGTCACGGTACATAAAAATAATTTTCATGACGACAAGATACATAACCCAAATCACAACATGTCATATTACAACACGACACAAATTTTGCATTCTTCCCTATTTTGGACATTTGTCATTCCTTATTTTGGTGACAACTATCAATATTCATTCATTTTATTTTTAGGTCGAGATAGATTGAAAACAAAACTCGGTTCGATGTGCAGTTTCCACCGTACGATTCTATTAATTTAGAATATTGGTTACTGTTAAATTAAATTTTCTGATGAATAATTAACGGACCGTAAAATCAGAAACTTCAACTAAAATTTTGAGGCCCTAAACGAAGTTTGTTTGCAATTTTGATTATGTCGGCTGCTTGGGGCTTTAGCCAAGTCGATGGTGGCCTTCATCTCTTCACAAGTTTTCTGAATTGTGATTAAACGTTTAAATTTGAATTTCTTATCAAAAGTTATAGTAATTTAAAGTTTGAAAACAATGCATCGATATTTCATTGCAAAAACAACAATACTACTTCCATGTTAATCTCGATACCAATGCATCGATATTTCATCACAAAAACATCGATACTACTTCCATTTCGTTTTGCATGTGCTTCACTATATTTCTTCTTTACAAAATCATATAATCATGCATTCAGTGGCGAGTCTACGTACAGCCAGTGATAAGCCGTAATAATATCTATTGAAACCTAGGGTTTGTTATGAAAATTAAGCCAAGTTTTGATTAGATTAGGTTTAATTAGGTTAGAAATGTCCGAAAGTTCAAGTTACTGCCCTAGTTATGTTTATTTTACAGGTAATCAAGTGTTTGGAGCTTAACGGAGCAAAACGGGCGATTTGTGGCAAGTCAGCACAAAGCCAGGAGAATCTGTCACTTTCATTGCGGACCGCAAGACAATCATTGCGGGCCGCAACATTATCAAACAGAGAGCAACTCAGACCACAGCATTTCCCAGACTCATTGCGGCCCGCAATCAATCCTTCTGCGGCCCGCAATGAAGTATTCAGAGAGTCAGATTCTGCGCGAGAAGTTAACCGCCTCCACTCATTGCGGCCCGCAAGGAATGTTATTACGACCCGCAATAAGGCAGTTTCAGAGCCCGAATTTGCTATTTTTAGAGATTTAGTTTTAGTTTTTGCCAGAGGTATAAATAGGAAACTTGTAGAACAGAATAGACACGTTTTTAGACATAATTTCTGAATTTAACAAGAGAGACAAATGAAGAGAAAAGGAGAGAAGAAGGGAGAAAGAGACATCACAAGATCAACCGGTTTTATTATTTTCTCTCTTTGGAACTCTTTTAATCTTTTTAATTTGATTTGTGCTTTAGCCATGACTGGCTAAAGGATTTTCTAGGGTTAATTAGGGCTGTACTTGAAACTTTTGTTATGATTTAGTTGGTTTAATTTGTATTTTCTTGTTCTTGATTATGATCTATTCTCTATTTTAATTGATTGTGAGGACTTAATCGAAATCACATGAAATCTTAGGATTTGGTATTTGCAATTGAGAAATTGAATGTTAAGTCCTGACCATAAAGAATAGGGTATTTGATAGGCTAAGTACCGAGAGGTGACGCTTGTCTTATACGGGCTTTACCTAATAGTTTAGACAAATTGTACCAAGTACCGAGAGGTGAATTACGGTTTTCTAGATTAATTAGGACAGTAAGAGCTTAATGACTTTAGATTAGCATAGCCAAGTACCGAGAGGTGACGTTTATTCTAATTTGAAGATGGTATTAATATAGAAATATCCCTTTGTACCTACAACCTTCAACTGTGCCTTCATAATCGAAAGAACAAATTTAATAAACCAATTAGTCATAACATTAGTGGATAGGAACCCTAAGAAACCCTAATCTCTCATCTTTGTTAAAAATCAGATTTTGCCTTAAGACTTTAGTTTAATTTAGTTTAATCAAAACCAAATCAATCATTCGAACAAACAAAAACCTTTTTATTTTCTTTTACTAAATTGAATTGCTTGGTTAGAAAAAATATTCCAACTTGTCCCTGTGGAGACGATCCCTAAGTACTACTTGACTAGGTTGTACACTTGCAACCGAATTGAGTATAAATTAGGATTTATTACTTGTACTGCAGAAATCACATCAAGTTTTTGGCGCCGTTGCCGGGGACAACGGAGAATATTATTTCAGACCTAAGTAATTTAGTTAGTAATTGTTTTTAATTTTATTTTTCTTTCTTTTCTCTCTCATTTGTGCAGGTTGAAATCTGGCAGAAGAACCTCCAACCCCGGAAGCCACAGATTTGGTTGAGTGGTTTTCTAGGAGAGGATCAACTTATCTTTTCTACGAAAGACAGAACAAGCACCCAACAAGAGGACCTTTCTTGAGTATAAATCCACGCCGGTTAGACATGTCGGCCGGAAATGAAAATGCTCGTTTGGAAAACCTTCAAAGAGAACGGGATGAGATGGCCAATGAACTTCAACGATTGCGAGCAGCCGCCGCTGATAGACAAAACATCGAAGCGGCTGATGCCAATCGCCCCTTGAGAGACTTTACAGCACCTAGGGCTGAGGAAATCCACCTTGGGTATACGGCACCCACTATCAATGCTGAAGAATACCAGATTCCGCCAGCATGGGTTAGCATGGTGCAGCGCCATCTGTTCCATGGTCTACCTCACGAAGATGCAACACAGCACTTAGCCAATTTTGAAGAAATCTGCAGCACAATTAAGGTACAAACTGTTTCTCCAGAAAATCTTAAAGTTATGGCCTTCACTTTTTCTCTTGCAGATAAGGCTAAAAGTTGGATAAGGGGCCAAAGACCCGAGAACATGAACACTTGGCCTAAGGTGGCAAATGCTTTTCTCAACAAATTTTTCCCACCATCCAAAACAAACTCCTTGCGCCATCAAATCCACAATTTCCGACAAAAAGGAGAAGAAACAATGAGCGAGGCGTGGGAGAGGTTTCAAGAACTGCAGAGGTACTGTCCCCACCATGGTATCGAAGGGTGGAATTTGTTGCAGATCTTCTACAACAGCCTTCTGCCACAGGACAAGGGGATGCTAGACGCAGCTGCTGGAGGTAGTCTCATGAATAAAGGGGCTATTGATGGATACAAGTTGGTTGATGACATGGCTCTCAACCAAAGCCAATGGCACAATCCTAGGGAGACACCGGTCATCCTGCAGCGGGGAATGAAGGAGGTGAATTCGAATCCAAATTTTGCTGCAGAAATTGCCGCTTTGAATCGCAAAATTGATCAAATGAGCGTAAACTCGGTAAGCAATCCCTCTCCTCTTCCTTGTTCAATTTGTGGTGGTACCGATCATCTAGCTATTAACTGTGGTGTAAGTAATGAGGTTAGTTATGAGGAAGTGAATGCAATTAACCAAGGCAATTTCAAACCAAACAACAATCCTTACTCAAATACTTACAACCCCGGTTGGAGAAATCACCCAAACTTTTCGTGGAGACAAAATGACCAACCGACCCAAGGAAATCAAAACAACCAAGGTAACTCAAACTTTAATAGACCAAATCAAGGTTATGGTAACCAAGGGTATGGTTCGAATGCTCAACCAAAGTCCAATCTCGAATTGATGATGGAGACTTTCATGACAAGTCAAAATCAAAAGTTTGATGAACTGACCAAAAAGGTAGACATGTTAGCAACTCAAAACAAATTACTTGAAAACCAAGTTGCACAACAAGCTACACAATTCTCTCGCCAACTGGGCACATTTCCGCCAAAACCTGAGAACAATCCCAAGGATGTCAAGGCGGTTAGGCACATGCTTTGCAACGGTACGCAATATGAGGATCCACCTGTACCAAAGGATGACTATGTACAACCGCAAGGTGAAGAGACACGAGGCAATGATGAGCACATCTCCACACACGAGGATTTCGCCTCAAAGGAAACTACATCAATTGCACCAAGCGACCATGCGGAACAGGAAAGCAATCTCAAGATGAACTGCCAAAGGTGAGTGCACATGTACCTCTCTACATCCCTCCTCACAAATACGCACCTTTTCCTGATAGACTTAAGAATGAGAAAACCGACAAACAATTTGTCAAATTCCTTGAACTGTTGAAACAATTGTATGTGAACCTACCATTGACTGAGGTAATGACCCAAATGTCGGTTTACACCAAATTTTTCAAAGACATTCTTTCAAACAGGCGTAAACTTGAAGAAGTCCAAATGGTATCCTTAGACACAAACGGTAGTGCAATGGTAATGAATGAATTGCCCAAAAAGTTGGATGATCCGGGTAAATTTTTCATACCATGTTCTATAGGAAATGTCAAATTCAAACGTGCACTATGTGATCTAGGAGCGAGTGTAAGTCTTATGCCTAAGTCGGTGTATGATAGGTTAGGTGTTGGAGAACTCAAACCCACTAGAATATCTCTTCAATTGGCAGACCAATCGGTTAAGTTACCTTTAGGAGTGGTGGAGGACTTGCCAATTCAAATTGGAAAGTTCTTTGTACCAATTGATTTTGTTGTGGTTGACATGGATGAGGACACTCATACACCACTCTTGTTAGGTCGACCATTTCTCAATACAGCAAAAGCCGTGATCTATGTCCATGATGGAATTATAACAATGAATATTGGTGAAGAAAAATTGACATTCGATATCAAAAGATCTATGAGATATCCATCTAACGATCAAAATGTTTTTAGTGTTGAGATACTTGACAGGTTGATAGTTGAAGAGCTCACAAACAACTTGGAGAAGGGTTCCTTTGAGTATTGGATAGATCAGGAGTGCGAAAAAGTTGACACAACGAGTTCTGTGGAGGTTCTTGCGACCCGCAGCAACATCTATTGCGGCCCGCAACATCTTCAACCAGAGAGGGATGAAAATCGCACAACTATTGCGGCCCGCAATGAAATCTATTGCGGCCCACAACATCTTCAGCCAGAGCACTTAACTCAAACAGAGCCCATTGCGGACCGCAATGAACCCCTTGCGGCCCGCAACAAACCTTTCCAGAATGACAAAGAACCTATTCTAAGCTCGATTTTTCAAGTTTCGACCGCTGAGACCCTTCCTAACTTTGCCGAAACCACAGAAGATGCACCCAAGGTTGAACTAAAGCCACTGCCTTCGACCTTACGATACGAATACCTTGGTCCAAACCAAACCTATCCCGTTATTGTCAATGCATCTCTAAACCAAGACCAAACCTCACAACTTTTGCAAATACTAAGGATGCACCGAAAGGCCATTGGATACACAATAGACGATCTCAAAGGAATCAACCCTTCTATTTGCATGCACCGGATCTTGATGGAAGAAGGACACAAACCAACCATTGAAAGCCAACGGAGATTGAATCCGAACTTAAGCGAAGTCGTGCGCAAAGAGATACACAAGCTACTTAACGCCGGCATCATTTACTCTATCTCCGACAGCAAATGGGTGAGCCCAATCCATGTGGTGCCAAAGAAGGGAGGAACAACAGTGATAGAAGGAAAGGATGGCGAGCCAATTGCAACACGACTTGTGACGGGATGGCGCATGTGCATCGACTATCGAAAGCTCAATACCGGCACGCGCAAGGATCATTTTTCTCTCCCGTTCATAGATCAATTGCTTGAACGACTAGCTAAGCACTCTTTCTTTTGTTACTTAGATGGTTATAGTGGTTTCTTTCAGATACCAATACATCCTGATGACCAAGAAAAGACCACTTTTACTTGTCCATATGGTACCTTTGCGTATCGTAGGATGCCCTTTGGGTTATGTAATGCACCGGCCACTTTTCAAATGGCAATGATGGGCATATTTTTAGACCTGATTGAGAAATCCATGGAAGTCTTTATGGATGACTTTTCAGTCTATGGTACAACATTTAATGATTGTTTGACCAACCTGTCCAAAGTCTTGCAACGATGTGAAGAGGTTAGCCTTATTTTGAATTGGGAAAAGTGTCATTCTATGGTTCAAGAGGGTGTTGTTTTAGGCCATATTGTTTCTGAAAAAGGTTTAGAGGTTGATCGTGCCAAAGTTGAGGTAATTGAAAAGTTACCTCCACCAATCAATGTGAAGGGTGTTAGAAGCATTTTAGGGCATGCCGGTTTTTATCGAAGGTTCATTAAAGATTTTTCTAAAATTGCCAAACCTTTGACCAATTTATTGCTTAAGGATGCCCCTTTTGATTTTAATGAGGATTGTCTAGATGCTTTTAACAGGTTGAAAGAAGCTTTGATTTCAGCGCCTATCTTGCAACCCCCGAATTGGAATGAGACATTTGAGATAATGTGCGATGCAAGTGACTATGCAGTTGGAGCGGTATTGGGGCAACGAGTCGATAAGAAGCCGTATGCAATCTACTACTCAAGCAAAGTGCTAGATGAGGCCCAAGTCAACTACACCACAACTGAAAAGGAGTTACTAGCGGTGGTCTTCGCCATCAACAAGTTTCGCCCTTATTTGGTGGGTTCTAAAGTCATTGTCTACACGGATCATGCGGCAGTCCGTTACCTCCTTACCAAGAAAGATGCAAAACCGCGCCTCATCCGATGGATCCTCTTGCTCCAAGAGTTTGACCTTGAGATAAGGGACAAGAAGGGCACCAAAAACCTAGTAGCCGACCATCTTTCACGCATTGTGGCTGAACCTTCAAACCAAGACTTGCCGATAGATGACTCTTTTGCCGATGAGCAGCTCTACCAAGTGAGTACGGTCGAATACCCGTGGTTCGCTGATATTGCTAATTTTCTTGCATGTGGGTCTCTACCACCAAACCTCACATACCAATCCCGAAAGAAATTCTATGCGGACGCCAAGCATTATTTTTGGGATGATCCATATCTCTTCAAGCTTGGTGTTGATGGGATTCACAGACGCTGCATTCCACAAGATGAGGTACAATCGATTCTTTACCACTGTCATTCATCACCTTACGGAGGACATGCTTCAACCAACAAAACTGCCACCAAAGTCCTACAGGCCGGTTTCTTTTGGCCAACCCTTTTTAAGGATACAATGATGTTTGTTATCTCTTGCGACAAGTGCCAAAGGATGGAAAACATAACGAAGAGACATGAGATGCCTCAGCACAGAATTCTAGAAGTTGAATTATTCGATGTATGGGGCATTGATTTTATGGAACCCTTTCCGAGCTCATGCAACAACAAGTACATTCTTGTGGCGGTGGATTATGTCTCCAAGTGGGTAGAAGCGATACTGAGCCCCGAAACCGACTCAAAGACTGTCAAACGCCTTTTCCAAAAGGTTATTTTTCCAAGGTTCGGTGTTCCAAGGGTGGTAATTAGCGATGGAGGTTCTCACTTCATCAACCGATCATTTGCAAGTCTCATGGAGAAGTATGGTGTACATCAAAAAGTCGCAACTCCGTACCATCCGCAAACAAGTGGTCAAGTTGAAGTCTCAAACCGTGAGATTAAGCACATTCTCCAAACCGCTGTAGGTTTGACCCGAAAAGACTGGAGTTTGAGACTAGATGATGCACTCTGGGCATACCGCACGGCCTACAAAACGCCAATTGGCATGACTCCTTTCAAGCTTGTCTATGGCAAGCCATGTCATTTGCCGGTCGAATTGGAGCATAAGGCGTTTTGGGCTATCAAGTCTATTAACTTCGACATGCTTCAAGCTGGCCAAAAGCGCATCCTAGACTTGCATGAACTTGAGGAGATCCGTCTGAGCGCGTATGAGAATGCCAAAATTTATAAGGAGAAGACGAAGAAATGGCATGACAAGCACATAATTCGAAGGGAGTTTAAAATTGGTGATTATGTTTTATTGTTCAATTCACGTTTTAAGCTCTTTGCAGGTAAACTCAAGTCCAAGTGGAGTGGCCCGTTTCAGGTGCAACGTGTGTTTGACCATGGGGCGATAGAAATTTGGAGCGAGCGAACTGGAGCGTTCAAAGTGAATGGGCAGAGACTGAAGGTGTACAATTACGGAGAACCGGTTGAAGGGAAGACAAGCATCTCCCTTACCGATGCACAAACGAACTAGAAAAGGAGAATGGTCAAGCTCGAGACGCTAAACAAGCGCTTCTTGGGAGGCAACCCAAGCAATTTACTTTTTTGCACATTTAAATTTCGTACTTTAAAATTATTTTTGCATTTAGATAGGTTAATTTAAGTTTTCAGAAATTTTATCTCCATTGCGGCCCGCAACCAAATCTCCTGCGGCCCGCAATAAAGCACACAGAAAACAAAAAAAAAATTAGGGTAGAATTTTAATTCCATTGCGGCCCGTAACACAATCATTGCGGACCGCAATGGACACAGCTTTTTTACAGTACTTAATCGAAATTTTGAATTTTACAGGCTCTTGCGGTCCGCAACCTTGTAATTACGGCCCGCAATATGAGACGACCAGCCAATTCTAAATAGAAGAAGAACCTATCTGTAAAATACCTCTCCCTCTCCTTGCGCCTCCTCCAGTTCCTTCTCTCCCAACCGCAACCCTTCATCGCCTGCGCCCGCAACCCTTGGCTTTCTCTCCCCAAAGCCCGCAACCCTTCACCAAAACCCCCCACTTCCTCCATTTCTTTTTCTCTCCCTGCCGAAACAGTACCAACTCCATCTCTCTCTCTCTCTCACAGCACTCCACACCGAAACCCTAACACCTCTCCATAGCCACCGCCTTCTTCACCCGAAACCCTAGCCGGTAATCCTTCACCACCGACCACAGCCACCGTCGCACGAGCACACCATCTCCATATCTCTCTTTCCACCGACGTCTCCACCAACCCGCAGCCCTTCGCCGACGCCGAAGCCGAAACTCTCCACCGGACCGCAACCATCTCCACCGCCGCCGCAACTTTCAACCAAAACCCTTCTTCTCGATCTGTTCCACCGCAACCCTTGCGGCCCGCAAGGGATTGCATTGCGGCCCGAAGAGAAGTAATCAAAGAGCTCGCCAACGCCAACAGCCCTTGCGGCCCGCAACCAAACCTCCTGCGGCCCGCAACCAAGCACGCAGCAGCCCCTCCTTGGTGATTTTTCTGGAATTTTGAAGGTTCGACTCGACATTTAGGCTTCTCGGCTGCATTACTCCACCTCTCCACTTCAAATTGGTTTGATTACACGCATTCGGTTGTATCTCTAACTCTCTTTAATTTCACTTGAATCAATCAATGTAAATCGAATTGCAAATTGTGCTTGAATCGTACCAATTGTGTATTATTGAATTGAGTCAACCAACATGCCACCAAGGACAAGGAATAAGGGTAAGGCACCTGCCGATGATGACTTTTTACCCCCCAAACGTTCCAAACAGTATAGGGGCAGGGCCGGTAATACCAGTAACTCCAATGACACGGAGATGTCAGACCAGCCCGATTGGACCAATTTACCTGAAAATCAGTGGCCCGAAAACAATAGCCCTGATTTTGGTCTTAGGTTTGCAAATGAGTCAGACCGACACAAGTTTGATTTTCTCAAGTCCAAAAGGGTAGTGCAGCCCAAATATATCCATATACCAACACTGCAATCATTAGGTATTTTGGATGAGGTCCAGTCTCTTATGTCTACCCTTGGTATTTGGAACTATTGCACCCTATCTATGCCAGCTTATCGTACTCTAACTTACGAATTTTTATCTACTCTTGGCATGGAACATGAGAATTTGGCGACATACTACCTGGACGGTGCGCAATACTCCATCACCATGGATGAGGTCAACAGAATCATGGGGTTCCCCAATAGACCTGACGCAGCGGAGACCCCTAATTGGGATGAGAACACGAGCTTCTACGACTTCTCTTGCCAACTGATTGGTGGACCTAGGAGGACCTACAAGGCCAGTCAAATCAGCCACCCCGTGTTCCGCTACATCCAGCGCGCTCTTGCCTTCACCATCTTCGCGCGCGGTGAGACGGTGGGTACAATGGGCGAGAACGAGATCTTCTTCATTTATGCCATGCTCAATGCCCAAACAAGGCCCGAGGCACTTCCAAATGTCGGCGCCTTCATGTTCGACCACATTCTGGGCATACGCGATAACGCCACTCAGGGTGGCATGATATCTGTTGGTGGATTTGTGACCCGGCTTGCAATCTACCATGGTGTGGTTCCTGCAGAAGGTCCGGTCTACCGAGTTCTTGCCACGCGTCTCCAAAAACAGACTGAGTTCATTGATATGACATATCTTCAGGCGGCCGGTATGTTTTCTCAGCTTGAAGACTCGCATTTCTTCATTTCCCGTGGTGGCCAGCATATTCCTCTACCCCTGCCAGTTCATATCGACAGGGCAGATCCTTCCACTTGGATTCTGCCCCCTACTGTGGCCCCACCATTACAGCCGCAGTACCAGCATCATCCAGGTGCCGAGCCTGCCGCCCAGCCACATGTTGATCCATTTGGGATACCTCCGCCAGAGCAGCAGCATGCACCGCCTCCTCCTTCTTGGGGTCCCGGTCAACCGACCCCGCAACAGATGTTCGAACTGATGCAAACAATGAACACCAACATCACAAATTTGGCCACTCAAAGTGATGCACAGTACACCCAGCTGCGCTCTTATGTGGACGAGCGGTTCAACTCTGTCGACAAACAGATTGCCGACCTCCGCACCTATATCCATGACCAGTATGGCGAGCATCAGACCTTCATGACGGGCCGGTTCAACACTTTTCATTCTGACATGACTCAGCTCAACACTCAGATGGGCCGTCTGCAGGTCCAATACAATGATCTGGCCGGCGATGTTGATGAGATGGCAGATCAGCAGCATGGCACTTACCATCGGACCGACCGCATATACACGCACATGTCACAATCTGGATTCATTTCAGCTGACCCGATACCGAGGTGCCGACGACCTAGGCGTACACCATCTCAGGAGACCGCTGCACCTCCACAGCAGGATTGATCACCATTGTGAGCTTTCTCATCTCCTCTTTTTCCCTTTCTTTGTTTTATTTGTTGCACCGAGTCGGTGCCAATGGATACGCTTGGGGGGGTAAATTGTAGGAGTAGTATCTTGTATCTTAGTTAAAAAAAAAAATTTGTTTGTTTCTTTTTGTTTAGGATAAAAATTGGAAAGTTTTGTGCACTTTAGGGGAAAAACAATACAATTTGAGGGCTTATTTCAAACTTTTTGTTTGGGTATTTCGGTGATATAACCTCATGGCACAAGAAGGGGTAAATAATTGTGAATTATGATGCCTTATGATACCTTAGTACCTGTGGTCTTCAATTAAAAACCCATTTTACATGTTGAAAATCAAGTCTCATACGCGCAAGGCCAAGAGTTTCCGAAAGGCTTGGTGCCCGTAGGAGACTTTGCGCGAGACTCAGAAATCCTTTCCTAAACAAATTTAATTGAACAAAGGTGTAGGTTGAAAAAAGTGAGCTATGTTGGATTGAAGTCCTTAGGACAGATATATCCGCATAATTTTTCAGAAAAAAGTGAAAAATAAAAAAATAAAAGAAGCAAAAAACAAAAACAAAATAAAAATGAGTGAATAAATGAGCGAGCCTAAAACAGACAGATGCACAAGTAAAAAGAGTCAAAGCATCAGGCACAGCCTACACCATTAACTGAAATTTTATTTTTCATTTCAAAGGATTTTCTGGAATTGGTTATCACTTGTAGAATTGGGAGAATAAACCAAGATTCACTAACCCTGAGGTGTCATGTGGGTATAGATTTGCTTAATTTAAAACCGAAACTTGCGTTTGTGAGGTGAAGAAGATCATTGAAAGAAATCCAAATAGTTTTTATACATGCTTTGAATTAAGTTGTTTAACCCTAATTCGCCTTGACTGACCAAATTTTTAACCCTAATTTAGCTTTTGTTATTAGGATAGTTTAGATAACTTGGTTTAAAAGACGTAGCCAGCCCCGAGAATTTTCGTAAGTGTTTAGACTTGCTTGGGACAAGCAAGGACTAGCCTTGGGGGAATTTGATAAGCCGTAATAATATCCATTGAAACCTAGGGTTTGTTATGAAAATTAAGCCAAGTTTTGATTAAATTAGGTTTAATTAGGTTAGAAATGTCCGAAAGTTCAAGTTACTGCCCTAGTTATGTTTATTTTACAGGTAATCAAGTGTTTGGAGCTTAACGGAGCAAAACGGGCGATTTGTGGCAAGTCAGCACAAAGCCAGGAGAATCTGTCACTTTCATTGCGGACCGCAAGACAATCATTGCGGGCCGCAACATTATCAAACAGAGAGCAACTCAGACCACAGCATTTCCCAGACTCATTGCGGCCCGCAATCAATCCTTCTGCGGCCCGCAATGAAGTATTCAGAGAGTCAGATTCTGCGCGAGAAGTTAACCGCCTCCACTCATTGCGGCCCGCAATAAGGCGGTTTCAGAGCCCGAATTTGCTATTTTTAGAGATTTAGTTTTAGTTTTTGCCAGAGGTATAAATAGGAAACTTGTAGAACAGAATAGACACGTTTTTAGACAGAATTTCTGAATTTAACAAGAGAGACAAAGGAAGAGAAAAGGAGAGAAGAAGGGAGAAAGAGACATCACAAGATCAACCGGTTTTATTATTTTCTCTCTTTGGAACTCTTTTAATCTTTTTAATTTGATTTGTGCTTTAGCCATGACTGGCTAAAGGATTTTCTAGGGTTAATTAGGGCTGTACTTGAAACTTTTGTTATGATTTAGTTGGTTTAATTTGTATTTTTCTTGTTCTTGATTATGATCTATTCTCTATTTTTATTGATTGTGAGGACTTAATCGAAATCACATGAAATCTTAGGATTTGATATTTGCAATTGAGAAATTGAATGTTAAGTCCTGACCATAAAAAAATAGGGTATTTGATAGGCTAAGTACCGAGAGGTGACGCTTGTCTTATACGGGCTTTACCTAATAGTTTAGACAAATTGTACCAAGTACCGAGAGGTGAATTACGATTTTCTAGATTAATTAGGACAGTAAGAGCTTAATGACTTTAGATTAGCATAGCCAAGTACCGAGAGGTGACGTTTATTCTAATTTGAAGATGGTATTAATATAGAAATATCCCTTTGTACCTACAACCTTCAACTGTGCCTTCATAATCGAAAGAACAAATTTAATAAACCAATTAGTCATAACATTAGTGGATAGGAACCCTAAGAAACCCTAATCTCTCATCTTTGTTAAAAATCAGATTTTGCCTTAAGACTTTAGTTTAATTTAGTTTAATCAAAACCAAATCAACCATTCGAACAAACAAAAACCTTTTTATTTTCTTTTACTAAATTGAATTGCTTGGTTAGAAAAAATATTCCGACTTGTCCCTGTGGAGACGATCCCTAAGTACTACTTGACTAGGTTGTACACTTGCAACCGAATTGAGTATAAATTAGGATTTATTACTTGTACTGCAGAAATCACATCAGCCAGGGGTAGGCACTTGCCTACCCCTGGAAAAAAAAAATTTGGACCGGGCTTCAATTTTAGTTTGCCTACCCCAGGCCCAGTCCACCAGCCAATCAGCAATTCTCTTGAGTTTCAGCCAGCCCAAGCTGAAGAGGCGAAGAGAAAAAAATTGGAGGGGGAATCACGATTCGCGAAGAGAAAAGAGAGGGGGAACCGGGAATCGCTGCCACTGGAGGTCTGGAGCCGCGGCAGCCGCCTCATGCCCTCACCTGACACCTCGCCAGCCACGGCCGCCGCCAGCCTCACCTGAGGGCTGAGTGGCTGAGTCACCTCGCTAGTCGCGAAGTCGCCGTTCGCCGAGTCGCCCCTGTCGCCAAGTCGCCACTGTAGACTCGCCTCTGCTGGTACTTCCTTTTTCTTGCTTGGTACTTCCTTTTTCTTGCTGGCTTGCTGAGTCGCCCCTGTTGGGTGTTGTACAGTGTGGTGCGGCGCTCAGGATCTGAATTGCAAAGGGAAAAAAGTGATTCATGCGCATGGAAAGAGGAGCACATCCTCTCCATTTATTAAATAACGAAATGGATGTATTTTGTTTGTTTGTTAAAGTTAGGTACAAAATTACAAATGCGGTTGCTAGCGTAGACATCCTTTGAATTGACAGGGATCCAAATGTATTTTGTTATTTAGGCCTTGGATGATAAATTAAATTAAGGGGGCTGTGACTGTGAGTAATTATTTAGAACTTTAAATTAATTCTCATGTGTACCAATTAGTAAGGTAATTCTAATTTTTTTCTTTAAATTTGTTAATAGAAAATGAACAGATACTACAAGACGGGACCTAAATTTTCAATTGATTCATCTTCACAAGTAGGGTCTAGCTTAGACCCTAATCGTTCTTCATCTTCACAAGGATCACAACAAATAGGGTCTAGCTTAGGCCCTATTCGTTCTTCATCTTCACAAGAACCTCCTCCTTCTGATCCCGCTTTAAGGCTACCCATATCTCAATATCCACCAAATGAGAAGGATAATATACGTAGATATTATCTAGGAAAAGGGCCATGTCAACCAAACAATCACGATTTTCCCCAAAGAGACATAAGTGGTTCTTTAAGAAGATTTAACAACTCTTGGTTTGATCAATACCCCTATTGGTTGGAGTATAGCATTGCTAAATATGCGGCATTCTGTCTTTGTTGCTATCTATTTAGATTGGAAAATCTTGGATCAGGTGGAAGAACGAAGTTTGTAGGAGAGGGGTATCGAAATTGGAAATGTAAGAAAGGGTTTGATGATCATGTTGGTGATGTAAATAGTGAGCACAATCAGGCTCAAATGAAGTGTTTAGATTTGATGAGTGAAAGACGGAGCATCCAAACTCTCGTTCAGAGACAAAGTGTTAGCGAAGGGATGGATTATCGAGTACAGTTACAAACCTCCGTACGTGTTTCTCGATTTCTCGCAAAACAAGATTTGGCATTCCGCGGACATGACGAGAAAGAGAGCTCTAACCGTAAAGGTAATTTCCTTCATCTTTTGAGGTATACAGGAGATCTAAACCCACAAATTGATAAGGTGATTCTGGAAAAAGCTCCCAAAAACCGAAAGATGTCATGCTCCGATACCCAAAAGGAGATAGTCAATTCTGCTGCAGAGGAGACGATATTGGAGATACTTGCAGAGCTGGGCAATGAATTGTTTTCTGTCTTGATCGATGAATCGAGAGATGTTTCAGTCAAAGAGCAAATGGAAATTATGATTCGGTTTGTAAACAAAAAAGGTTCTGTAGTTGAACGGTTTCTTGGTATCGTTCATGTTCCCGATACTAGAGCGTTGTCTTTGAAGGAGGCACTTGAGGGGTTATTTGTTAAGAATGGTCTAACTTTGTCTAGATTACGTGGTCAAGGTTATGATGGAGCTAGTAATATGAGCGGGGAATTCAATGGTCTCAAAACATTGATCATGAAAGAGAACGGGTCCGCTTATTACGTGCATTGTTGGGCTCATCAACTTCAACTAACTCTCGTTCATGTTGCCAAGAATCATCACAAGATTGGCTTGTTTTTTCAAATGGTTTCTCAGGTTGGCTCATCAATTTCAACTAACTCTCGTTTATGTTGCCAGGAATCAACTTCAACTTTAACTAACTCTCATTTTCTATTTTTCAGGTTGTCAATGTTGCAAGTGCATCTTGTAAAAGGCGTGATCAATTACGCGAGAAGCAAGGAATTGGAATTGTGGAAGCTATTTCAAATGAGGAGATTCAAACCGGAAGTGGTTTGAACCAAGAAATGGGCCTTGCACGTCCATGTAATACTCGATGGAGTTCTCATTTCAAGACCTTAAATGGTGTGATTGCACTATTTTCAACCACGATAGGTGTACTTGAGGAAATAGAAATGGATGCGACGATTCTAGAACAACGAATTGAGGCGACTGGTATTTTATTTCATATCTAATCTTTTGATTTTGCTTTCAATTGTCATCTTATGAGAGCTTTATTACTCATCACACATGATCTATCGCAAGTCTTGCAATGAAAAGAGCAAGATATGGTGAATGTTATGCGTTTGGTGAATTTTGCTAAAGCTCGCTTGCAAGATATGCGGGATAGTGGTTGGGAATCATTATTCAAAGAAGTGTGTCTATTTTGTGTGAAACACGATATAGACATCCCAAATATGGAGGATAGGTATGCCGGTAAGCCAAAGAGACAAACAACGAACACGATTAATTTGCATTATTATCGTGTTGAACTGTTTTACACAGTTATTGATATGCAATTGCAGGAGCTTAATGACAGATTCACAGAAAGTAGTACCGAGCTACTTATTTGTATGTCATGCTTAGACCCGAGTAACTCATTTTCATCATTTAATAAAGATAGGTTGGTTCAATTAGCTCAATCTATCCCTCTGATTTCAACCAATATGAACTTGTTGTCCTAGATGGTCAATTGGAGAATTATCGCATGGATATGCGAAGTGATGATGATTTTTTAGAATTAAAGAGCATAGTTGAACTTTCTCAAAGAATGGTGGAAAAGAGGAAGCACAATGTTTACCCGTTAGTTTACAAATTAGTGAAATTAGCATTGATATTGCCGGTGGCTACGGCTAGTGTTGAAAGGGTATTTTTGGCGATGAATTATGTGAAATACCGAGTAAGGAATTCAATGGGAGATCAATTCTTGAATGATTGTTTAGTCACTTATGTTGAGAATGAGTTGTTTGATGGGGTAGATGATGAACGAATTATGCAACGATTTCAAAATATGAAGAACCGTAAAACAATGCTTCCTCCATTGACTTGATTTTGTAGCATTAATATATTTCTTATTTTTTAATATGTAAAAGAATATTTGTTATAAACTTTTGACTTAGTCGAAACATTTCATATATTTCTTGCTATTTTTTTTAATTGTGTCTTGAATCCGAACCCGAACCCGAACCCGAACTCGAATCCGATTTTGCCTACCCCTGACTCAAATCCTAGCCTCGCCACTGCGAGTGCATGGAACTCAATGCACAACTTAATTTATAAGTCCAACAATATATTTATAATACTTTTCCATTGTTCAGTATAATTAATATTATTAAAATATTAACTGTAAGTATCCTACACCAAAATGAATCCATAAAACAAGAGCGGGGCTAATTTTCTCATTCCTCGTAACATTATTCTCTGTTTCAAGTTTGAGCAGCCTGCCCGTGACCGGTTACAAAAGGATTAAAAATGAAGGATTAAGAGTTTAAGGAGGACTAAGCCGCTAAGGAAGTGAAAACAAAGAAAGGTAAAGGAAGGGGTAAAAGTGTCTTAAAGTTCGAGTAGAAAATTAAAATCCAGATAAAAGGAGACTAAAGGAGGTGATATTAATTTGTGCTAAAGAACCAATATTCGACAGAATTAAGCGGCTAAGAAGCTTAAAATAGTAGATTAATTTCTTATGCTTAATCCCTGGTTGCGGAACAGCTTTGAGAAGGGATGGATGTATTTATTACATGTAAGAGCACACCGAGAGCGCCGCAAGATTTCTAGTTGGATGGGAACAATCTATCCGTCTTAAGTCTTAACTAATGATAAAGAGTGAGGCTATGGTGCTATGCATAGCACGGATGGCTAGTGTACTACGGCTCAATATGGTACTTTTTAAAATCCTAACGGTCGATCCGACCGTTCAATGTGATAACCATATGAATATGTACTTGCAAACTAAATTTTATATTTTTTCGAATTTTTTTACTATTTTTTCAGATAGGTAGAATTTTGATGGTCCAGAATTTTCAAAAAACACTGATTTTTCTACCTATCTGAAAAAATAGTAAAAAAATTCGAAAAAATATAAAATTTAGTTTGCAAGTACATATTCATATGGATATCATATTGAACGGTCGGATCGACCGTTAGGATTTTAAAAAGTACCATATTGAGCCGTAGTACACTAGCCATTGGTGCTATGCATAGCACCATAGCCTCACTCAATGATAAAATATAAAACCAATGAGTGTTTAATCAATCGGTTTAACCCAAAAACTCCGATTCAATCAATGTCTCGAGCTCTCTGCTACTGTATCTTCTTCTTCCATCTTATCCTCCTCTCCTCCGTCTCTACCGCCGGCCGACTTATCCATCTGGCCAAGCCCGACCCCTCCGCCGCCGCGGCCACCGCTCGATGGCTAGCCTCCCAGAACTCCTGGGGCGTTCTTAGGTAAAAAATAATAACAATTTTCGTTGAAATCGAGTTTTATTTCGACAAAATCGGAAGCATTTGATAATACTATCGGCTGTAGCTACATAATCTTTTTCTTTTTTAAAAAAAAAGAGAGGATATTTCTATTATTTGGTAGAATCATAGCATGTTTAGAAAACCTCAATGTCTATTTGATAGATTAAAATATACTTCTGCTAGGATTATAATCTACAAGTGCTGAATTACATTGGAATCTCTTTATCAATGACCAGGAACTCTTAATTAGTTTCATAATTGTGGTACGATACTGATTGTAATCATATACTTTTTTTGCAGCACAATCTCAAGTGATTTAGGAGGATCTCCATTTGGGTAAGTAAACCTCACCTTATTCAAGTTTGCCCGGAGAATTGACCCGGTGTATTCTTAGATGTAATGAATAATTAGTTTTTTTTTTTTTTTTCCTTTTGTTTTGTATAGAAATGTTGTTTCCTATAGTGATGGATTACCCGGGGAAGGCTGCGGGGTCCCCTACTTCTATCTGACCACACTGGATCCTACGGCAAGGGATGCATTAGAGGATCAAAGGTCTTCTTTCACTCTTAGTGAATTTCCTCTCGGCACTTGTGGCGATGTAGACCCTGAAAATCCTACTTGTTCAAAGCTTACTCTTACGGGGAAGGTACCGAATTCAATTTTTCTTAATTGTATAACGAAAGCAGTTTGAGATATTGGCAATAGTTACATCATTTGCCATTAGGCTAATAGTGAATTAGAGATCCTGGAAGATAAACTATGTCCATTCTCTATTGTTCTCTGACTTTATTTAAAAAACAATATGCAACATATTGAAACATTTTTTCTTAACTGAGGTACAGTACTTTTGCAGTTAAAGTTGATGGAATTTGATACTACAGAAGGCGAGTTTGCTAAGAAAGCATTGTTCTCCAAGCATCCTGAAATGATAGGTTATAATTATAAGAGCTTTTGGTTTAATTATAAATTTTTTTTTTTTCTTATTCTAATTAAATTCTGGTAAATGTGCTTCATAGGTTGGCCGAAGAACCATAAGTTCCGAATCTTCAAACTGGATATAGAGCATATATTCCTCATCGACTGGTTTGGTGGGCCGAAACCTCTTTCTCCATCTGAGTACTTGGAAAGTGTGATGTGGTATATATCATCATAACTATTTTCTTTGTATTTTTCATTGAACTTTCGTGGAGTATTATAATTGTTTTTTTTACAATGCAGGAATCGTTTTTCTATCTGAGGCTTTATGACTTTGGCCTATTCTGTGTTGGGTGCTCAGGTTACAACTTGAACATCCCTTGTTAAGGTGTAAATATTGGCTTCCTTGTCCATAAATTTCATCTGTGAATATTATATAACTGTGACTGCCATGAATAAATATATGGTCATGAGAAGCCAGTGTTACATATTTAAAGAAAATATCTATGATGCGTCATGTGCATCATATGTATGAAGCATGCTTGATCATATTTATAATAATTCAGATTTGTGTTTATTGCCCTTCAAGAGTTCAAACCCAGATTAACATAAAAATTCAATGGTTCAGACATGGTCTGTATGGCAGTTCCGATGAAACCAACCCCTACTGTTTGACTATCCAATGGTTGTTTGGGTTTGATCGGGCGAATTCAATTTGGATAGCAGCAGCTAATTTACTTCACCTTCTGGCATTTACTGTTTCTTACCAGTACAAGGCTTACAGGCCTGGTACTGAGAAAGGAGAATTTTATAAAGTACTGAGAAATGCGCTTTTTGAAGTATAATGCGAAATGCGGTACAGGCCTGGTACTGAGAAATCGGCCTGTTTCTTTGTTTTGGTATAATGCGCTTTTTGAAGTTTATCGTCTAAAAGCTTCTCCAAATCTGGACCGATTATCAGGTGGTCATGTTGGTAGTTAGGCTTTATATTATTTTAAGTACAAGAATCCTGTTGTTACATTTTAATTAAAATAAATTTATAAGAGAAACATCGGAATAAGAAGTATAGCTCCCAATTCTAATCAAATTTAATAGAAAAGGTGAGAATTTTCTCAGGTGCAAATGGAATACAAATATATTGATAAGATAATTCTTCCATTTGTTCGGTTGCCTGCGTCTTTGCTTACTGAACAAAAATTCGATTGCTTCAAGCCATCTTATCTTTTGTAATTTAAAAACTATGTTTCAGTAGTTTGAGCTATTTGTTCCCTGAAATTCAAAGGTTGACTAAAAGAATGCAACATGCTTATTGAAAATATTTTTGTGTCGTAAAGTCCTAAAATGTTTTTGTGTGCCCTAGAAGCTGCCCAAAATGGTACTTGCTTTTTTCAGTAAACATATTTGAGACCTGCTAAGGCAATTATGTCCGGACTCAGACCTCAATAGAGGGCCGCACAGCCCGCACTTGTGTTAATTATGCAAAAATATATAAAATGGTGCAAATTTTATTTATATTTTTTTGAACAGGATTTGTACTTTTATAAATATTTTGTTCAAAGTGCACATACATTTTTTTCGACTGTTGTCTCATTTACAATGATGAAGGATGAGAAATTCAGAATTGTGCCGATTTGAGTTTTGCAAGCTTGTGGTGTTCATTATATAGCTGGCAAAATGGCGATGTATCAGAGAAAGAAACCATAACAACACCATCTCCACTATCACACATGGATCTCGGACTACCACCGTCCTCCTCCCCCGCAATTGACCTGAGCGTGCGCGAAGCATACTCCTTGCGGGGGCCGTTGACAGTAGACTCTTCCACCTGCCTCAACACCACCTCTGCACCCGCAGCACGTGCCATGCTTCTAAATCTAATGCTTGCTCGGCTCAACCACCTCATAGCCCTTAGGCAATGTTCCTCTTCGATCGACCCTGGCGCCACCTCATCGTCCCGCATCACTCCAACCAGCACCTCCACTGTCCTGCAATCTATCAACGCCTCCCTCCCCTCTTTACACTCTGCCACATTCGCTAAGACCATTAATGCGGACCGCCTCACCTCTGCCTCGTCAGTCGTCATCTCTAGAAGGGTCCTGGCTACGCCGCGTACCCTCGCTATTTTTGACCTGTTTAGCTCGTCCAGAGTCAGATAATATAGCCCCATGCCAGCATCCCGCCTGGCCCGCACACCCTCTGATGTCGTGGCAAAGAGCTTCAAAAGTGGTGGTATTGCCCCGAGAACACCAATTGCTACCCGGTTTTTCTCCTCCACTGCCAAGCTATATATTGCGCCGGCTGCATGGTCACGTAACTCTGAAGAACCATGTGTTAGTAACTCTACAAGTGGTGGCACGACTTCGGCTCGAACCATAGTTATCTTGTTGGAAGGTTCTAGAGAGAGGTTGACTAGAGCAGCAGCGGCATTTATCTGCATTGCAGCGTTGCGGGAGAGAAGAAACCGGCGCAACATGCCGAGTATCCTTGATGTGCAGAGAGAGCATCTCCTCTCTTGATTTTCTCTCGTGGCTTCTCGTAGTGAAACCAGTGCAACAACCTGCTCAGCCGGCTCTGTGTCAATTAGCTTTACCAGAAAATTGTCTTCTAAAGAACTGTTGTTCATTGCAACTTGAGTTCCTTCAGGTATCAATTCCAAAGAAGGTTGTCTGGAGTGAGAAGAACTCGGCATGTTTTCTCGAGTAGTGGTCGATGATGGTTGAGATTCTGCGGCGGGGATCATTTCTCTGGCAATAAGGCCATGTACTATCTCACGGGCTGCTACCTGGGTGATCGGAAACGGTTTTGGGAAGCCAGTTTTGGTGCACCAATTTAAGATGGCGGTTTTCAGATTAATGTTAGGGAAGAGTGGTAGAGATGACGGCTTGGAGATAGCTGAGAGGTCAAGGTACGGGAAGAGCAAGGATGGAGTGAAACCGAGGTCGACACATGCAAGGATACATCCCCACTCAAAGGTGTGACCGGTGGAGACGACCACCGGGTCCGCCATGAGAAGGCCAGATATTGGGCATGTGAATTCCTCCGGCGGCTCCAATGAGGAATCCTCCATTAGATTTTGTGATGTTGGTAGAAAAACAAAGGAATTGAATTGAGATGGCTTGATTAATTCCTGAAAGGATTTAAGTATATACTCAGTTACCTTCTTCAATTTGAGTACTAACCAAATGCTTACATAATTTTGTTGAATTTCTTTGAAAGTTACATTGCCTGTTGAGTTTTAAGGGAGCAATCAACCTGAGAAATGAGAATTGGACATATTATTTATTGTATTTAATATTTGATTTTTGGCCCTTTTAACAATATCATAACTGCATTTGACTAATTAACAATTGAATTTTATTTGGCTTGCAAGCATTAGTCTGGTGCGAATCTTGATTACTGAGATATTACGTTAATAAGAAAAATAAGTTGGTTTGAAAATGAGAAAAAGAAGGAACCAATGGAATATTTTGACAAGTGTTGTTAAAAGACGACCGTTTAGGTTAATTAGTTGTTGACGGTGATTAAACCGTCACGAATTTTTTCGACTAATCGGTCAATTATTTCTGATTATAACCGATTATTTTCAATCAATTGCTTAGTGATACTCTGTCCATCCGACAAATGCACACTTTAATTTATAACACTGATTTTGACCTTGTTTCTATCTTTACAAAAGGCATCCGGTTTTTAAAATATTATATACATTTGTACATATTATTAATATGTCTGATTAATAATACAAGCGTCGTCTCCCAATGGGAAACATATATCATCATCCGGAAATAATCTAAAACTGTGTATTGGATAGAACAGGGTCAATTAAAGACTATTTACCCATTGGTTTTGTAATCTACTTCTGTACTTGTTATTGAAAAACATTGGGCTGATTTGACCTAATTGTTTTCTAGTCTGACAAAGATAATAAATTAAGTGGTAACCGAGTAATATTTAATAATAAAAATATGAAATATTTAGATATATACTATTTTTTATTCAAATTATTCAAATTAGATATTCCTTATCTAAACTCAAATTTTTATTAATATCCCTATTTATTAATCATTTAATAACTTAAAAATACTACTTAATAATAGTAAAAAGTTAGATTGACAATTTTGTCCCTTATTCAAAATAATGTGTTGCTAACATCTAGCGATGACAAACTTGGATGCTAGCATAATCAAGTTTAATACACCTTGCTTCTCTCTCGCCTTATTTCCTTTTTCTTTGCTTCTTCCATTCATTATCAGTAGTAATTGCAAAAAATTATCTGGCAAACAGAAATTGTAATAAATTAAAATCATAGTAGAAAGTTATTCTATCACAATCATATATATGCTTCAGATATTTAACGTACTGTGATCACTGGTAAAAATAAAACTCTGAATAATGAATGCATCATCAAACAGTCTGCACCTGTTCAAACATTATACAACATGGACAATAATTGCATATTCGGATCCAGGAAAAATTGATTCCCAAAATTTGTGAATTAGCAATGAGTAACCCTTCTTCATGAATTAACAATGTTAAAATGATATTAAAACATTACTTCATGAGATGAAAGATGTTCTTCAGACCTGTTGATACGATTAATTGTCAAAAATACCCTTCTTAGCACAACTAACAAACCAGACCACCAGTCCACTCAGCACTCATATCAGTCTCGGTTTTTCACAGAAAAACAAATGTATAAATTAGCAGCTATCTTTTGCAAAAGAAGAGGGAACAATTAATATAAAAGATGATGAAGTGTTTACGATGAAAAAAATAAATTTAGCTTCGTTCTGTCTTTTTTACAGAAAGGAACTCCATTCATTGTCTGTGCAAGAAATCATAATTCCTTAACAATAATGAAGTAGAGTGACATGTCCTTTTCAAAAAAAAAAATTGATATAAAAGATAAAAATATGGTGCTTGTTGGTTTTTTCAAAAAGTAGGGATATCAAGGTAAAAGTATTCCGATTTGGATAATTAACAGAGAAACCCATGATATATTGTGTATTTGCGTGGAGTGTTGTGAAAGAAAGAACTAAATTCTTTCTATTTGTTAAATCAAATGCAAGCCCATGGGCTATTAAATGTCAATTAAATAACTAGCCAGGGAGGAAAACTAACCTAACTTGAACAGCCGATTCAAAAGTCAGCTTAATTTTAACTATGTTTTTTTATAACCAAATTATAATAAACAAAATCAAAAATCTTGTTTATCTTTCTCCAAAGATGATAAACAATTTAAAACTGAATAAAAATAGGAAACAAAAGCCAACAACATTCATTCATAAAATTACATTACAATTGCCCTGTTCATGACATCATACATGATTCTTAACAAGTAAGAACAAAAGAAATCAACACTACATATTACACACAAAAAAAAATTAATAATGAAATAATTCATTCTGTAATGATCACTTGATCATAATCAGAACTTGGTTGTGTTTGATCCATAATCCTTTGGCCGGCGCCTGAATGACATCATCCCTTCCGACACGATGTTACCGTCATCATAGTCGCCCCCAAACACCAACCCGGCAGCCGCCATGGCGGCCGCTGCCTCATCATCCTCTCCACTCAGGGCCCTCAATGTGCGCTTCGCCATCTCCCGTCTCATTGCGCCTTCACCGCCCCCCTCTGCCACCCTCATGAGCACCGCCTCTAAACCGGCTGCTCGTGCCAACCCGCGAAACCTGAGACTCCCCCTGCTCAGCCCGTACAGGGTCGAAAGGCAGTATTCCTCCTCGGGTGACCCGGGGCCCACCAGTCCTTCTGTCATCAGCCCCACTACAACTCCTATGGCACCAGAATCCATCAGCACCGCCCTTCCATCGTTACATCCTGCCAGGTTCGCTAGCACCATCAACGCCAATTTCCTGATCGCGGCTGCCTCTCCCGGCGCCGCCTCATCTTTTATTGCTGCTAACCCAATAATAGATCGCACTGCCCCGGTGGCCCGGGCAATCTTATTTCTGTTCATGTCACCAAGCGAGACATAGTAAAGGGCCATCCCGGCCTCCCGACGTGCACGGTAATCTGCAGAGGTGTCGGCAAAAAGATCGAGCAGAGGAGGTATTGCTCCTAAGACACCTATTGCGGCACGATTTTCATCCTCCAATGCTAGACTGTAGATTGCTCCGGCGGCATGGTCCCGTGCCTCCGGGTGACCTACTTTGAGCACTTCGACTATAGGTGAGACGGCACCAGATCTGACAATTCTGACCTTGTTCTCAGTTTCGAGAGACAGATTCACCATTGCTGCTGACGCATTGATCTGGATCCCAGGGTTGTCAGACAGAAGCATCGGTCGGAGTATGGAGAGCAGTCGGGGAGTACAGAGGGACTTGCGGCGAGCTGGGTTTTCCCTGGTGGCTTGGCGGAGAGATATCATTACAGCCTCCTGCTCTGACGGGTCGGCATCGGCGAGACCATCAAGGCTGAGTTCGTCAAAGGAATCACCTCTCATTGGGCTTCTGGGAAGCTGTTGCATCACTTGAGGGGCTTGCTGCCTCTTTGGGTTTTCTTGCGGTGCATACTGATTCTGATACTGATTCTGATTGTGAGCATAAGGTGAGGAAAAGGAAGAAGAAGAAGATGAAGTGGTCCTTGATCCATCAACGTCGGCAGTATCATCTGTGTTCATTGGCATGAGGCGTCGGACAATGCCATGAGCAGTGTCGGGGGAGATTGCGATGGGAGCGGGGATGCCAATGCGAGCGCACCAATTGAGGATGGCATTGCGGAGGTTGACATTGGGGATGAGGAGGAGACGTGAGGAGGCAGAGTAGCGGGAGAGGTCGAGGGACTCGAGATTGGGAGGGGTGAAAGAGAGGGCAGCGCAAGCTAGAATGCAGGCTCGCTCAAAGGTCTGTCCCGAGGGCACGATGACGGGGTCGGCCATGAGGGAGCACGAGATCGGGCAGATAAACTCCTCCGGCGGCTCAGCCGTGATTCCCATTGAATTCATCCTGCTCTAGTGCTCTTCCTCTTCCTCTCTTTCTCTCAGTGTTCTTGCAATCGTCGCAATTGTGTGATTCCCTTCCCTTCCATGAATTGAGAAGGTGGAGGCTTCTCTGTTTTGTTTGGTTTTAGACTTTGGAGGGTGACTTTGGAGGCCAAGTCAATTCAACTCTTTCTTGATTGACAATTTGAGAGAGAGAGAGAGAGAGAGAGAGAGAGCACGCGGTTGGATGAATCCACGTAGGATATTGATTTTGTTATGATGATGATGATGATGAGCGATGAATTAATGCAAATTTCGCTGCTCTTGTTCTTTACTTTACTAAACAAAGGCGAAATTTCATGTATACCCTTCGAAAACCTCAAAATTGAGTATTTTTCCCTTTAAAAATTATAATATTATATTTATCGTTAAAGATTTTTAAAAGTCAAGTCAATAAATTGAATAATTTGTGAGTTTTGATATTTAGAAGAATAAATATGACACTATTAATTTTAGAGGGAGTAATATGTAATTTTGAGATTTTTGAGGTATTTACATGAAATTCCCCCAAAATAAGAAGTCAAACCTGAATACTGTTACAACTTACGAGTCAAAGATGTGATATTAATCAAAAATCTTACCAGTTAATAAACTAAATGGGAATCATTTTGGTGGATTAAAATGTTGACTTTGAAAATTTTGAATTAGTCAACAGCACATCATATTTGTTAACAGATACGGACTGGGTTGCTTAATTTTATTTGATCACTATTTTATTTTAATGCAAGTTGCGTTTAAAGGGAATTATTTTGTTATTCCGCACTATTAAAGTATGAACGGCACATAATTTATTAGACATCTATTACTAAATTAAACATGTATTAAATTACAGAGTTCAACGGTAGCTAAAGTAAATGCCATCCATGTAGTTCGTCATATTTTTTTTAAATGAAAATTATATTAAACAAATTGTCTTCATCTTTATCTGTATTGCTTACTTGCTTACTTGCTTACTTGTCTTCATTTTTTTAATGAAAATTAAATTTAAATTTATCAGAAGTGGAAAATTTTGTGCCTGTTGCTTCAAGGCAAGACAGATATGATATCCAACCTCAACAACTCTTTGTTGAATTGCTTCAAGCTAAATACTTCTAGTTAAGATGTCACATAGAAAATCTTCAAATGAATTTGCTTCAAGCTAAAAATTCCTAACCCAAGGACTGCTTAATTGATGCTTTTAATGCAGTAATTTAAGGCGAAAGCAGCAACTGACTTGGCATTGAAGGATGGAAAGCACTTAGATAAATGGTTAGTTGGGAACATACTTGCGTATTGTTTTTGTTTGATTATTTCATATAAGAGAAATTTAGATATATATACCAATCATAAGCACATGATTTAGATACTTCTCTATTCAATTTTGAAAATTAATTTTTACCCCAGGTAAACTTAACTATTTTTAATATAAGATAATTAATTACAACATGGACGACTAAATTCATTTAACCAATAAATGGTGGTATTAGAAAATTTTAATTTCATAAAACAATGCTATATTGTTTATATTCTCACTTAAAAAAGTACCATTTGTAACTGATTATAACAAATTATATCGCATTAGATTCATAATACATTTAATATTGTAAAGGGTATATTTAACATAATTGAACCAATAAATTATATTAAAATGCTTATATTTGCTTATTGTTGTTGTTTAATTGATTATTTCATATAGAAACTGCTTGATTACGTAGCTCCGTTTCAGTTTGCTTGCGTCAGGCAGCCTGGCTTATTTCATTAAAATGGAATAATCAAGCAAAGCAGGCCATAAAAAACCCTGACACTCCCTGAATCCACCACAGGCTGTTGCATTCTCTATTTTTCCTTCTTTTTTTTCCCTGAATCCACCACAGGCTGTTACCCTTTTACCCGTTTACCCGACCCATATCGTATATTTGTATCCAAAAAGACGGGTAAGGATAATAATTTTTTTTCGTTAGCTTATCGGGTACGTGTAAGGGTAATGATTTTTTTCGTTATCTTACCCGTTATCTAACAAGATAATTTTTAAAAATAAAAATATATATATATATATATTTGTATGAAGATAATACATGATACGATAAAATTTTGTATTTTACTAAATTTTCATAATACAAATTAGTTGTATTCAATATTATTATTTTTTGTTCTTGTTTTGAAAATTTTCTTATAGAAAGCATAAATCGAGATGTCAATGGGACTTTTTTTATCCGTTTACCCGATCCGTATCGTATTCGAAAAAACGGGTTAGGGCAGATATTTTTTTTCGTTATCATAACGGGTACGGGTATAAAAATGCTGCCACCCGACCCGTATCATACCCGTTGACACCCCCAGACCGAATCCATCTTAAATTAATCATTTTTTTGTATTAATATATCCCTTATTTTTCTTTCGGACGGTGTGTACCAGTCTTGGTACTATTTTCAATTTTTAAGCCTTCTGTCTATTTCATTTCCTTTTTTTTTTCTACTAGTTGGTATTATAATATTATTTTGTCATGTGCCCACGTACAACCTTTTCGTGGATCTATTAAAATAAAGAAAGGAAAATATTTTCAAAAACCGGTTTTGGAGAATTTGGTGTTGAACTATGAAATAATCTACTTAATCTGTTTGATTAGATTTGCAAAATATACATTTGTTGAATTTTACAGTTTTTGTCTCGAGATATTATACAGGTTCATGATGATATAAAGTCTCAATAAATATTAAGGATGCATCATCAAATGCTACACATATCAAGGATGTGCTATAATGAATCAAGGAATGAACTATGGACTGGGAAGACTAAACTCAAGATTAGTGTATTAATTAGAAATCTGTAAAATTGGCAAAATATGCTTGAGATTGAGGTAGTTGACCTAAACCGTTACAACGGTTAACAAAGCGTTACAAGAGAACAATTCATATTCCGAAATCCACAAAAGTAATCGATTTATTCCGTTACAACGGTTAATCAAACATTATAACAGAACAATTCATTTCGAACTCCAAAAATCTCCAGAGAGTTTCATTGTGACAACCGTTGTAACGCTATTGAGCGTTACGGTTTTCAGCGCAACAAAACCTACTAACTAGGACTAACCGTTACAACGGTTGATGCCAGTTATCTTATTTTGTTTCTCTCTCTATAAATAGAAGCAAAATCTAGATTTTGATTAACAATCTAGCCGCCTCCAATTGCAATATATTCGTATTTTAAACAGATTTAGAATTTTTCATTGTTGTTTGTGCATCAAACTTCAATTTCCTTACAACAATCTCAAGCATACTTCATCATACTCAATCTTGTGTAAGAATTAGAGTGATTTGTGTGAGATATCTTGTTTGTTCAAACACTAGAGCCTTTAGTGCTCAAGAGCCAATTCTGTATCGGGTTGTGTGACTTTCCAAGGTTTGTAAGGGCTCACTGATTCCACCTTGTACTATTTTCTCATTGGGTAAAGAAAGGCGCGTCATCAAGAAGGTAGCGAAGCCTCGAAGACATAAGCATTAGTGCCGAACTCCGTAAACATATCTCGTGTCAAGTGTCTCTTTACTCTTCTATTTACTTTACGTACAGTTGCTTAGATTAAGTTTTCATGTTTCTGCCAAGATCAACTTACGCACACATAGATGTACTTTTATATTAAACATCAACCACAACTAGAATTTTGATTATTTTCATGGGTAACTAAATACAATTGCATCTTTAAGTGAATCTCATGCAATTAATATTTTTTGCATGGGTGTGCAAACTAAATTGCATGGGTTAAAAATTTCGGCTCATGCAATTAATAATCTCATGCAATTGATGTAAATATCCATTCAATTGATGACTAATGTACTCATGCAAATGTATTTTGCTGACATTTTTCAACTCCAACTAATTAGTATGGGTGTGTAAACTAAATTGTATGGGCAAAAGAAAAACATGCAGCCCATACAAATAATTTTCTATGTAATTAATTTTGATACCCCGCAATTGATGTTATGCAGATGTTGAAAGGACATCTGTTCTATCTTTTTGGTCAAAAGTTAATTTGATACTCAGGCTATTGCAATTTTTAGATCCGCTCTTCACATTTTCATATAGGGTTTAGCTCTTCCTCTCGATCGCAGCCCCTCTTCTTCGCCTAGCCACTCCCTCTATCCTCCGCCCTTGCCGCAATCTCGCTCCTCCGCCCTGCCGTACCCCCTCTCCTCCGCCCAGCTGCTCGTCACTCTCCCCATCTCAGTCACTTATGCCACTCCATCTCTCGTCTCTCTCCCTGTCTCAGTCGCCTCAATTGTGCAACAGTAATTGATAAATTTCACTTGCACGGTATAAGTATTGGGATAAATTACCCAATTTCACTTGCACGGTATGTTATCTATACTTTTGTCCAATTTTGTTTGCAATCATAAATATGCTGAGAAATTAAATGGCCAGTTTGGTAGAACAGACACCACAAGTTAGGATTGAAACTCTCTCTACTTGAATTATTACATTCGATTTACTAGCAATTCAGAGTGAAATTGCAAATATTAGCGCCACATGTCAGAGTGAAATTGGCAAAAGTGAAACAACAGAGATTGAAATTATACTTTATGTTGTTTTCCTTCTTAATTCTGGAAGCAAATTCAAATTTCTATTTCCATTTGAACTAGCTATATTGTTCTGGTCAATGCTCTTTTACTTTTTAGCTGATGCATTTCTTCACTTTTGTTTTTGAATATTTCGTGGTGAGTAAATGATAAAATTGCACTCTAATTTGATTATATATAGAATTCTAGTTAATCAGGTGTTCCAGATGCAACACATATTTTCTATGTTCTATAATCTTAGTTCTCAGGATTGCCAAGAGCAATATGCAAAGCTACTAAGTTTTATCTCAAATCATCCACAATTAACCGGAATTTCAGATGATGTGGTTTGGAACTTGACAAGTAGGGGCATGTTTACTGTCAAGTCTGCTTATGAGGGATTAAAAGACCAGCCATCCTTCACAGTTCACATTCACAGGATATGGAAGATGAAAGTACCACCAAGAATGAAAATGTTTGCATGGCTCCTGTTTTACAAGAAGATACTAACAGCAGAAAATCTGATGAAAAGAGGGTGGAACCTGCCAAGTATGTGCGTATTATATAGGCAAGAAGTGAAAACTATAGAACATTTGTTTTCAAAATGCACACTAACCATAAACCTATATGAGGCAGTCTCACGGGCATTGGGATTAACAACAAGAAATTGGAAGGAGATTCTAGTAAAGATGGAGGCACCCAAGTGGATTGTTAGTAAAAAGGGTGAATCAAAAACTAGAGAAGTGTTACTGATAACGATGTTCATTGCCTGGCGGGAAAGATGTTCACGAACTTTCAGAGATGAGATTAAAGCAGTAGAGAGACTGGTCGAAGAAGTGCATGATCAATGGCATTTTGCTCAATGAGTCTTAGAAAAGTTTTATGTTTTTCAGTATTTCTAAAATTCCTTACTTTCAACTTTTTTTCCGGTTTCTTTTGCCTCTGATCCTTTCCTTTAAATCTGGCTCAAAAAGTTGAGCACATAGTTTCTTTTATCTTGTAATAGGTTTCATCTTGTAACCTATAAAAGTTTTCATTTTCAATAAAATCAAATAAGGACTTAGATCCTTATTTTTACTCAAAAAAAAATTTTGATTATATATTAGAAGTTTTCATTGATCAATTCCCCTGAGCTGAGCATTGAACCTCTATTAAGTGACCATTGGTCATCGGAGTTAGAAGTTGTGAGTACCAGAGGAAGAGTTGGGCTGTTGGGCTGTTGGGCTATTGCGCAGTTGATTACATTTTTGTTTTGCAGTACTTGTTTGAGGTTTGTGGTTCTTTCTTACCTATCATACACCATCTAAAAGATTGCTAACCTTGCATGCAACAATTTTTCAGTGATGGCCATTTCTTTGTATCATTTATTTAATTACTAATTTGATTATCCTAGTACATTTCATTATCTTAGTCCAAGTCCAAGGTAAGAATGATATGTATTAATTTTAACATATGAGGGTGATCTTTAAATTTAAGTACATGTGATTGTCCTAGTACTTGTATTATTTAGTAATTAATTTTTCATTGGATGCCATTGGATAGTCTACTAGTAATAGCTGACCAAAAATTGGCTGAGTTCTTGTCCAAAGCTATAGAAACTTTTGTGAGCCTTCAGCCCATCAGGTTACGTTACTAATTGTATTATGCCTTAATATCTCTTTTTTTAGAAATGGTGGTAATATTGAGCTTATATACATGCAGGTCCTTTTTTCTGATTCAAATGTGAAATATCAATTCATGGCCAATCTTTACTGTTGCCTTTTTGTATGAGGTTACTTATCCATGCTAGTTTTTCAATAGGCCTCTTTTTCAGCATCGTTAGTTATGGGCACTCAATATACGAAGTCGGGTTAGGTTCTCAAGAATAAAAACTAAAAAATTAAACTGAAAACTGAAAAATAAAAATAAAAAGAAAAACGAAATTGAAAATAAAATTGAAAAGAAGAAAATAAAAATGCAGAAAATAAAAAGTCTAGGCGTATCTAATTAATTGGATTCAATGGTCAAAGTAAGGGCGTCTCACGAGGCCTTGCACAATAAACCGTTATTCTCCGGCAACGGCGTCAAAAAAGCTTGATCACTCAAAAGAGAGCGATGTTATCTTTTAAATTTTATAAACTCGGAAATGCTATCGGTTCTGTTCGCAAGCCCACAATCCTATCGAGTAGTATAATCAAGATCGATCCACAGGGGATATTGGTCTACAGTCTTGAGTGATCAAATCACAATCTTTCGAAAGGCTAGATAAAATCTGAAAATTGAGAGTTGAAGTTGTGATCAATGTAAATTTGACAACAATTAAATGTAATTAAAATAAAGATAGAGATGAGAATTCCTAGGGTTTCGGCACACCATTGCTACTCAATCCTCTTTAATATTGTACTTCTGTCGGGTCTGATTTCCTGTTGTTGTTTATGGAAGACACTACATAGGACACTGTGAGTTACTTACGCAAATGACGGGACTTCCATCGAGATACTACATAGAACACTGCGAGTTATCTTATGCAAATGACAGATCTCTAAATACACAAGTTACTACATAGGACACTGCGATTTATCTTACACAAATGACAAAACTTGGTTTGCGTTTTATGGTTTTCCCGCGTAGGTTTTCTTCACATAAATCTAATGGCTCTCAACGAGGCTAACTCGTCCATCATAGTTTTTCTTACCATTAAAGCACTGTCACTACCCTAACGGATTAAACTAGATCATCGAAATCAGGTGAAGGGAGAATAAATTGCAAAAACATTTCAATCAACAACAACAAATCATAATCAACAGAAAATATATATATCAAAGCATCATGAGTAACAAGGTTTACTGCCTAGCTCCTAAGAAAAGAACTTAGCCGCGGAACGGCATCATTATAACACTCCTCTCTTCTCACTTAATCAAATCTAACCCTGATTACCAAAATTACAAAGATAACTTCTTCTTCTGTCCAGGGGGCTTTATATAGGAGTGGGGGGACGTTTGGAGATGAGTGGAGACCAAGAAACATGATCTGGATACAGTTGTGGCAGTTATTCCCCAAAGGGCGCCTCTGGTTACGGACTGTATTAGCTGATACGATCCGTATCCACACTATGTCGCTGAGGAATTTAATGTGTATCACGCCATCTCCTGGTCTGTATCCGGCTAGGTCCGTATCAACCAGTACGGACCGTAACAGTTACTTAGTCGATGATCGTCACTTCTCCGATTGACCGATTCTTGCTCAATTTGATGTAAAATAGTCCCAAAACATTTTTCTGCAATAAAACATAAAGAAGGGTGACAGTAGCCTTTTTATCTAATTAATTAAACATAAGTGTGAGATAATATGCAAAACCTAAGCTAAAACTCTACGTAATTCATCATCATTTTGACTATGATCAATGGGCCCCATGTAAATAAGGGTTATTACCATCGATGTCAACTGTATGAACCCATTTGCATGGGATACCCATGCAATTGACATTAATTGCATGGGTAACGCATGCAAATGAGCATTTTTTGTCCCATACAAATATTCCAAATTCTAGTAGTGAACCACTTAGGGTTAAAATTTTAAAAGGCCCCATATTCACTCCCTATAGGTGCAGTTAGGAACAATAGATCATAGCTCATTAACTTATCTCCGTATTAGTATGAATTTCGAACATACAATCTCCCACACAAAAGATAATGAACATGATATTTATTTGCAAACACTTAATATATACCTTACCTCCACTTAGATATATATTTGTAATGAATATGATCTTTATGTGCCAAGAATAACTTACGCACATTAGATATATATTTGTAGTGAATATCAAACTATATATGGCTAAATTTTTATAATGCTCCATATTCACCTCCTCTAAGTGCCGTTAGGAACAATATTTGGAGCCCGCTCTAAGCGCTCATGATTAAGCCAAATATTTTATTCGTAGTATTTAAAAAAAATAGAAATTTAGAGAGCACAATTTTGTAAAAAGAGCATATCTTGGCAGAAATGCAAACTTAGTCTGCGTACCCTGGAACCAAATCTCTATGTCAAAAGTGATACTAAAATAAGTTGTCATGGAATTGAAAAATTACATAAAGTCGAAGATATTTTACCTATATGCATTAAGCTGAAATTTTCTTCTTACAATCCACATGTGAGCAGAAAAATTCTACCAACACGGTCAATCTGTTCACTCATTCATGATATGAATTGTCACAATTAAAGTATGGGTTGTGACTTTTCAAAATCCAATACCCTCCATACTTTAATTGTGACCGTACAAATCATGGGTGAATGGACAAATTGAACTTGTTAGTAGGATATTCCTACTTATTTTAATTGTGACCGTACAGATTATGGATGAATAGATAGATTAACCTTATTGACAGGATTTTCTAACTTCATTGGCAAGATATTCCTACCAATTTTAATTGCGACCATTCAGATCATAGATGAATGGATAGATTGACATTATTAGCAGGATTTTTCTATCCACATGTAAACATAAAATTTAGTTTCGCAGATCCCAAAAATGATATGCAAACTGAATACATGTTATCATTTCAAAGAGATACACAGATTTAGTCTGTGTACCACCATAGTAACAAATGAATAATTCGGGTTCGGTTCGACATGGTCAAAAATTCGTGATTCGAAAATAATTTGGGTATAATTTGGGAATGATTCGGAATTACAGTACGAGACCTCAGTGCATATTTAATTCATTATCGATGATTTACTATACGAGATACAGCTTGTATTTGCCATAGAAGATCAGCCAGTAAAAAAGTAAAGTAAACAGAGAACTGTGCCTTTTTTTTTTGTTCACGTGGGTGAAATTTTTGAACAAAAAGCAAATTCGCTGGGAACTGTGCCTTTGCACACTGTGCGCGCGAGAAAACCCAGCAGAACGGTACTGTGCGTTGAAATTCAAAAAAAATTCTGAACAAAACTAAAAAAAACGCGTATTATTCGTAAAATTCGTTAAATTTGCGTTTTATTCACGTTTTATTCGCGTTTTATTCGGTCAAAGGTTCGGTCAACGTATAATACGCCATTTGGTTCGGAAACACTCCAAAAATATTTTATTCGCGAATAAAACGCGTACCTTGTCACTATGTGTACCACTCCTTTGAATGCGCAGACTAGATCTACACATCTATCTTATAGTTTTAATTTTGGATGTTGAGTTACTGTTCACCTACAGTAACACCTACCTTCTGCACCGTTCGATACGAATCCGATAATTGAAGATAGATTTCTTTCTCGCACTTGCACCTGTCCTCCTCTTTGCTACATGTCCATCTGATAGCTCTTCTTTCTTCTCTCCTGGTCTTGTCCACCACCTTCCTCTCCGTATCTTCCTCTTCTGCACCGCTCCTTCTCCTCTCTCCGTCGACCTTTTCCTCCGCTAGCCTACTTCTACCCGTGCGCACCCTCTCCTCCCATAAACCCTAACCCTCCCCTCACCTTCCTCGCACCCGGGTTTCATCTCTTCGCCTCTACTCCCACCTCGCCTTATCTCTTCGCCTCGCTCAACTCAATTCCCAAATTTCAGAAAAAAAGAAAGGTCAATTTGAAAGTTCTTATTGTGTCAGAGATTGAAAAATGTTTGATTTACCTGGGAATTTTTGTGGTTTCTCTTCTTACCTGGGAATTTTTGTATTAATATTGAATCATGTCTTTTTTCTCTTTGAAGATATGTATTTTATTTGTGAATAATCTGAGTTAATCGATATTGTAGAGGTGGCAGCTAAAAAGGGCCACGGAGATGTTTTTACATTCACACCTAAAGATATTGCTACAGAGGACAATAAAGTTCCAACCTAAAGATATTTTACTGTTTTTGCTAATTTAGAATTGAAATTTGTCATTTATAAGAACAATAAAGTTCTAATTCATGAATTCATGTTTATTCAAGCTCCAATTTGGTGGAGTTAGTGGCACATGCACCTAATAATAAGCATGTGTAAGCTTTGCTAAGTATAAATAAAATCATGGCTTTCAATGAAAGGGCCTGACGCTCCCTCCTTTGGGCAATACCTCAATTGAAAGAGAAAAGCAGAATATTTAGTCAAACTCCAAGATAACACGGGAGTTTCTTATGATAATTCGCTTATTAATTCTTGGTGTGGTCACTTCTCTGTAAGGTTCCTTGGCAATTGAGAATAATTTCAATTCGGTATCCCCTGGGATCAGTACTGCTTTCCTGCCCTGTTGATGCTTGTTTATGCTAAGATCTAAGATCTGAATTTTTTTAAATAAAAGATATATAACAGTAAATTTTTATTATTTAAATCCTATAAATAAAAATTTCGGATATCTTTATTTGGAGCCTGTGCCAATAAAGCAAGCCCATTAATGCTTTTGCCATTATTTGAACTTAAAATCTCATCTCCCAAATCCGGCCCTTCAATTAATTTAACTGGATCTATCTCTCCTCAAATCAAAATGCCTCCCTCTCCGCCGCCTTTTCCTCCAAATCAAAATGCCTCGAAAACCCAAGAGCAAAACTAAAACCCAAGCAATTGCTCCAAGCGGATCCAAGGATCCGTACCCGCAGTTCGACGCCCCGACTCCGGACCAATGCCTCTCCGTACGAGACTCCCTCCTCTCCCTCCACGGTTTCCCCAAGGAGTTCGCTGAGTTTCGCCGGATCCGCCACGAACCGGGTCTGCAATCCGAATCCGTACTTGATGGCCTTGTTATCACTCTTCTGTCGCAGAACACAACCGATTCTAGTTCACGCAAGGCGTTTGAGCGCCTCAAATCTGCTTTTCCCACTTGGAATCAAGTATATATACATTTTTAAAGCTTCATTTAGTTATCTTTTATTCCCTGTGCAACTATATTGTTAGCTTATCTTGTTCTAGATCATACTGTATCGGTAAGTTTAGTCTATTGGGAACAGGGGCGGAGTGCCAAGCTTTGGGGGTCAAAAACACATTACAGGGGCAATCATAAAAAATTCTAGAGCTTACGGATCGACCAGTGCTATGAATTCATATCTCCAGCTTTAAAGTTCAAATAGTCGATCTGAACTGTTGATCTCCATATGAAATGTACTTGGAGATCAAATTTTATATTTTTTAGAATTTTTTTATTATTTTTTATATAGGAAGAAAATCACTGCCTGTGGATGATTCATAATTTTTAAATCAAGTAATTTTCTACCTATCTTAAAAAATAGTAAAAGAATTCTAAAAAATATAGGCCTCCAAGTACATTTTCATATGAAATTATGTTTAACGGTTATGATCGATTGTTTGAACTTTACAAATAGAGATATGGATCCATAGTATGGGTCAATCCATAACATGCATATTAACATAGGCATACTCTTTTTAAGCTACATGTTAATTATCTCTATATCTTGTGCAACTAGATTGTTAGCTTATCTTGTTCTAGATCATGCTGTAACTGTTAGTTTAGTCTATTGGGGTTGTTCGGCAACAAGGGATTAAACCTCCTTAAGACTTAATCCGCTTCCCTTAGCTTCCTTAGCCGCTTAATCCTGCCGAACACCGGTTCCTTAGCACGGATTAAGATCACCTCCTTTAGCCTCATTTTGCCCGGACCTTAATGCACCTCTACCTCTTCCTTTAGCTTCCTTAGCTTTCACCCACGGATTAGTGCTCCTTAAGCTCTTAATCCTTCACTCTTAATCCCTTGTTGCCGAACAACCCCATTGGGAACATCATCCAAAATATGGCAGTAATCTCTACACTAATTACTACATGTTCTCCTTTTGGCGCATTTTTATTCAGACGAAAACCTAATTTCCCAATTTTTTGTTGGATTGGAGGTACTTGGTTCAGAGTCAGATGTTCTAGAGGATGCCATTAGATGTGGTGGATTGGCCCGAACAAAGGCAGGTCGGATCAAGAGCATTCTGAAAACTTTAAAGGAGAAAAAGGGTGATTTCTGCTTGGAATACTTGAGAGGCTTGTCGATTGATGAGGTCAAGACTGAGCTATCCCAATTCAAAGGCATCGGCCCCAAAACAGTATGTATTCAATTCAATAAAAATGTTAATATGATTAACAATTTAGTCCCAAACCAATGTTGCACATTACTTTGCAAAATTGTATCATGTCTTTTGAGTTCTATCAAGAGATAATCATAATTAACTTACCCTTTTCATTTTATTGCATATTTTGTCATGGGGCAATCAAGATAATAAGGTCAAACAATCTCTTGTAATATCTGAGAACAAAACAGAAAAGCTCAAATTTTAAATAAAGTTATTGCAGGTAGCCTGTGTGCTCATGTTCTATCTTCAGAAAAACGATTTCCCAGTGGACACTCATGTAAGTACTATATTCCCCTCATTTTTAGCAAATATTGCATTTATAATTTTTAAAATTAGGTGTATTACTTCAGGTTTTTCAGATAACAAAGGGTATTGGCTGGATACCAACGACAGCGAGCAGGGAAACAGCTTATCTTCATTTAAACAGGAGAATCCCAAATGAACTGAAGTTTGATTTGAACTGTCTTTTTGTTACACATGGAAAGCTCTGTCGATCATGTAAACAGCAAGATAACAAAACAATGGACAACTCTAGTGCTTTATGCCCTCTTGTTAATTACACTAATGTAAATAGTCAGGAGGTACGACTCTCTGATTCCAACTCAAACATTTTCTTTTGTAATCAGAAACCTTTTTTGTATTTCTTCTTGTTTATATTTCAGTAGTTTGGAGGGTACTTCAAAACTAAAATCTAACATATCATTGAACATAAGGCTTGGTGAAATGTTATGTAAAAAAGCAGAAAAAGTAGATTAAGTGTTGCCACTGCTGACTAATTGCATTAGAATTAAGTTGATTAAGATAGTGCGCACCTTTTAATATCCTTTAACCATTTCTTTTAAGATGAGAGATTTGGAACAAGATACAGTACAACTAATAAGAAGCACTCTCAACAGATTCTAAAAGCACTTAAAAGGGTCCAATAAAATAGCTGGCACAATATTATGTGCGTTCTATAATTAATCTGAAAGCCTTAGAGCGTATGATAGCAATTTGAGGAGTTGTTATGCACTCTTGGACCAGTGTCATCGTTTGTTTCTCTGTCTGTTTTTTTCCTGTTGGTAGGTTGCTTTAGTGAGGTCATATCCCTGATCACCTTGATTTATTTTTAAACAATAATTTATTAACCTCAGCTAATGGTTTTTTACTATATTTGAATGCAGATGCATGTAACAAAGGATTCTTGAAAGCACTTACTAGGTAAACTCCAATCACAAAGACAAAACTAAGTTGAAAAGCATTTTGCATGTCAGTTCTGTTGAAAGGTGTTCACAAACTTCTGGGGCACCAAAACGCACATAAAAAAGGGAGGTGAAGAAAAGAGGCTCAAGGTTCAAACAACAAAGGCACCTGCTGGTTTAAACCTTGAGCTGTTTGTGTAGTTTTGTGGTACCATGCTGGTATGGTATGACCCTTCATGCTATGTGCCTTGGTGTGTGCCTTCATCCTTGCGCCACTACTAGCTTGTTTCATTTGGTGGTAAGAAGAGTATTGGGAGGAGATAAGAAAGGAAAATGGCTGGGTTGATACGTAATTATTATATAATTTCTGTTTTGTTTGCTATCTCTCGAATAGCAAATTGCAGCTATTGTTTTTTACCAGTAAAATATTCTATATATCATTCTTGGTGCCAAAGATTGATTCTCCCTTTTCATTCCACCTCGTTAAGATTTTACAAAGGATGTGTTTGTTAGTTTTGCTGAAATCATGATAGACTTGATGTGATGGTTCCACATGGACCACATCTACTATGGCAGCCAGCTGTCATAGCTATCAAAATGTTGATTCAATTTTAACGGTCCGGATGATGCAAAATTTAGTAACAAAATGTTTTTGTGAAACTCAAATATACACTTTCTTTATTTTCTTTCCGCTACCTCCTATTTGTTCTTATCCAATCCTGTCTTTTACACATGGATGCATTATTTTATTCAAATTGTTTTTTGTTATTATTTGTTAACGTTTAGTTATCATGGTAGTTCTTTATTTTTAAACTATGAATATGAGTATCATAAACCAAAACAAAAATAACTTTTTTCTCTGGCACTACCCAGGTGAGACAAAGCAACTAGATAGTGGGTAAAGTTGAACAGTAAATTAAATTGACATTATTGGTCTAATAGTCTTATCTTCAAATAATATCTCGAGTTAATAACGACAAATTCAGACTGAAAATAATCTTTTGGAAAATAAAATTAATCAACATTATCTTGGCCTCGCTTAGTCGCTTAGACAAAAAATGCATGGCGTAGCATGGAAAATTGATGCTTATTTATGAGCATAAGAATATTATTAAAAAAAATTGTGTCAGTAGATCTCCACCAATAAAAAAAAAATTGGCTATTTTAAAATTGGGACCGACTTACTATTCCTCGAGTCATTTCTCCATTCATCCCCGGTCAATAACTGCTTTTGTTGACCGCTAATTAAGAGAGGACCATAAATTTCAGCGCTAAAAGACAAAACAAAACGCGTCATTATCGGCGAGTGTAAGTATTCATATATAATACATCAAGTATTCATACCTAAGATATTAAGTATTTAAAAAAAAACTAAACACACCACTCACCCATTTTTTACACGTTTTTAAAGGTGATTTTTTTTCTCCGTTCACTCTAACCAATATTTCTGACAATCTGTGAGAAATTTTGCAAATATAAAACCACAAATGTCTTCTATATAATTTTATCTTTCAAATGAGATCCATGATGACATACTTTCGAGTTGTCCGTTGTACAAGTATTCATACCTCGTCATTCAAATATTCATATCTTATCGAGCAAGTATTCATACCTCGTCAGTATTTCACAAATAAATAACTGGACACATCATTCACTCATTTTTTACCGATTGAATTTTCATTACCACTCAATCACTGGAAGTGTCCGATACACTCAATCACTGGAAAAAAAAACCGGACACATGTAAAAGATGGACATGTGATGTATCCAGTTTTATTTTCCAAAATACTTGATATCTTAGGTATGAATACTTGTTCGGCGAGGTATGAATACTTGCTCGACGTGGTATGAATATTTGCACGACGAGATATGAATACTTGCACTACAAGGTATGAATACTTGCGCGACGGATAACTCAAAAGTACTTCATTATGGATCTCATTTGAAAGAGAAAATTGCATAGAAGACGTTTGTGATTTTAGATTCGCAAAATTCTTCACAGATTGTCAGAAATATGGACGACATGAAACGAAGAAAAAAATCCACTTCTAAAAACGTGTAAAATATGAGTATGTAATGAGAGAGATAAAATAAAGTTGATGTCTATTTTTTAAAGCAATACTTGATATATTAGATGTTAATACTTACGTGCATAAGTATACATATTTGCACGCGTCAGTTGTAAATTTTTTTAAATATAAGCGGTTCCCCCAGTTAATTGGCGGTCCCCCCACGTAATTAATGATTGATACACGTTTTCTTTTGTCTTTTTGTGCTCGAAGTTGTGATCTCTCAGATAATTAATGATTGGAGGATAAAGAGAAAAAAAACACCGGGAGAAATAAATCTTTTCCCTTTAAAATTTTGTATGGGCACACTGAAAATTTTCCTTAATAACTGTAGATCTCCACCAACAAAAAAAAAAAAATTAATTGTTAGATCTAATCGTACGGCGTCAGTCACTCTTCGGGGTAAAGATTTTAACAGACTAATTTTGACTTCATGCAGCGCATGGACTTTAGAACTAAAACAGCTTTGCATATGGTTTATACGCTGCATGAAGCTAAAAATGCTCTGTTAAAATATTTACCCGAAGTTTGGTGACGGTCGAAATGGAGCGCATCTTCACCAACTCGCGCAACGACAGAGAGACCCCGCTCGGTTGGCCTATCAAATGAAATTCGCATCCTCTGAGATATCTCAAACTTTGAGTGTTTTTTCAGAATATCTTAACCTTTGAAATACGTTTTACACAAATCTCAAAGCATAAATATTACTGGCCCCTTCGCTATCCCCGATTAGGCACCGTCCACGTCGGTCACGCAAAAGTTGAGATATCTTAGAGGATACGCACTCAAATGATGGATATCGTCTTCCTCGTACAACCACCAACTGTGTGGATCTTTATGCAAAGCTACTTCTAACCGTTGGATTATCATAACAAGAGTAATCAACGGGAGATCTTTGGACAGTTCATGACCCGGTCTAATAACTCCTTATCCGACAAATCTAGACAATATTCTCCGAGAGAGACAGTTAAACAGTTCGCTTATTGAGAAAATATATTGACTGCACATGGATCAGAGATGTATAAATATCAATTCCGGGTAACTTTTGACTAATGTAGTTATTACAACCTCCGTTGTTGGTAATACGTAATGAAACAAGTGTAGCTATCATGTTCTCCTGCTCTAGGAGCACAGCACACTCGTTCGCCTCCTCGGTTCTTGGCTCCTCTCTCTTTCTTTTTTTTAACCTCAAAAGGTTCCTTTTAATTCAATTCTTTACAAAAAATAATTATTAGATCGAGCTCTTGAATAACTTGCTACCTTTGTCTGGTTTGAATTTAAATTTATCTCCTTTTGGATTCGTTGCGTCACCTCCAGCTCAAATGCGAAGATGCGGTGGGGGCAGGGTTTTCCCACCGCCAAATTCTGATCTCCAATCGTGATTTTGTACATTTGGTGTTTTGAGATTGAGGGGAAGGATTCAATCGGGAAACTGAGAGTCTAGGGTTAGGGTTTCGAGGTTTATTTTGGCCCGGGAGAAAAACAAAATGCCCGGTTCGAAATCCACTTTTTTCAAGTCGGATAAGGAGGATGCGGCGGCCGGCGGGAAGAAGCAGCCTCGGTCGCAACAGCAAGAGCGGAGAGATCCGTACGAGGTCCTTGCTGTCAGTCGCACTGCCACAGATCAAGAAATAAAGAGCGCCTATCGCAAAATGGCTCTCAAGTATTCTTTTCTGTTTTCTTTCACTTTTCTAATTTGTTACCTTGTTGGGCAGTGTGTTGCTCTTGAGTAATTTGTGATACTTCTGGTGCAATTTAAGCTGGATTTTACAAACAAAATAAATAGGATTAACTCTTAGTTTGGAAAAATAATAAGAAATAAGGTACTTTATAATTTTCTGATTTTTAAATTTGATTTCAGCGAAATGCAGTATCCTGTGCCTTCTAACTAAGCTAAGGTTTGAACCGTTTGTAAAACTTCAACAGTGGCAAAACTTAGTTGTTCTGCATTATTGTTTGGTGTTCTACTGTCAACTTTTCTTAGCTTAGCAATTTGTAATGCATGTCAGTTGAAGTGAGTGTTTTGTAGTTTTCTAGGAAGAAAAAAACAAAATACAAACTAGATATTTGAGTGTTCCACCTTTTTCCAGATACCATCCGGACAAAAATGGAGACGACCCGGTAGCAGCTGACATGTTCCAGGAGGTCACATTTTCATACAACATTCTCTCAGACCCGGATAAACGACGCCAGTTTGATAATTCTGGTTTTGAGGTAATCTCATATCTGTCTTTTAAATCTGAAGATAATTTATACTGTTTGCATGAAATTCTGGTTCTGAAGTGATTATTTTTCTTACCTTCTGGATCAAGGCTATAGAAGGAGATAATCAGGAATTGGAGCTTGATTTATCTAGCTTAAATACAGTTAATACGGTATTTGCTGCTCTTTTCAGGTAAACTCACTGTAAATCTTTGATACTATTCCTGATTAAACTTGTTTTTACTTTCTTTCTCATTAACAATGTTCTTTATTGGTTTTCTTTTAATGTCAGTAAACTTGGTGTCCCAATAAAAACAACAGTCTCAGCAACTGTTTTGGAGGAAGCATTAAACGGAGCTGTTACTGTTAATGAGCTTAAGCTGGGGCAGTCTCTTGTTAGAAAGGTTAGTATTATATCTGTTAACTGGCCAGTTGGTCTCAAAGCTCAAGTTGTCAGAATTTCTAAAATTCATAATATCATATTTACCCTTCTAAATTTCAAAAACTCACAAATTTATTCAATATTATTCATTTTTATTAAAAATATTTTAATTTATGAAGGACCCATTTACCCTTTGTTCGAAAATAAAAATATGGAACATGTTTAAGAGAAATATTTAGTCTTTTAATTTGTCGGTTCTGAGAGCAAATTCGTTTTCTTACTTGTGACGTACACACAAGCATATGCCCAAATGCCACTGTGTATGTGTCACAAGATACTTCCCCCTTTTGCTTTTGACATATTAACTCTCTATTTATTTTTGTTACATCTGTCATGTTTCATATAAGGATATATCATAACTAAAATCTTTGGATATCAATAGGTGGAGAAGCAAACTGCTGATTTCTACTCGGTTCAGATAACAGAAAAGGAAGCTAGATTGGGACTTGTCTGCAGAGTACATTCTTCTAATAAAAGTAAATTTAAGGTATTTAATTTTTTTTTGTTATCCTTGCATGTTTTGAAAAATCTATGTAGTTGATGTTTCATGTGCTTGATGTTTGCTTTAGATGCTTTGTAACAAAGTATATGTTTATACTGACATTATTCACTGGATGCCGAATTGCATATATTCTTTTGTTCCTAATCACTGCTTAAATACTTTTGTTGGAATAGGTACACGATATTTTAGCTCTCTTTTTAATTTCACACGGATTTACTGCTTGGTGTGGAGTTTTATAATAGCTATTTGTGGGATTATCATGTGTACATTTTCGTAACTACTATTTTTTTTCTTTTTAGCTGCTGTACTTTGAGCAAGAAGAGAATGGTGGATTGAGTCTTGCATTACAGGTAATGGGGTCTAGTGAAAAGAAATGAACCTGGTATATTGATTTTCCTTGTACTTTGTAAAATATTAGAAGGAACAGAACAATACTCTCATTATTTTTCTCAGATAATATTTGAGGATTTTGATGTTGTTGTAGAAATTCCAATCTCCGTGATTGATGTAATTAGTTTATTTATCTCAATAGGAGGACAGTATAAAAGCTGGAAAAGCTACCTCAGCGGGCATGTTCTTTCTGGGCTTCACTGTTTACCGCTTCGAGCAAAATAACTCAGTAAGATTGCTACCTGACTGACTTATGTCAAAATTTCTTTAAACATTGTCACAATAACCATTCTCTATGTTCAGATGTCAGCTGCAAAAGATCCTGACTCAGCATTTTTCAAGAAACTGGATGGATTCCAGCCTTGTGAGATAAATGAACTAAAAGCTGGCACTCATGTATTTGCTGTCTATGGTATACTATCCCCTTTCATTTCTATGATTGTTGTATATACTAGCATGTGCATTGAACAGTTACTAAATTTTTATTTTTTTTATTAATGCAGGTGATAATTTTTTCAAAAGTGCAAGCTACACGATAGAGGTCATGTGTGCTGAACCTTTTTCAGAGGAGAAGGGAAAGCTAAAAGATGTAGAAGCTAAGATAATCACTAAGCGAGCTGAGCTCTCCAAATTTGAGTCTGAATATAGAGAAGTATTGGCAAAATTTACTGAGATGACAAGCAGATATGCACAAGAAATGCAAGCAGTATGTTCAATCTTCTCCCACCGCTAATTTGTGTGAAGTTGTGAACATTTTATTTAGGGGTAATTTCATGTGTACCCCTCAAAAACCTCAAAATTACGTATCCCCCCCTCTAAAATTCATAATATAATATTTTTTTAATAAAAGGTAAATTGGGTAATTTATAAGTTTAAAATGAGTTTTAATAGAGAAGTAAATAAATTGGGTAAATTTGTGATTTTTTGAAATTGAGAAGGGGTAAATATGATATTATGAATTCTAGAGGGGGTGGGGGGGATACGTAATTTAAAGTTTTTGAGAGGTATACATAAAATTCCTCCTTTTATTTAATTTCATTCTGTGGGATCGTGTGCTCTTGCGTGTAGATATTATATTATATTAATACTTGTTATGATGAAATGTACTAAGCGTATTACATGAATTGTGCAGATAGATGAACTTCTTGGTGAAAGAAGCACAATTCATGCTGCCTACACAACGAACCCTGGTCTTAAAAGAAGTTCAAGTAGTATCAAGGTCAAGAACTCTGCAAAGGGGCCGAAGAGTGGAGAGGAGGACGAGGAGAACAGCGGAAAGGAGACAAAAGAGAAAGACAAAGAGAGAGTAAAGGATCGGCTGAGAAAGAAAAAATGGTTCAACATTCATGTTAAAATGGACAGGAAGAAGCCCTGCTGATTAAATTAAACGTTTTGTAAGTTGACCCTTATCTTTATGTTTTTTAAATAAAGGGCCCTGGTATATACCTGCATCTTCTTTAGATTCTTTTTGCAAGAGTTGAGCCTGCGTCTCTCCGTAGAGAGACAGGGCTTGTGCCACTGCGCTAAGCCCGCGATTCTAAGTTGATCCCTGTCTATTGTTTAAACAAGAAACTCGGGCTATTTGTTTTTTCTTCTACTGTTTTTCTGAGGAAAACTGTAGAAGCTAATGCATAATATCTAAGGAGTTAGTTTCTGTTGGTGCCTCCCTGCATGTTAGATAGATATCAAATGAGAGTTTGGCTAAGGTGCTATGGATAACAAAAGACGTCTCGTGCTATTGCCCCGAAAATATATCGGATTGACTTCAAACGACAAATCGAATATGTTAAAACCGATATATTCATCATTGATGTGTTTACATGTAAAATTTATAAAAAATTTAGTTCATAGTATAAAGTCAAGTGGTCAAAAAATGATGAAAAACGAATGTGTACTAAAATTAACTTAAAAATCTTTTTTTTTTTACCGCTTGACTTTATACTAAATGAATTCGAAAATTTACAAATTTTGTATGTAAACACATCAATGACGAAGTACATTAGTTTTAACGGATTAGATTCGTGAAGTCAAATCCGATAGGTTTTTTTGAGGCAATAGCACGGAACGTCTTATGCTATCCATAGCACCTTAGATTCATCAAATGACCTTTTATAGTTGACTTTAGCCTAGAGAAAGGGGTTTCAGACCTTGTTATATACTTCAAACCATACTACAGATTTGCACTTTTGTATTGAATATATATTGCAAAAGTATACATAATATTTTAAACATGTAGAAGTAAATTGAAATTTTCAGTAGGATTAATGAGTAAAATTTTTGTATTATAAGTTGTATATATTTACTTTAATCTGCTTTCATTTTTTTTATTCCACTGTTTAGAGGCTCTTTACATCACAAGTGGCACATTTTGGAATTCCGATGTTTGTCGGCCTTCTACCAGAATTTTGTTTCCTCGATCAGGAGTTTAGCGCATGAAGAATTGATGTAAAGGAAAGTTAAGGGGGGGTCTTTTTAAGATATGCTAGCCTCTCTTTAAATTAAGGAAGTGCTTTCATTGCATGTATATGATATATGACGACTCCTAGCTTGTATCAATCCAGATCCTTTCATTTAAAAGATGGTAGCGTTAGTTTTGCAAACTTTCAATTGAAATTTGATTATCCTTCTGTTGCAATGTGTTGTTAATGATCTCGTTATTGGAAAGCGACGACATCATATAGAAAAAAGGGTACAGAATTTAAATGAACAGAACAGTATTATAAAAAAAAAAAAAGATTTTGTTTTCCACAGAGAAAAAGAAACCGCGGTTAATGAAAAAGAAGAAAGAGAAGTATTATTAAAAGTAACACGAGATTGGCAACTTGTGTCTGATGTGGTTTTCAAAGATGTTCTTTGAGTTTTTATAATATTTTATAATTCATGGTGTTTTTTATTTTTGGACCGACTAACTATCTCCAAGTCATATCTTCCATTCATCTCCCGCTCAATAATTGTCTTTGTTGATCGCTAATTAAGAGGGGACTACAAATTTCAGCGTTAAGAGATAAAACAAAATGTGTCATTATCGGCGAGTGCAAGTATTTATATATAATACATCAAGTATTCATACTTAAGATATCAAGTATTTAAAAAAAAAATAGACACATTACTCACTCATCTTTTACACGTTTTTAGAGGTGGTTTTTTTCTCTGTTCACTCTAACTAATATTTTTGACAATCTGTGAGAAATTTTGCAAATCTAAAACCACGAACGTCTTCTATACAATTTTCTCTTTCAAATGAGATCCATAATGACATACTTTCGAGTTGTCCGTTGCACAAGTATTCATAGCTCATTAGTATTTCACAAATAAAAAATTGAATACATCATTCACTCATTTTTTACCAATTGAATTTTTATTACCACTCAATCATTGGAAGTGTCCAGTACACTATATCTTTCTATTCGGTTTCCTTGTCCGATCCAGCCCACTCAATCACTGGAACTGTCCAGTATACTCAATCACTGGAAAAAAAACTGGACACATGTAAAATATGGGCGTGTGATGTATCCAATTTCATTTTCTGAAATACTTAATATCTTAGGTGTGAATACTTGTTCGACGATGTATGAATACTTGCTTGACGTGGTATGAATACTTGCACGACGAGAGAAATAATTTTTTTTTCTTTATAATTGTGTTAGCGGGTTTCTTAGATCCTGGCAACTGACTACTGATTATGACCTGGAGAAATTTAATTATACACGCTCTATCAAGCATAGAGAGTTGTGTTAATTACAATTTGAGGACTTGTATTTATTTCCAAGAGCTATATTCATTTGTACGAATTAATCGTGGCTGACCACATGATCAATTTACATTCAATTTTTTTTTTAATCAAGCTTGCAATATAACTATTTAAAAAATTAATATTTTCAATCCCCCCCTGTGAAGGAATAAGAAAAACAGATAACACAGAAAAGCTCGTGTGTCATTAAAACACACACACACACACAAACCTTGTGAATTATAAAATTGTAATCCAAGCTCGAAAATGGTAATCTGCATTTCTGCTACAAAAATTCTGAACTAAAAATCATTAATTATTTGCTGCACTTACGATGTAATTAATAATAATAACGACATAACGGGCAACAATTCACAACACGATAAACAATTTTAAACATTGTTAGAAAAATATTTTCTTTTTGTCAAATGTTTCTCTTCATGATAATTTATATGATATGCTTTATGTAGAGAGATGGTTGAAGGCATCGCACCGGCGCCTGACCTCGCCTTTCCGGCCTGTCTTGATACCGAACACACTGAGTTTCTCCATTGCATGTGCAAAATCATTGAAGAAAGCCGTCTGGTTCGATGCATACCGCTGCACAATTGGCTTCGTCCGTTTGTCTTGGAACAAGGCCTCGTCAATTGTCAGAAGACCCAGTCCCTTCTCTATATTTTTGAAGTAGAAATTGTCGAACTTGCCGGGTGTCATGATGTCGTTAAACGTCGCAATGGTCGGGTCTGACTTCCACTTTGCGCATGCCGCTTGGAGCCCCTTCGCGTACCTCGGGTCCATTGATGGGTCGAAGGCCTTGGGGCCTCCATGCTTGTAGTTGTATAAGCGGTCGATGTACTCCTTGCAATGAGAGAATCCGATGGTGTGTGCTCCGGTGAGAGCGACGAGTTCTTGCACTGTAAAGCCGTTCTTTTCGAAAACACCTATAATTTCAGTCATGGTTTGGTTCGTCATGGGAAGGTGGCCTTTGGCGGAGGAGGCAGTTGATGTCAGCGAATCTTTGCGGCCAAGACGCACCGTGTAGAAGGGCCCGCCTACCATTGAGATGAGATCTCGTGTGGCCAGAGCAAGGATGTCAGAGCAGGAGACAATCCCTGAAACATTATACATAATTAAATCACAAGTTAATATAGACAAACAGATAAGGATCCAATTGAGTAGTAAGTAAGTACCCGGGCATTCGAGCTCTAGCGTGGTCTTGGCACGGATGACGAGATCAAAGGCATCGCCGGGGAGGGAAAGGTTGATATCAGCATCGCGCTCTGCTGTGTTGAACCGGTTGCTGCTAATGAGAGTAGATGCATCGCAGCCGGAAACAAAGCAGTCGTGGAAGAAGACACGGAGCGTGCCGGCGGCGGTTGTCGGGTTGGACAGTTGCTTGCTGGTCACGGCTTCAGATATGATCTTCTCCATGCTGGGGCAGGTCTTCTTGTAATAGTTGACCGTGAGCTTGGCATCGGCCGAGGAGAGGCAAGCAACAGCCACTGCTACAACGAGCAAGGTCGTGAAGGCGTAGTGGCGCCGCGCCATTTTTGGTTTGGTTCTTCCTTTTGAGATAGTGGCGTGGATGGGAAATATGTATGTTTAGCTTGATAATGGGGGAAGATCGATGGGGGTATCCTCTCAAGAGGTGAGAGGAAGGGGGAAGAAAGGCGTGTGATTAGAGAATTGACAGAGAGAATTCTGTTTTGGAGGTGAGGAGAGAAATAGAAAGAGGAGGATTCAAAGGCCCGGAGTGGTTTTAGGAGCTACAAACTGCACTGCTCAAGTTTAAATTTAGAGCTCTTCTTGACAGCGCACACACATTTAATTTCATCAATGGTTTCTAACTGTTTTCCTTTCCTCAAATTGGCAATTTCTTACCTCCTTCATGTAGTAAGCCAAGGGGTAAATATTTTAACAGAGCAGTTTAGGCTGCATGCAGCGCAAAAATTATATATACAACACTATTGTTATTCAGTAGTCCGTGATTTAACAAAATAGTTCTAGAAGGAGAGTTAGAAACTCAACTTATAATGCATAATTTTATAGACAGTGAGATTTGAATTTAAGACTCTATAATTATTAAATAGAGTTTTAACTAATGAACTATAAGTATATATTTAACATTTTGTGAGTGGAACTGAACTATATAAAAACTTGAGAAAACAAAAAATCCAACTAAGTTTTAATATACACTATTAAAAAAAATTAAAATCATAAGTGCGACTTAACCACCTCTAGACAAATTGCTAAAACTGCTATGTTAATATATTCACTCTAAGCTAATAGTTTAACACTTTCACTTGCTATATGTCACTGCCGCTACTAATTAAACATACCAAGTAATTACCCAGAATTATATTTGGTTCTATTTCTATTTTTAAAGTAAGTGAATCCAAACTGTTAAACATAATTTTCATATAAAAATGCTTATGGAGATTAAACTTTACAAATTTTATAATATATTTTGTGCTGGACTTAGCTAAGCCATGGTGTAAAACGACTTGGTGCTCCACGTCTCATTATTTCCATTTTGAAAATTCAAACTACCGATCCGAACCGCTCAAGTTATTCTCCATATTAAAATGTGCTTGGAGACCAAATTTTACATTTTTTGGAATTTTTTACTATTTATTAAGCCACTTTGAAAATCACTGATCCGGCGGTCCAGAAATTTTTACTGTTTTTTACTGTTCACCCGGATTTTCAGATTTTCAAAGTGGCTTAATACATAGTAAAAAAATTCCAAAAAATGTAAAATTTGGTCTCCAAGTACATTTCAATATGAAGAACATGTTGGAAGGTTCGAATCGACTATTTGAACTTTGAAAATGAAGATATGGCGTGGAGTACCAAGTCGTTTTACACCATGGCTTAGCCTAGTCGGACTCATATATTTTCCCTATTATTTTTTTTAAGATAAGTAGAAAACATTACTTTCAGATAGCAGGGCTGCAAACGAACCGAACCGAATCGAACTTACCTCCAGTTTGAGTTTGGTTTGAATTAATTTCGAACTAGGTTTGGTTTGAATTAATTTCGAACGAACTCAATTTCGAACGAACCCAATTTCGAACCGAATTTTTTACGAACTCAATTTCGAACATTTACGAACTTTGTTACGACTTACGATTTATGACTTCTGACTGGGCCATAGTGCAAAATTACAGCACTTCAATAAAAACTCAAGTATTCAAAGTACAATTTAAATAAAACCCAAATATCAATAGAAGTACAATTTAAATAAAAACTCAAGCACTCCAAAGTATTCAAAATACAATTTAAATAAAACTCAAATATCAATAGAAGTACAATTTAAATAAAAACTCAAGCACTCCAAAAACCACACTCAGTTTGAATGTACGCAACAGGGGATTTGGGCGAGAGAGGAGTCTTTGTTGTGAGAGGCCACCAGAGAGAGAGAGAAGACGTGAGGGAGATTATTTTGGTACTTAGCGGGAGAGGAATTTGGGCGAGCGGTTTTGGCATAAATTAGCGGGAAGAGGGAAAAAAAATTGGAGGCAGTGGCGGAAAAAATAGCGGGTTAATTGGTTGAATGGAAAAGGGAGCGGATTGATGACATGGAAGAGATCTAGACGTTGGTAAGAGGATAGATCTAAGGGTGTGAAATTATTGAGGTGATCGGATTGCAGGATTTGTGGGGTCACTCGCTTAGTTAATATTTTATTTAATATTTTATTGAGTGAGTCTAAAAGTGCATTGCAGTGATACAAAATAAAATTAGGCAGCAAATAATTTGAAAAAAAATAAAAATATATATTTTCAAACTTTTTACATTTTTTTTTACTTTTTGCATGTTTATTTTTATTATTTTTATTTTTTTATCAAATAAATAAGTATTTTTTAAATTTTTAAATTTTTTTTTATAGCAATACATATAATTTTTTTTTCTAAATGAATAGCTGATCAATAACAGCAGTTTTTGCATTTTTTAGACATATAAAAGAAATATTGTACCTTGATCATTTTTACAGCATTTTTTTCATTTTTTTTTACAGCAATACATTTTTTTTGCATTTTTTGGCATTTTTTTGGCATTTTTTGCATTTATTTTCGGACCGTTCGTTTTACCGCGGGAATTCAACGGTCGATCTGCAACAAAATCATTTCAAATCTGATCTAGAATTATCAAGGTATAATATTGAACGTAACCAACATAAAAGTTCGGAAGTTTTACTATGTATGAGCTTTGATCCAACACGAAATGTTTATGGCCATACGATGCTTTAATTTTCGATCAACTAGATGGATGGGTAAATCAAAACAAAATTTTATCAAACTTTCATGGAAGATGATAAATGCAGTGCTATTTGATTTCAACGGTCCCGATCGAACCACAGACGATATATTTTTGTGCGCCTTCATTAACTCACAAGGTAAGAGTTTATGTCTCATGAAACATATACTCTTGCTTTCTAAGTTAATGAAGGCGCACGTAAACATGTCGTCCGTTGACCAATCGGGGCCGTTGAAATCAAAGAGCATTGCATTTATCATCTTCCATGAAAGTTTGATAAAATTTTGTTTTCATTTACCCATCCATCTAGTTGATCGAAAATTGAAGCATCGTATGGCCATAAACATTTCGTGTTGGATCAAAGCTCATACATAATAAAACTTCTGAACTTTTATGTTGGTTACGTTCAATATTATACCTTGATCATTCTAGATCAGATTTGGAATGATTTTGTTGTAGATCGACTGTCGAATTCCCGCGGTAAAACGAACGGTCCGAAAATAAATGCAAAAAATGCCAAAAAATGTAATGCTGTCAAAGAAATGATAAATGTACAATATTTATTTTATTTATTTATTTATTATTATTTATTATTTAATAGTTTCTTAAAGCTGAAATTAATTGAACAAATTTATCAAATTAATAATAACTTTATCAAAACAAAGAAAAAATGAGAGAGTTGAGACTGGGTTATCCGAAAAATTCAGAATTCTACCATAAAAAACAAAATTTCTGGTATAAACATGTGAATTTTTTTATTTGAGCTTGTAATTAGACCGGGCTTTCTGTTTCAGAAGTTAGAATTCAAAGCAATTATGGACTGGGCGGCTTATATTTTCATCAGTGAACATAAGTTATCAGCAGAAATTAACGGTTCACGTTTGAGTTAATTTCGAACTAAATTTGGTTTGCGAACCTATTTCGAACGAACTAGGTCCAGTTTGAGTTTGGTTTGAATTAATTTCGAACTAAGTTTGGTTTGAAATAATTTCGAACGAACTCAATTTCGAATCGAATTTTTTTCGAACTTTTTCGAATCAAACTCGAATCGAATTACGAACTACGAATTTTTTGTGCAGCCCTATCAGATAGTCTATAATTTTTAGATTAAGTAACTTTTTATTTATTTAAAAAATAGTAAAATTTTACAAAAAATATAAAATTTAGTCTGCGATATAGTTTCATCTACAAATCATGTTGAGTTTGTTCAGATTGATTGTTTGAACTTAAAATATAAAAATATTTGTCCATAATATGAACTGCTTTGTAATATCTATATTACCATATAGACTCACACTCTTTAATAATGCTATTCGGTTCATAGCGGTCAGATTTTGGATGAGACTGGAGAGAGCAATTTTACTTGATGATTTGAAATTAATAAATATTCTGGAATAAGATCTATGTAACAAATTGATATCACGTTTCTTAGTTTTAAGCCCAATATAGAATATATTGTTTAATATTGGTATGATTTACCAAAGCAAAGGATCATATAACTATATCAATGCAAATATGATGATCTACCATAATAATAAATAAAACATATATGGTAATATAAATGTCGCTCAAATTTAAAAATCAAGGCTCAACACATAAAATATGAATTAAAATTTTTTGAAATAGAAAAGAGCAATGCGAGTAACTCTGATTTTTCTTATTTTAATTGAAAATTGAAGTACCATATTTATTGAAAAACTTATAAAATAATAAGTTTACAATGGGTAATAATGTAATGAGATGGACTTAGCTACTCCATGGAGTAAAACGACTTTGTACTCCACGTCATATCTTCATTTTCAAAGTTCAAATAGTCGATTCGAACCGTCCAACATGTTCTTCATATTGAAATGGACTTGGAGACCAAATTTTACATTTTTTGGAATTTTTTTACTATTTATTAAGCCACTTTGAAAATCTGAAAATCCGGGTGAACAGTAAAAAACAGTAAAAATTTCTGGACCGCCGGATCAGTGATTTTCAAAGTGGCTTAATAAATAGTAAAAAAAATTCCAAAAAATGTAAAATTTGGTCTCCAAGCACATATCAATATGGAGAACAACTTGAGCGGTTCGGATCGGTCGTTTGGATTTTCAAAATGGAAATAATGAGGCGTGGAGCACCAAGTCGTTTTACTCCATGGAGTAGCTAAGCCCAGCACATAATGTAATATAGAGATTTTCAATTCCAAATTCAAAAATGAAGAGAAATAAAAAAAAGGTTCAGGTATTCATTTCAACTAAAAAATTTGGATATTAACGAAGGTTGAATAAAAGAATAAAATACTATTTTATGTATATGGACAAAACACCTGCTATAATAAAAGTTGGCTATAGATGTGTCATTAAGTACATGAATATATGATCAGATTGGACAATAAAAATCAAATTAATTCCTTTTAAGAAAATCAAAGTTTAATTTGAATTAATTTAAATCGAACTGTCATCAAATTATGATAATACGCTTGCACTACAATCGCAATGCAACAAATTACAAATGCTGACTCTAAATAAAGTGGGAATTTCATGTATACCCCTAAAAAATCTCAAAATTGCGTATTTCCTTATCGAAAATTCATAATATCATATTTATCCTTCTAAATTTCAAAAGCTCACAAATCTATCCAATTTATTGACTTTTTCTATTAAAACTTATTTTTAAAATTATAAAGTAACTATTTTACCATTTATTAAATATATATATATATATGTAGTGTGTTTACGAGAACTTTTTAGTCTTCTAATTGATCGGTTGCAAAGTGTTCATTTTCTTACTTGTGAGTTGTGACCCACACACATGTATGCGGCTAAATGCCATTGTGTATACGCAGGGGCGGAACCAAGGCAGGGGCCAGCCTAGGCCCTGGCCCCCCCTTGGCCCCAGAAAACATATAACGTCCCTTTAATAAATAAAAAATTGGTTGGAGATTACGATTGATTTCTGATTCCTGGCCCCCCCCTTACCGATTATTCCTGGTTCCTGAGCCCTTAGGCCCCCCCTACCGATCATTTCTGGTTCCGCCACTGTGTATACGTCACAAATAGAGAAATGAAGTATCTGTTCTAAAAAATCAATTAGTTAGAAGACAAGCATTTTTCTTATACAAACTACATATTTTAATTTTTTAAATAAAGGATAAAAAAGATACTTTATATTTGAAATGAGTTTTAATAGAAAATTCAATAAATTGGGTAAATTGATGAGTTTTTAAAATTTAGAAAGGTTGAAATATGATATTATGAATTTTTGATGAACATACATGAAATTCTCCCTAAATAAAAAAAAGTGCAAAACTTGAAAGAGCAAAATTGATGCTGCAGCTGGAAGTGACTCCTCGGAGCGATGGATGCATGCGTTATATTGGTAGCTGGTTAACAGTCTTGTTTAAACTGTACTCTAGTATAATTGTATAAAGGGCTAAATATTTTAACAGAGTAATTTTCACTTCATGCAGCGCAAAATCCATACTCAGCTCTGGTTTGATTCTATAGTATGTGCGCTGTCTGAAGCCACAATTACTCTGTTAAAATCTTCACCCCTGCTCATTTGCGTGGCCATGTCAGCAGCCTTTTCAAATTCTCATTGGCTGTCTCTCCGGCGTTGGCGTCACTCACTCTATCGTCTGGTCCCTCTCGGGTTATCAATTCGACAAGTAGACGAGTCACGAGATAGGAGTAGGTCCGATGGGCATCGGACTTTTAGGTTCAATTAACTCTAGCACTCTAGCACTGTACGATTAGTATTACATCTGTGCGCACGGAAATTGATACAGACTTGCACGGATTTTGATGCGGAGTGCACGATTATTGATGCTGATCGGATGGTTATAACACCCACCGAACCAAAGTAGGTCCGATGGGCATCGGACCTACTCTGAATTCCACATGTATAAGTTGTAGCCAAATAGTTTCATTTTTGGGTGGGGTCCACTTGTCTGTGACTATGCCTTCCACCAGGTAAGACCAAGGGTCGGACATGGACATCCATCGGGCAAAGATTTTAACATAGCATTTTTGACTTCATGCAGCGCACGGACTATAGAATCAAAACAGAGCTGCATATTGCTCGTGCTCTGGTTGAAGCCAAAAATGCTCTGTTAAAATCTTTACCCCATCTATTCGAATTTAACGAAGAAATCGAAACCTTCTCTGCTCTCTTCCCGGCACAATTAAGGCTTCAAGAAAGAACAGACGAACAGCGATAGGTTAGTTAATCAAAGGAGAGATAGATCGAATTACAGCGATCCATGGGGTCTTCTCGATGCGAGAAGAGATTTGTTGTTGCGTTGCTTGTGTTACTTCTCTTTGCATTTGTATTTAGCAGGGCTAGTGCCTTCACCCATGAAAAGAAGGTGCAGATGAGAGAGAAGGTTCGAAAGATGTAAGTTTATTATTCCATTTTCCTTCTCTCTCTCTCTTTTTTTAAAATTTTTTTTGCTCAAATGGGTTTTAATTGTCATTACGATATGATTTCTTCTTTTCTCAGGTTTTACCATGCTTACGATAACTACATGGCACATGCTTTTCCGGTTTGTATCTTTCTTTTTTAGCTATTGTGATCAGTTGATCTCGTGCTAATTAAGTGCTCTTTTTGGTTACAGCATGATGAGCTGAAACCACTTACGAAGACTTTCACGGATTCCCTCAGTGAGCTCGGAAATCTAAATGTAATCAGATGTTCACAGTTAATATTTTGCATTTCAAACATAATTAAAGGGGGCGGAATTTTACTGGGGAATAACTGAATAGGCAAATTGATAAAAAGGGTTAAATGATAGAATGCTAGTTTGCTTCTGTTTGATTCGGTTTCTGTTGTTGTTTGATGATCTCCCTTTTTGGAGACAAATCAATTACTACAGGAATGGGGATTCAAACAAGGATATTTCCAAATAAAGACTGAAATTCAAACTTTTTGAGCAATTCTTCCAAAAATTTGTGTGGTTTCAAAGCTTTGTTAGCTAAACTAAAACACCAATTTTGGAACAGTCGCTTAATTAAATTAGGGTAATCTAGGGCTAATCTAGACCTGACTCAGTTTACTTCCCAATTAAATCTACCTTGAGGAGAATTTTTGTGATGCTTAAAACTTATTTTCCCTCTTCTCAGCTTGAGTACCTGCCACAAAATTACAATGGATCAGCCTTGTCCTTAATTGAATCATTGTCGAGGTATACTTTCAGATGAAACTAATTTGCTTAATCTTATATAAGTAGGGTTAAAATGCCCCATTGTTTTCGTGCCCCAATCATACCTCGCATTCTTATCTCCGTTTTCAAAGTCCAAACAGTCGATCCAAACCGCTCAACATGATCTCCATATTAAAATGTGCTTGGAGACCAAATTATATATTTTTTGGAAAAAATTTATTATTTTTTTAGGTAGGTACAAAATCACTGTTTTTGGATGGTCCAAAATCTTCTGAAAAACAGTGATTTTGTATCTATATTAAAAAAATAGTAAAAAATTTCCAAAAAAATATAAATTTTGGTCTCCAAGAACATTTTAATATGGAGATCATGTTGTGCGGTTCGGATCGACCGTTTGGACTTTGAAAACTTAGATAAGAATGTGAGACATGATTGGAGCATGGAAACAATAGGGCATTTTAACCCTACTCATCTTATATTATAGTTGTGCAATATGTGTTTCAGCTTGCCCCACACATTTTTCTTTCTTTAGGTGATATAGCTTTTGTTTGGCTTATGCAGTCTTATTGTATTAGGTAACTTTACTGAGTTCGAAAGAGGAGTTATGTGGCTGTCAGAGAACCTTACATTTGATGTGGATGCTCGTGTAAATTTGTTTGAGGTAAATATGTCAGTGAACCTTAAATTGGCTGTCAGAGAACCAAAGTTTTTCCAACTTTTTGTTAAATGTTTGGAACCACGTTGGTACAAAACTGGTAAATACCAGTACAACACCTGTTAAGTGTGCAGTTAAACAGACCATAATGGAACGTAAATTTTATTAACAAATATAGCTGGGAAAATATTGTAGCATGAAAGCATATATGTAACAGTTCGCACTGGTATGTGACCTGACCAAAACAGTAGTAAATTTTTGGTATTTCACCTGACCTTGCTGCCAATCAAGCTCCAACAAAAAAAAAAAAAAAAAAAATTTCTTATTACATTTCTTTTGTTTTTTTCTTTTCCTTTTCTCTTTGATGAACAGTGTAACATAAGAGTTCTTGGGGGCTTAATCTCAGCCCATATTCTTGCCTCTGAGAATAAAAGTTTGTTTACTAATAGTTCGTATGATGAACGCTTACTCCATCTTGCTCAAGATTTAGGCCAGCGGTTCTTACCAGCGTTTGAAACTCCTACTGGTTTACCATATGCATGGATTAATCTCAAGGTGATTTTATGAAATATTAATACATCTCATTTTATATAATATGTGGTGACATACATATTTATAAAGGTACTTTGCGCATTAGGTTTTTAGACTAATGTCAGTAGTAAGGTGTAACTGAGCTAGTAGATATCAATATGGGGATAGTTCCTTCTGTTGGCAAATATATTTGAACAGTATCTATGTACTTTTGTTTATTTTTCCTTGTATTTTTTCCTTCATAGTATAAGAAATATTTGTTTCTTCTTTGATTATAGTATGGTGTTATAGAGAATGAAACGACAGAAACGAGCACATCAGGATGCGGTAAGAAGATTAAAACATATAATTTCATGAATTACATTTAAATCTCTTTTGATTTTCTTAAAACGGTAACTAATTTTTGTAGGCTCTCTGATCCTTGAAATGGGAGCACTGTCACGTCTAACCGGTGATTCTAGATTTGAAAGAGCAGCTCTTCGTGCCTTACGTAAATTGTGGAGTATGAGAAGTTCTTTGAACCTCTTCGGTACTACTCTCAATGTTTTAACGGGTGAATGGATAGAGTACTCATCAGGCATTGGAGCTGGTATATTTCTCTTTCTATGTTTAATTTGGTAATTTTGTTTATGTAGCGATAATTCTACTTTATATTTATTTTCTTGCATTTGATTTTTAGGAGTTGATTCGTTTTATGAGTACCTGATGAAAGCATACATCCTTTTTGGAAGCGATGAGTTTTGGGATATGTTCCATTCGGCTTATCTCGCAGTTCAAAAGTACTTTCGGCATGGCCCTTGGTATATACTTCTCTTTTTGATTAAAATGTAATTATACTTATTTTGGATGAGAATGTTTTTATTTTTTCAAACCAATATTTTAGGTATCATGAGGCTGATATGCGGTCCGGAAAAGCAACTTATTGGCAACTAACTAGCCTTCAAGCATTCTGGCCTGGGCTTCAGGTTGTTAAATCAATTATCTTCTATTAGAAACTTAATAATTTGCATATTTCTGTCCTAATTTTGTATAAATAATCAGACTCTTGTAGGAGATGTGTCAGCTGCTAATTTATCACACCGAGAGTTTTTCTATGTATGGAAGAAGTATGGTGTATTACCTGAAAGGTAATTTAATATCTATACTGACGACAGTAACGGCTGGCATAATGGTTATCAAAATGAAGATATAATATTTTTTAGAGATATTCTATATGATCTTGATAGTCTGTTTGATGAATTTTGTGAAACTTACTAATTGGTCATTAATTGAGCGATTAAAAAGTTAACAGTATACTTTTAGTTTTTATTTTGATGCTAGTTGTCAAATAAGTTAAGTTGCCAATATATGAATTCACATTTGCTGCCATAGTAGCTCTGTCATAGAACTGTGGCAAACAATATAGGCTGCTTGTCAAAGAATCTTGCACAAATCTAAATGACCCCCACCCCACCAAAAAAAAATAAAACAAAACAACAAAAAAAAACATCAAGCCATCTGCTTTCAATCCAAATCGAACAGTCTAGATAGTGCACATTGCAACTGTGACAGCGAATGCAGACACCAATATTCCATTCCAATTCTTTTTTATAGGTATCTTTTGGAGCATGCTACATTACATCCGACAGAGAAATACTATCCGTTGCGGCCAGAATTTGCTGAGTCTACATATTATCTTTACCAAGCAACAAAAGGTGCTAACTATATCCGTATTATTTATTACTCCTTGATTATTTTTTACCTATTTGTGGGTGCCCATATGACCTATAGTATATTTATTTACCAGATCCATGGTACCTGGAGGTCGGAGAATCAATCGTCTCCTCTTTGAACGACCACACGAAAGTAGACGGTGGTTTTGCAAGTGTTAGAGATGTTTCTACAATGAAACACGAAGACCATCAACACAGCTTCTTTCTCTCTGAGACGTGAGCTATATTGATTTATGTATATTCTTAAAACCGAAACAAACTCATAGTTCTGTTTATATAATTTAAATTTTTTGGTTCAGATGCAAGTATCTATATCTTCTTTATGATGATTCATTCTTGGCTGGTCGAAATTTTGTATTCACTACTGAAGGCCATCCTCTCCCGGTGAGAAGCTTGTGGCATGAGAGACTTCCTGTGACGTATAATCCAAGCAACTGGACATCATCATTTAAGGCACTAGTTTGAAACTCTTCTTTCCTTATCTAAGCAACACAACATTGCTTGTACGTTCTACCAAAAAAAAAAAGGCATTTGCTTCGGTGGACATAAGGACCTATTTGTAAAATAAACATATTTTCATTTTCAAAGTTCAAACAGTCGATCCGACCGTTCAACATTATCTCCATATTAAAATGTACTTGGAGGTCAAATTTTACATTTTTTTGAATTTTTTTACTATTTATTAAGATGGTTACAAAATTGCTGTTTTTCAATGGTCTGAAAACAACGATTTTGTAACCATCTTAATAAATAGTAAAAAAATTCAAAAAAATGTAAAATTTGACCTCCAAGTACATTTTAATATGGAGATAATGTTGAACGGTCGGATCGACTGTTTGAACTTTGAAAAAGAAAATATGTTCATTTTACAAATAGGTCCTTATGTCCACCGAAGCATCCCTCAAAAAAAAACATTGCTTGTTCGTGCGCTTACAATCCTAGTTGGGTTGTTAGGACAAGTAGGTCAATGTTTTTGCAAGAAAGTAGTTTTGCTGTCATAAAAAAAAAAATTCAAATCCAATTTTTTTTGTTCCCTGGTTTACAGGTGCACCGCGCAAGGGTGGGGGTGTGTGTGTGTGTGTAGGGGGGGGGGGGGGATTCATATCACTTGAGGTAACATAAATTTTGAGTTTAGATTCGGACTGTTTGATCTGCTTTGGCACGAATATTAAAAGGCGCCCTGTGCCTTCTACCTCAGGCCGGATTGGCCTGGATTTCTGAATCGGACGGACTGGATCTAAACTCAAATATTCTCTTACCTCAGAGGATATGGATTTGGGGGGGGGGGGGGTTTATTGAATATCAGAAATGAAGGATGAGATATCACTAACAACACCTCTCCAAACCATTTTGTTTGTACTTCTATTTGTACCATGCAGTTACATTGTGCTTCTTTGTAACCTCTCTCTTTGAAAAGAAAATTACATTTGTCTTTGTTATTTTGTAATATCTGACCACAGGATGACACAAAGGCAACTCGAGTAAGCGCTCTGGAATCACAAGTTTGCCCAGAAACCATATACGGATCTAAAGTTGAGAGTGCATGTCATGTGCCTGATCTGCGAGTAAACCACAGATGCACAAGCGATGCTGAGTGCGGGATTGATTCAACCAACTGTAGGGAAAGGACTTGCAGTGCAGCAGGCTATTGCGGCCTGTGGCGCTTTGTACACTAAACTGATAATCCTTTATATCAGGACATGATTTTGTTTTCTTTTATTTAATTACCTAATAATTCTTTCTGTATAATTTGATGATAAACAAGTAAATGGACATAGTTAAATAGAAGATCCGGGCACTTTTTTCAGTAATAGTTAATTTCAAGCGTAATTTAAGATGGAATCGGAGGAATGTTGAAGTACTTTTTTTCATTTTTGTTTGTTTTATTCTTAATTTATATCGCCTAATCAATTCCAAATCCAAATAGTCAATATCTCTGACTATTTTCTAACTAGTTAGTGATATGAGGAGTCAGTCATCTCAAACAGTCCAGCAACCTCTAGCAAAACTAAAGATGCTCACAAGTGCAAAGTTTGTATTTTCTCAAACACTGAAAGAATTCTAGCGCTCAAAACGATGATATTTTATCGGTGTTCTAAATAGCGTGCTATAGCGTTTTTGGACCTCAAATGCTAAGCTATGATATCAAAATGCACTATTTGCGCTACGGCTACTATAGCGGTGATAGCGGTCCGCTATTTGCGCTATGGCCGCTATACAATATGGTTTTTTTTTTTAAATAAAATCTATTTGGTAGCCACTGCCAAATTTTTCAAAAAAAAAACAATATGAGTTTTCTTAAGCAATTTATATGGGTTCTAAATAAAGACCCAAAAAAGCTCAAACCGAAATTAAATTTGTTGCTACTTGCTACAGATAAATCAATTTGAAATTGGGAATATAAATTAAAATTTGAATAGAAAAAAAAATAGATTATGTCATGAATCATGATGCTTAAGATATTTTTAATAGGAAAAATCGATAGTTTATGATATTACTATGGATATTTTGAACCGCAATTTGGACTTTGTACTGGCAATATGAATATTATAATTTCTAATTACTTTGGTGTTATTTATTGTTCTATGAGACTTTAGATAATGTTCATATTTAGTACAAATATTGAATATACGGAATGTAAAAAAAAACGCTATGTGGCGTAGCTTCCGCTATAGCGACGCTATTCGCTATAGCTTTTTTTGTAACCTTCCTGCTATGACGCTATAAATGCTATTTAGAACCTTGTATTTTATTGATGTTCATATTTTTTTATCAAAATTCATATCATTGAAAAATCTTCCTTAAAGTTTACTAAGTACACTTCACGTACTTCACTTTTTACGAATATTTTATAAGATTATGGGATTTTAATGAATTTCAATATTAATTTTTATAATTTAATCGACCTTCTGTTGATCTGTTGATGAAATTTATATATGTTTTTTTTTTCGGGGAATGCTATGCAACGTATATTCCTTTTATTCCTTTTCATGTGTTGCAAATTTGTTGAAATTCAGGAGTAAAATGTAAAAGATCATGCTGGCACAATAATATATAAAGGCATTTGCTTCGGTGGACATAAGGACCTATTTGTAAAATGAACATATTTTCATTTTCAAAGTTCAAACAGTCGATCCGACCGTTCAACATTATCTCCATATTAAAATGTACTTGGAGGTCAAATTTTACATTTTTTTGAATTTTTTTACTATTTATTAAGTATTTTACAAAAACTAGTCAAATTCAGACCATTGAATTTGTAAAATACTTAATAAATAGTAAAAAAATTCAAAAAAAATGTAAAATTTGACCTCCAAGTACATTTTAATATGGAGATAATGTTGAACAGTCAGATCGACTGTTTGAATTTTGAAAATGAAAATATGTTCATTTTACAAATAGGTCCTTATGTCCACCGAAGCATCCCTCATATATAAATTGTATATACAAGTACTTTAAAAACTAACCTTTGAGTTTCTTTTGCTTCGAAGTTGTACTTCATTACACTGGCAACCAAATATGTAAATAATAAGTCTTAGCCGAGGTAAGAAAGAAAATTAAAAAAAAAATATATTGAAATTGCTTTTTTGAAGTGCTTAGTTCTGACAAAATTTCAAACCTTTTTAACAACACAATTGATTAGAAGTTTAATACCCTTTGCTTTTGCAAAATTGTGTTTTGAACTCTTCAATTTAACAAAAGTTTAGTAGACAAAAATAAGAGTTCTCACAAAATTATGATATCTAAGAGCCAAATTGATTTTTTTTTTTAAAAGAGAGAGAAGAGAGTTGTCGAATTAATGGATAACTTTGAGAATTAATAATTGGAAAGCTCATAAACGTTCTTAAAAAATTAATGGATCACTAACAATCTACTATTACAGATATATTTCTATACTTAAATACTTATGTATAACTTTGAGAATAAGAATATATTAACTAGATCGCAATATTATAAATATTCCAAAAAAATGAAAATTGATTATTCTCTCTAGCATTTTTTTTTATTTTCAAATTTCGTAATGCATTATGTAGAACATAAAATGTAGAAGTCAGAATGTTAGATTCCAAAATATTGTCTACTCCAAATATAATTGGTCAACTCTTTAATCTTTTACACTTCTACCATATTTCTCATTCAAACAACCAACCAAAATCATATTTTATTAAATTTTATTGGAAACAATTTTTTAAAATTGAAGAATATTATGAGTATCAATAAAAGTATTCAAAAAAAAAAATATTTGTTAAGATCTATTAAGATATGAATATTTTTATAAACAATTCAGAACCAAAAAAATTCAAATTATCTATTATAGGTTTTTCTTAATTTCAAATCAGGAAATAACAATCCCTTTAATGAAGTGGTGATAAATAAATCTTGTACAAACTTTCTACCAATAATAAAATCTCATGTGATCTTCCATTATGGTCATAAATCGGTAGTTGAATCGATAAAATCTCATATTATATGTCTTATAAATTATTAATTTTGGAGGTGTATGATAGTATTTAAGTTTTAAAAATAATAATTAATAGTTATATAAGATTTGGTTATACAATATGATCGTTGCTGATTTTATACATTAGTTATTGTGACAAATAAGAAAAATTTATGATTTTCTCTGCTATCTCGAAATAAATTTTAACAAAAATAAAAAACACTACATCTATGTGCTTCATTTTATTGCAAATACTAGCTTTTATACACTACAAATTCACAATAATTATTTTGAAAAGTGTTTTAATATATTTGTTCAATGGAATAATTATTGCAAAATATTAGTTACACGATCTTTTTGTCTCATTAAAAGACAATATAATGTAAGTAACTATTTATGCATATTGTTTATAGTTGATCTTGCAAAGAAATTGCAAAAAGTATGATCTGATCATACATATCTTATTTTTGCTTGAGGGGTGCTAATTTAGGGGCGGACCCAGGTAGTCAGCTGCCCTTTGGATTTTGAGTTTTAGTGAAAATCTATTGGTCCTGACCAACTTTGTCTTCTTTGAAAAAAAATTTGCCCTCCTCTGGATGTTTGATTTGTAACTCGGATTAAATTTAGGATTAAAATTGAAATAAATTTGTTAAATTTTGATTGATAATTAGAATTATAAGTTAAAGTATCAAAAATTACAATTCAAAGCATTGGAAAGTATAAGTTAAAGCATTATTTTTTATCGAATACCCAATTAGTTAATGGATTTAAATCCAATTAGCTATTTAAATCCGATTCGATATTTTTTGTCTCCCGACAAAAATCCTGGATCCGCCTCTGTACTCATTCACTAATCATTGTGTGGTAAATTGTTGGTATGTGTCAATATATGTGATAAAATACGAACTTTGTACAAAATTCAAAACTTTTACATGTTTAGTACTTGAGGTAAGATAAGTTTAGGCACGTATCCAAGTGTAATATTTTAAAATGTCTATACTATTCTTAATTTTTCTCCAAATCATCTGAATAAATAAAATATAAATTATAAAATTGGTAAAGCCTTTAATGTACAGTAAGTCAGTAACTAAGAAAATGACAAACTTTATATATACAAGTGATAAGAGTATAAGAGTGAGCACGACAGAGCTAGATTTTTGAATTGTTGGAATTAAATACACATTGGGAGTATATCATATAAAATTCTCATGTTGAATATGGAGGTCAATTTATAATATTTATGACAATTTACTTTAAATTATATTGAAAATCATATACAATTTTTTTTTATTGTTTTTAAATTCGTTCATGAGAGTGAGGTTGAGGCTATGATACTTTATAACGCGCACATAGGTTTATATTGTGGATTCATATTTTGGTTTTTAAAGTTCAAATAGTTGTTTCGAACTGTTCAACGTGATCTTCATATGAAATCTATTTGGAGACAAAATTTTATATTTTTAAGATTCTTTTAACTATTTTTTTAGATAGGTAGAAAATCACCTTATCTAAAGATTCTGAACCATCTAAAAGTAGTATTTTGTTTTCCTATTTAAAATATAGTAAAAAAAAAATGTAAATTTTGGTATGCAAGAACCTTTTCATGTGGAAGTCATATTGAGCAGTTCAAATCAATTATTTAAATTTTAAAAACAGAAATTCGATTCATCGTATAGACCTATAGTACAGACCTATTCCCGCATTGCATAGCCTCACTCAACTTGATATATATACAAGGAGATAGGAGTAGGTCCAATGGGCATCGGACCTACATTTATGTTCAATTAGCTCTAGCACCGTACAATTAGCATCAAGATCTATGCACACGGAAATTGATACAGACTTGCACAGATTTTGATGCAGAGCACACAAATCTTGATGCAGATCGGATGGTCACAACACCCATCGAACCAAAGTAGGTCTGATGGGCATCGGACCTACTCTAAATTCATATACAAGTGATTATATAATTTTTTGGCATTCATGGTTGTTTAGTGTCCAGATAACAGATCCACTGAATGGTCCAATGAAAACCTTCATTTGTCTTATAATAGATATGACTCTTTAATCATAATCAGACGGTGTGGGTGTTGAACAGATGTAAAACCAGATAATTGGGACAGAAATCATGATAAATAAATATTTTGTAATTTCATTTGATGAGGAGAGCTAATCATAAGATTTTTTTTTTATAAAATTATATTTTTAAGGGACAGCTGAAAAAAATTTAAATTATAAAAGGTGCTTAATACCCCTTCCTCTCTATATACTTCTGCCCCTGATATCCATTTAAATTTTTTATTTAGATTTAGGGAATTTGATATTCATTTGTCATATAATATATTTGAGTCTTTAATCAGATGGTGTGGATTTTTAACATGTTCGAATTCAGTTTTAAGTCTGACGGACCTCTTGAGAGTTTTGATCTTCATTTTGAATTTTGATATCCATTTAAAATTTTGTATTTAAATTCGGGAATTATATTATATATTGTAAAAGGGCAATGGGGTGTTACTGTAGCGAGGAACAGTGACACCCCCATTCCCTGCCGTTTGATGCTAAATAGATGCCTCAGATTATTTTTGCTGATGTCATCTAACGTCAGCAAACAAAATTTCCTCCTCCTTTCGCTATTGCCCTGTTTGTGCTACCATCGGATTCGAGATGGACGGCTCCGCACTCTACCCCTTCCGTTCACCGTTCAGCGCTGATGTTTGCGTGCGTCACTCCGCACTCTACCGCTCTCGACTCTCGAATTCGTCCCATTTCACCATTTGTGCTACCTGTCCTTCGCCTCCTCTTCTCCGCGCGCCACTTATTTTCCCCTCCGCTACGTGTTGCTATGGTTCCAGTCTCTCGGAGTACAAAAAAGACTTCTCGAAAGTTCCTCCTCTCCCTCACTCTATGACCCCGTGCACCATCCCCTTCTCACCCCTCCTGACACCGAGCACCACCCCTCCTCCCCTCTCGACTCACTCGAGCGGACGCCGCAACCCCCTCTTGCCCCTCTAGTCGCGATTGTAGCTCCTTCTCTCGGGTTCGTGAACCAGCCCAAACTTGATCAAGCCTCAGAAGGTATGCTCACTTCAGTCTTCCAAATTAATGGCGGCTCGGCTTCAAACCCGCTAAGGTAAAGAGAAGGAAAACGAAATAGAAAAAAACCATCAATTCCAACTTTGAAGCAACCTTTTTCTAACACTATTCACGGTAAGATTAGTAAATTAGTTTGCTCAATTTTGCTCAATTTTAGTTTTTCTAGGAAGCACGCTATTAAAAAAATCGATAGTCAACAGAGCCTTAAAAAAAGAGGAGGAGAAGGAGACGGTCTCGGATGCAAGGTGGGGAAGGCTGACCTAGACCGACTCGGTGCCGATAAGCCTCACCCGAAGCACAAATTGGAAGCACTATCTCACAATTGGTTCTTCTCCTCTCACAATTGGGTTTTCTCTTCTTGCGGTTGTCAAATTGAGCCTTAAAAAATGAATGCATTTAAAGAAATTAAAAAAAAAATTGAAATGAAGAAAAACATGTACTGCCAGCACATGTAATATCTATTCTACTGGGCAGTTATTTGGCCCAGTAGAAATCCTTCTACAAACAATTTTCATCTCTAATTCATTTAATTTATGTTAACGGGATGCTGGTAAGCTTAATTGATGCCTTTCTTGAAAAGAGGCAAAAGAGGAATGCTTCTAAGGATGAGAGGTACATGCCATACCAACGAACCTGGAGAGAGTACTGGTACGAAGGAGTGAAGTCTAAAATCATCTGTTTTTATGCAGTGTTGGTTTTTTTGTGATATTTGGCCATAGCTTTCTTCATCATTGACGAATTGGATGTTGAATAGTTTTAAAATAAGAGAAATATCTGAAGTTGCGAATCATCTTTACTTTGTTTCAGGGAGTAAAACCATGGATTGAAGTTGATGGTGGTGTGGGGCTTACGAATGCATGCATACAAGGTTAGTTCAACAGACTGATAATTTCTGTATTTGATGTTCATACTATAACATTTATTAGGCCTATTTTTTCCTAATGATATTGTTTACAACTTTGCAACTACATCAGAGGCCAATTTTTGCATGGAATTATATAACAATAGTGCTATATGAGCAATATGAGCAATAGGTGCTATATTTGCAACTACCTATTTTTTCCCTATTTTTTGCAACACCGAAAGTCAACACAGACAAAACCAACAACCCAAAATTTCAGCAGGAATTGCCCATTCAGCTTTCTCAGATTTCATATTTATCCCTCAATTCTTTTCTTTTGATATATTATATTTGGCTTACAAATTTTACTCTACCATATCTGCATATTATAAAAAGGTTACGTTTTCTGATTTGGCATTTGAGTCACATCACCAACACACTCATTCATCTAATTCTATTTTGCCCTTATTTTTTTGAGATTTTGAAGTTCCGTAAGTGTTTGATTACTTGCACTTTGTTGTCCTTTTATTCTTATATAGAGTACCATGGAAAATTATGGGAAATTATGGCAAATTTTCTTATTTGTCTTTGTGGTAAGAAAAAAGAAAGAAAAAAAAATCATATTTTCCTCTCTCAAGTCAGCATTCATGTGTGTATCTTACCAGTACTGTAACGACGACCTCATTAAGTTTCTTCCTTGCATGCGAAAGATCTACTTTTCCTAAAAGAAGGGGTCAATTTCGGAATCTGCCACTGTCTTACTTTTTTCCTTTAAGTATTTCCCTTTTTTCCATCGGTCACAGGTTTTTGGCGGTGAGCAAGACATTGTTGGCTGGATTTCTTATTCCTACACGGTTAGTTATCATCCGCCTTCCATTTCCCTTTTTAGTTTTCCATTAATTGTTGCTCTGTCCTATTTATTTATCCTGCTGATATCTGCTATGTCTAAAGTTGAGTTGCCATTTGTTTGCCCGCTATTTTACAAGTCCGGATCGCACTAACTAATAAAAGAGGAGAAAAGAGAGGAAGGGGAAAAAAACAAAAAAAAGGGAAAAATGCTTTCCCCCAGTAAGTATCTAAACCTTACACACAGAAATTGCACTACAGTCAGCTCGGGAGAAGTCAACCCTGAAAAACGATATCATTATTTCTACTTGTACTACTTTTCAGGTTTTAAGGCTTCTTCTTTTTAATTTGCTGTCAGTAAGGTCCAACCTTAAAGTAAGGAACATTTTTTTTGTTTACGTGAGATATTTATTACAAAAAAGAAATAGCTCATATAAGAGTCTCTTTTCTTTGACTTCCAGTATCCAATTAACTTCCAGTATCCAAAAACTTCTACCTTTCCTTGCTTATTTTATAAGGAAAAAGCCAGATCACTTCTTCGTATTTGAAACATATTGAAAACCAAATACTTCACTTATTCCAGTAATTCTCATCCATGATTTGCCCCTTCAATGAAGACTTAGTGTTTCTTATTTCACATTCATTGTAATATTTAGGGCATGCATCTATATCCCAATTGCATATGGAATTCACATCACCTAAGGTAACTCGAACGGTGCGTTAGTGCAGAGGATACAGACTCATTTGCATATGTACCATTCGAAGCAAAAAAAAATATCACACACAATCATACATGTCCCAGGTGAATCTGAATCGTTTACATCTGTCCACTGCATGAAGCCAAAACTTACTTTCCAAAAGTAAGTTAACACAGCACCAATAATACCATTCATAAATCTCCGAGTTTGAGCAATTATCTAGAGAGATGTAGAGGTGGTAAACAGTTCACTCAGGCTGGTCATATTCAGATGCAACTTTAATTCGATTGTACCAGTTGAGATTCTTATCTAAATGACTGAACTGGTGGTACAATGGTACTCACTTGAAGTCCCTTCATGTCCAAATTTTACTCTCATCTGAGATGTCAATTACATTGAATCAGATTCATACCAAGCCTGACCAGTACAATAGGATACAAATCATTGTTTGGTAGGAGCTGTTGGTTCAGTTTTTATGCAAAAATTTTGAAGCCCACCGAGAGCCAAAACTATGATCATACCAAGCTACCACTGCAACAAAACAAGAGTGAGTGTTATTCTGCCCTTTTAGCAGGAATAAGATTTTAAGGCCTGAATATGTCTACATGCTTATCTCCATGGATTTAGCTTTTTGTCAACCCTACGAGGAAAACTGGGAAAACAACTTCCAATGTTAACTTCACCTAAAAGCATTAGGGAAACTGAAAATGATTCACAAACAAAGACAGAAGCGTACACTAACAGCTGCATCCCCGTCCTGTAGTAACTTGATCAAGGCATGGTATAGAGGCACAGTACATTTCTTGTAGGAATTTTTGGGAAATTTAAGTGGTTTATTTTGAGCTTCAAATCTACTGTTGTTGCAGTGTAGGTTATTCTGACAGCCAAACTTTGCACATTATTTCTATGCAATCTACTAAACCTAAATTTGTATTCTTCATAGGAAAATGCATGTCTAATCATGTCATAAATGCTCAAAAAGTTCCATAAATCTTGGGGCTTAGGAGCTATTTTTAACATGCTGTTCAGTAAAGGGCAGATTAGGGACAGTATGGCTATTTATAATAGTTTTTTACATATCTCCTAGGATGAACTTCTCAAATCCATTATTTTCGTGTGTAGTACACTGTATTCTATTGATCATACTGATATATGATATATGATGTTGTAGGTATTGCACAAGAAGTACTCTATTGATCATACTGATATATGATATATGATGTTGTAGGTATTGCACAAGAAGTACTCTATTGATCATACTGATATATGATATATGATGTTGTAGGTATTGCGCAAGAAGAGTTAACAGTGATATACTAGCAAAAGTTGGTCAGGCAGTCTTCCATCTTCATAAGGTAAATATCCTTCCTGTAGCTGTTATTTTCATTTCCCATTGCATCAGTACCAATACATGCCTATATTTACTGAGTGGTTCACTTAAAGTTCATATCAATGTACGCATCGATGGAACTTTCAGTCAACCCTAAGAAAAAAAAATGGAGAAAAAAAAAGGTATACACAAACTTTTCCTTACCCCTGATCAGCGTATATTCAATGCTTACAACCCAATAAGGCCACCTTAATCATCAAATAAGAGAAGCTCATATGAGATAATTATGCACAAGTATGCCAATCCAAAAGCATTCAATATAGAAAAGGTGTACGATTTGTTTAAGAAAAGGAAGTCCATAATGTTACACTTTCTGATATATAGCAAAAAAAGCTTCAACAAATTTTACGATCTCTAGCAAGTTAAGGGCATCAATTCGAGTTTCCAACTCATACTGAGAGAGATTTAGAGGTTTAGCTGAGCTTGTAGAACTGCTGTTCAGTATGCCCTCTTTCAATGGGTTTCTATTTATCATAATGGTTTATTATATGAGGTTGAAGATTGTTCTGGGTAATTTTCCAAACTCATTTCTAATTTTAATTTGAAGTTCAATATGGTCAGAGGAGTTTTGGTTTTCAGTTCCTCTTTGATTCTTGGAGATTGATGTTTGTTTGAGCTTATATCAGTGTTCCACAAAGGTATATCAAGTGCCATACCTAATGTCAAGTCATTAGAACATCTATTCAAGTGTATATTATTGCACAGCAAATCATATTCCTGTGCTACAACTTTTGCTTTCACTATTTTGATCTTTATTTCTAATTTTCTTCCTATAAGGGTATCCTTCAAGCATTTAGCAGCGTTCCTGGGGTCTTTATAAGCGCACAACACTTTTTATAGGATTTTTTGGGAATTTTAAGTATCTTATTTTGAGCTTTCAATTTACTGTTGTTGTAGTTTAGGTTATTCTGACAGCCAAACTTCACAAATTATTCCCGAGCAATCTACTAAACCAAAATTTGAGATTTCCCCAATTTACGCAGCACATTTCTGTCACTCATGATCCTTGATTTACTCATCTTTCTTGCTTTCCATTTCTATTGGATTATTGTGTAGCACCAAGAAAGTTTGCAGCTTAAACCGAAGAACTTAATATTATTTGGTTATCTTTTCAAGTCATGAAAGGCATGCATATAATTAATTAGGTTTTTTTTATTAAGCTTGAGATTCATATATTTTTGGAGCTTTCATTAATGGTGCCAACCTGCCAGCCGGCTTGGCTTCATTACCTAGCAAACATGTAATGCTGAATGATACCAACCGCGAGAAAGCTTTGCATTGTCGCCTCGAAGATCCAAAATGACAACCAATACCTATGTTAAACATGGTTTGTAGCAAGAATTCCAAGGCTTGGTTTTTCTTTTCCCTTTTTTAAGTAAAAGAAGAAGCAATATCGAGCACCATTGATTAAAAATTGACTGATGTATTGTTCACTAAATGTTGCAGGGGAGAGTTCACTACTTTATAGGAGTGCAACTGGATGGAAGCGATCATGTTCAACCTCTTACAAATCGTCTCTCCGAACAGAAATAACTCCAGAGTGCCAAATTGGTAAGTTTGATTTTCCCCTTTAATAGTTTGCATGTAAATTTTGTTTATATATTACCATGGATTTGTTGAAACTGTGTTCAATTGTTCATTAAAGCACAATCAAGCATGTTGCATGATGCTTTAATTTTTCAGGTCAAAGCAACAACTGAGAATGTGGATGGAGCTGTGAGGGAACTTCCTGATCCCAACTTGGTAAGGTACATTCTCTATTGTTTCATTTTTGCCAAAATTTGAGAATTTATGATGGGTATCGTAACTGAAAATAAGAAAATATACCCATGTTTTTCTTAAAAAGAAAAAGAAAAAAAAAAGAAAGTATGGCTTCTGACCAGAGTATCTATGGACAATCCCTTCCAAGCTTGTCTTCCCAAAGCCTCACAAGAAGAATAATTCTTCTTGAGTAGCCATTGAAAAAGTAAAATTTAATGATTAACAACAACCGCTAATCTTTTTACTAAAAAAAAAATAATAACAACAACTAATCTAATGCTGATGCTCTGATTTTTCTTTTCTGAACCCAAAAATTTTAGATTACAAGCAAAGGGGAACAGATTGAACTAAAGCATTACAGGCCGATAAGATCACTAGGCTGTGAGGATACTGATAGGTACACTGATTATCATTACAGAAATACTTATTCTATATTCCAACTAAGATTACCAGCTCTGTATAAAAATTAGCTTTAAAAGACTCATCTATAATGCTTACAATCTTGCTTGAAAACAAGGAACTAGCAGCTTAAAACAAAGGAATCAACTTAATATTATTTGATTTCATTCGTGCGGTCCGGATCTGTTAATTCTAAAAGATTCCCTTGTCCGGTACCGGGGAGTAGTTGATTTCCGAAACAATTTAACTTTTTCTAAATATGTTCAATTCTATTTCCATCTTTTCCATCTTTTCTAATACATCTCTTCATTTCCATCTTAATATGTCCACCAATTCCAGGAGTAAAACTGGAAGAAAAAAAAAAAGGTATGTCACCAAGAGTTCACTGTGCTCAATATGTATATGCAGTGGCAATTGATCTACTAATACTATGATGGCTTCTACTGCCAAGAGCAATAAATAGTAAGTTCTCCATTTAACAACCACCACCTCTGCCTTGTCTATACTGCACAACTCCTACTGTTACCATACTAACAAGAAACCCAAAATTTCATAAAATTAAAGGGGGCTTCATGCTGATGGACTTCGAGGGGAGAAAATAAGCAACTGGATACATTTCATAAAATTAAATTTCATATTTTTAAAATTTTAGCAAAATTTCCCAAAATACCATCATCTGGTAGTACTTCCACACCTCTAATTGATAGAAATATCAGAATTGAGATGGAAATCTTGCACAAGGATTTTCCTTCAATTAAGAATGCGAAAGCTTGATATTTTACTCAAATGATGAGCAACAAGTAAATTTCCTTTAAATCAGGCAGATCATAGTGTGCTAGTAATGAATAATGGGGAATTCAGTAGCATCTCATGGGTTCCAGTTGTGAATATTTTATGAATAGATTCGCATGAAAATTGCAGGAGTACAAAAGGAAAGCTTAAAAACAAAGACGAATACCTCAGCACCTATAGAAAGAACAATCCACACAAAAACAAAATTCCAGGATTGCTGCTTGCTTGCTATTGACAAAAAACTGAACTGTTGAGCAAATGTAGACTGCTTTATGGATGTTAATTGATTATTGAATTAGTTTCTATAATGATATAAGTTACTTAGCTTCTTCAATTTCAATGTCGTGCTTATCTAAATAGTGACGTATTGTATTTATCCTGTAATCCCTTCTGTATGTATTTATTGAATGTTAGTTCATGAACCAATCAGTATCATTCGGCTAAATCAGTCATATTTACCATAATTTCAAATAGTTCCTAATAGGTTCATATATTTACCGCATTAAATTTGGATTTGTATATATATGTCCATGTTTTCCTTCGGAACAATCCAAAGGAACGCTGCAAGATATTTCAACATCTATTGTCACATTGATTCTGTAAGTTACTTACGCTTACATCTTCGCACAATTCAATTCTGATCCAAGGCGAATATGTGCTACAATAAACACAACAAAAACAAAGAACAAATTGTTCCCCCTTTACACCAACATGCACTGAAAAACTGTTGCGGCAACGCCGCAACAAAGTATCTAGTTCCCATAAAAGTTGAATGGGGTGTTACTGTTCATTCTACAGTAACACCCCTTCTATTTGAGATAGGAGTAGGTCCGATGGGCATCGGACCTACATTTAGGTTCAATTAGCTCTATCACCGTACGATTAGTATCAAGATCTATGTGCACGGAAATTGATACAGATGTGCACGGATTTTGATGCAGAGTACACGAATCTTGATGCAACTCGGATGGTCATCACACCCATCGAACCAAAGTAGGTCCGATGGGCATCGGACCTACTCTGAATTCCTTCTATTTACCGTCGGATGGGAGATTGATGGCTTAGGATGTCTTTCGCTGACGTCGGCCAGTGTCATTTCGCACAATTCAGCTCTCGCCTCACAAATTCTTTTTTGTTGTGCCATCCGTCATTTTTTCTTCTTCGCCACGGACTCAGCCTGTGCTACGTTAGCACAGTGGGTTAGAAAAGCCCAACATTTTATGGGCCATTCCTTCGGCCCATTTATAAACCTCTGCTGTCCCCTACCCCCACGCTACGCATCTGATGCGTCTCTCTCTCTCTTCTCAGCAAAACTCTAGATTACTCTCCCCGCTCCATCTCTGTTCTGAGTGTTCTCTGCAAAAAGAAAAATGGAATCTTCATCCCTTCTCTTCTCCTACTTCAAACCCTCTCCTCGCATGGCCTCTCCCGTCGCCTCTTCTTCTTCCTCTTCCCCTTTGCAAGTATCGCGCCGTTCCATTTGTCATCTCTCTCGCAATCAGCTCTCTCTTTGGAGGAGCAGAAGGAAAGGTTCCGCCTCTCTTGTGTCCAGAGCTGCGGTCGGCGGAGGTGGTTCCCGGCGAGTCTATGTTCTGTCTCAAGGCCACCCGACTTCTCCTTCTCCGTCTCCACGCTTACAGGACTTCTCTACCTCTCTTCTCCCTGCTGGAGCAATTCTCATTTTCTCTTTTGGTACGGTGATTGCTCGCTGTCAATTGTTCTTTATTCTTCTTTTGTTTTTTAGTAAATTAGTTGCATGAATAGGAGCTTACATTAGTTAATTAAGCCTTATCAAGCACTAAAATGTACATTTTTATGATTTATCTTCCCTTTTGAACCAATGCGCATAACTCGACCAGAGACACCAGAAATTAGGGGTGTCCATGGGTACGACACGGGTCGGATGGAAGTATTTTCATACTCGTACCCGTTGTTAATGAAAAAAAAAAATATTATGATCACCCGCAGCCAATAAGCTAACGAAAAAAAAAAAACCTTAACCATACCCATCTTATCAAATACGTTATGGGTCGGGTAAACAGATAAAAGGGTGCCATTGACACCCCTACCAGAAATCATGTATATTTCAATAGTTGAATATTCTGGAGAGCCACTAATTTGTTCTTCCAGAGTACAGTGGCATGGAAGGTGATCAGCAATCTGCTCATGACAACGACAAAAGTTCCAGCTCCCAAAAAAAGTGTATCTCGAGGAATATCATTTTCATTTTCACCAGGGTCAAACCTGTCTCCTAGCCCTGCCATGAAGTATAATGGGGAGTCAAGGAAAAAGCTAAATGAGTTTGCACGAGTGCTTAGATACTTCCAAGTGGTAAACTTGTCAGGTGAGTTAATTTAGCTATATTGCTATGGAACATTTTGATGCATTTTATATGAAATAGTATAAAGATGTGCACTGAGCTCTCAATTCTCACCATTGATACTTTTTATTTTTATGTGATATTTGTTTCAAGCACCGGCAATTTTGACCTTTTCAACCACTTTCTAATGTGAATTTTTTTTACATAATTTCATTTTTAATTGCTGTGATGCTTGATTAGAATATATTATTGACTTATCACAAAACCCAAGATCCTCTTACGGTAGGGGTTATAACTTTGATTCTGACATTGCATTACTTGTACAGGACATAACTTTGGGGATGATGGTTTTTTTCTTTCTTGCTGAAAGCTTGGCTCAAAATCAGGTCATTATCTGGTCTCATCAGCCATAAAGCTAGTAACTTTTTGAAGTTGTGTGCAATACAGTTAGTGGAGGTTACACAAATGTCCATGTTAGAAAATTTAAGATGGAAAAATGGAGATGGAAGAACTTTGTTAAGTAAATTTGATCATGTTTTGTGGGTTTGATGCATCTGAGCTCTCATTTTTCACATTTAAAAAAAAAAAATTCAGAATGCTGAGGACGTAAACTTATCTGGGAATGGAATCACGGCAAATGGACTGAGAGCATTTGAAGGTGTTCTTCAAAGAAACACTTCCTTAAAAGCTCTGAATTTGTCTGGCAACCCTATTGGTGATGAAGGAGCAAAGGTTCCCCTCTCACTAACTTGTCTCTGTCTCTCTCTCCCTCTGAAACTTTTGCAGATGCTGCCAAGTGATAATTAAATGAATAAAGAGTATTACAACCTGCATCATTACATCTCAAAGAAATTTACCCTACCTCTCTCTCTCTCTCTCTCTCTCTCGCTGTGTGTGTGTGTGTGTGTATTTAGAAGAGAAAGTGAAATATCATTTCATGTGCCCGTGATCATGATGAGAACGATTGTTCTAAGTATAACTGTTGAGGAAATATTATATAACTTATTTTCCTATTCCTTCAATGAAATCTTAATTCGAAGTTAACATGCCTAAGTATAACACTCATAATGCTCTCAGTGTCTTTCAGATATGTTGGTCTTAAATGGAGGCATTCAAAAGCTGCAACTGAATGCCACTGGCATTGGAGACGAGGTTTGTTTGAATTAGTAATTAATAATAACTTTATATTGAATCAATAAATGTAGTGAAAACATTTTCCCAATTTTAAATGAAATGATATTTTATTATACCTTTTGCAGGGAGCAAAGGCCCTTGCAGAAATGCTGAAGAAAAATGCAACAATTCGTGTCTTAGAACTTAACAACAACAATATTGATTACCCGGTACAGCATTCTTACTTGTCCTTTCGAAATAGTATAATTGGTTATATTTTCTGACATGATTTTGAATACTAAAATAGGGTTTTGCAAGTCTAGCAGGAGCACTGCTGGAGAATAACGAAATTGAATCTATTCATCTCAAGTTAGTTCTCTTACTTTAAATAATGTTATTTCTCGTTGCTGTTATAGCTGGGATGCTTGAGTGATACGATTTGGAAATTATTTAGTGGTAACTACGGGGGGCCGCTTGGTGCTGCTAGTATAGGGACAGCTTTGGAATTAAACACTTCTTTGAGGGTATCTGTCTTATCTTTTGTTATTCTTTTTATTCTCATTTTTTGCTTTTTAATTTTCTTTTACTAAAATGCTGGGTCATTGGCCTGTTTTATATTAGAACTCCATGCTTGTTAGTTCAGAACAAAGAGAAGGGTTTCAATGCCTCATGTCTTTCATGCCTCAATCGTGCCTCACATCCTTATCTCCGTTTTCAAAGTCCAAACAGTCGATCCGAACTGCTCAACATGATCTCCATATGTGCTTGGAGACCAAATTTTATATTTTTTTGGAAATCTTACTATTGTTTTAGATGGTAACAAAATCACTGTTTTTCAGAAATACTAAACCATCCAAAAACAGTGATTTTGTACCCATCTAAAAGAACAGTAAAAAAAATTTCCAAAAAATATAAAATTTGGTCTCCAAGCACATTTTAATATGGAGATCATGTTGAGCGGTTCGGATCTACTTTTTGGACTTTGAAAATGGAGATAAGGGTGTGAGGCACGATTGAGGCATGAAAGACACGAGACATTTGAACCCTATTCAGAACAACACATGTAAGGTTGCATTTTTTTTTGTGACAGCAACTCCATCTGCACGGGAATGGCATTGGAAACGAAGGTATTCGATTGATCACAAAAGGACTGGCACATAGAGGTGAGTTCCTTCTTTACATTTTTTTTTTCTCATTTTTTAGGAGATTGGTTTTCTTTTCTGCTACAATAGTTCACAGTTTTCTAAAGAGGAATTGCTGTAGGAGATATGAAGCTTCTAGATTTTGGGAACAATGATATTGGCTCGCAGGGTGCCTTTTATATTGCTAACTACATACGGAAGACCAAGCATTTAATGTGGTTGAACCTTTACATGAATGATATAGGTGATGAGGTAAGCACATAAATATGTGTCCTTTTTTGTTTATTGTTCTAGGTTCGTCTATTGATTGATTTATTTGATACTTGTTGAACTTGAGTAGGGAGTTGAAAAGATAGCTGATGCCCTGAAGGAGAATCAAACTATCACTTCTCTTGATTTGGTAATTAGTGCCTTTGCCCCTTTTTAGGTCACATGGAAAATAAATTTACCATTTCTAGCTGCTTTTTTAGAATGTTTTATTTTGGCAACGCTTTTAATCTTATTTCCAATTGTTGTATGCTTTTTGAGTACATATCTTACTACAAAGTAGGTCTAATGCAAGCATGTCATAGAAAATGTTAAACTGTACAAGGGAAAAATAATGTTATTTGGTGGAAAAAAATCATTACTCTACGTTAGAAAGGAATATCTGTTGTCCCCAGTATACATCTAAACTGAAGTCTTTTTTTTTTTTGCTTTTTTATTAGGGTGGTAATAATATCCACTCAAGCGGTGTTATTGCATTGGCTAAGGTTTTGAAGGATAACGCGATGTTGAAATCAGTGAGTTTAAATAATTTTTTAATGCTTTCATCACTAGTTAAATTACCAAACTGATGTGAAATGGATTGCATGCAGCTGGAGTTGAGTTACAACCCGATAGGAGCTGACGGGGTGAAAGCTCTATGCGATGTTCTCAAGTTTCATGGAAAGATAGAAACCCTAAAACTTAGCTGGTGTCAGGTATTTATTCCTCCCATTTTCATTTCTTTGTTTTGTCTTGTCTTTAGACAATAAATCCCTTTTTTGAATGTGGTACAGACTTACTAGTACTAACTTAATTGCAGATAGGTGCCCAAGGTGCACAGTATGTTGCAGATTGTTTAAAGTATAATACAACAATTTCTACATTGGATCTACGGGCTAATGGCCTTGGAGATGAAGTAATTTTCTAAACACATACTTGGGGATATACCTAATCAAATTGTTGTTGAGTTAGGCTATGGTAATATGCATATTACGGATCAACCTATGCTATGGATCCATATCTCAATTTTTAAAGTTCAAACAGTCAATCCGAACCGTTAAATATGACCTCCGTATAATAATGTACTTGGAGAACAAATTTTATGATTTTTTAGAATTTTTTTGTGGATAGGTAGAAAATCACTTGATAAAAAATTCTGGACCATCAGAAAGCAGTGATTTTCTACCTATCTATAATAATTAAAAATATCTAACAAATGTAAAATTTGATCTCTAAGTAGAATTTCATATGGAGATCATGTTTAACGGTTTGGATCGACTATTTGAACTGAAAATATAGATATGGATTCATAGCACGGGTTGATCCGTAGTATGCATATTACCGTAGCCTCACTCATAGTTATTTTATGATATCTGATTGTTTTTCTTTTATACTTTTTTGTTCCCTGTTTTCCTTTTGCAGGGAGCAATATGCTTAGCACAGAGCTTAAAAGTTGTTAATGAGGTTTTAACCTCTCTTGATTTGGGATTTAATGAGATAAGGGTATGACAAGGAAAATATTATTTGTCCCAAAATAAACCCAATTGAACAAAAACATATAACTTGTATTATCCATTCGTTACAGGACAAAGGGGCATTCGCCTTGGCACAAGCACTCAAGGCTAATGAAGATATTGCGGTCACTTCTCTAGACCTCGGGAATAATTTCTTCACAAAATACGGACAGGTCAGCTTTGGGGGCTTCTTTTTACTTTTGTTCTCATGATAGATATCGTGGAGTTAAACATGATTTCTCGAATAAATGCAGGTTGCTCTAACTGAGGCTATAGATCATGTGTATGAAATGAACGACAGGGAGATTGATATTTCCTTCTAGCCTCCATTTATTTTATTACCATTTTTGCCCTTTTTGCTTCACAGGCACAAGCTAGCAAAACACTTCTTTTCAGTTATCAGTAGATTTTAGTTTGGATCGGGGGTGGGGGGTTCTCATGATTGACAAGAGCTTGGTATTTGGATGGTTAGGAAAATTTTGTTCAGGTTTCCTACTGGATTAATGTCCAGGATGTAATCTGCTGTAGGAGCTTCTTTTTCTGGTATGTATCTATAATTTTATTTTATATATCTATATATATATATGGTGGCTTAGCCTACCCCAACTTGTTTGAGACTAAAGGCTTGATTGTTGTTGATTGTTGTATATATATGGTGGCTTAGCAGTAACTGGGATACCTATCTAAAGAGGCAGCCCTGCGTCAGCATTTTAATCCCACCATAAAAGCACCAACCCAAGGCGATTAGGTCGAGTACTTCCAAGAAAACTATGTAAAAACCCAACTAAAACCCGATATAGGCCTAACATGAAAACAAAGTACTTAGAAGCCTCCAAGTTTAGACTAGAACCTCGATGCATGTGTTCATTGATCTGATGTATGATTCAATTGATGCATCGGAGGTGAACCTATTTAGTTTTTAAACACAATTAATAACTATTTTAGCGCAAAGAATTGCAATAACATTAACAAGTGTAAAATGATTCATGCAACTCACTATTTAAGACTTCTAGTTGGTTGTCCAAATGATACTAGCCGAATATGGTACATCCCGAAGCAATGCCTATCGTTGCTAAAACAAAAAAAAATGTAACTTAGTTCTGTTAATTGATGCTCCCTTAATTACCAGTAATGGCTAATCTTATTCCTAATTACTAAATAGAGGTGTAATTATTAGCTAAGATATAACTTGTGTATGTTCAACAATATATAAAATAATCAAAAATAAAAAGCCAAAACCGGAAGTATTTGTATAGACATGTTGGACATGAATAACATTGTGAGTCAAGTATTCGCTAGCGAACTATCCTTTGATGATGCATCAAATCACGGAGTTCGTGTTAAATTTTTTTAATTACTCCATTGATGTTAAGACAAGCATTATACTTAATCATTTTTCATATACATAATACATATATAATAGAATATGTCATGTCTAACTACTGAAATATTTTTTGTGGATATTTAAAATTGAAATGTCTGATTTTATTTGTATCTCAAATCTTTTTACTTCGTTTATAATAAGTAACGGGATTGCCAAATTAAATTGACTCATCACTATTTTTTCCCGATAAGATATATTATATAGTTGGGCTATGGTGCATTGCAATGTATAGCCCCTCTTGTACATTGGATTATAAACCGTTAGATTCGGAGTTCAAATAGTCGATCTAAAGGGTTCAACATGTTCTCCATATTAAAATGTGATTGGAGACCAAATTTTATATTTTTTGGAAATTATTTACTATTTTTTTAGAATTTTAGAAAATCATTGCTTTTTAGAAATTTATGGACCATAGAAAAACAATGATTTTTAAAATTTTTAAAAAAATAGTAAATAATTTTCAAAAAATGTAAAATTTGGTCTCCAAGTACATTTTAATATGGATATCAAATTGAACGGTTTGAATCGGTTGTTTGAAAATCAAAACCATCGATTTATAGTCCAATATACAAAAGACACCACATGCGCACACACGCGCGCACGCATCTGTGGGTCTACTATTTCCTTGTGTAGCATTGCGGGTTCTGTATGACTGTATCCTTTGGGACATCTCAAATTTTCATTTTATCTAAAGTCGGGCCAAATTTTTTTTTCTGTGCCTATTCGTATGCAGGGGTTAGTATTTTTTGTGCTTTGAGATCCGTGTAAAAAGATTTTAATGGTCCGGATATTTCATAGATCAACTCAAAATTTGAGATATCTCAGTATGCGAATTCTAGCATTGATGGCTATATATTAGGTACCATACCACAGTATTGGCATCATCCCTCTAAAATTTGTGCGTCCGGATGTAACCCCTCAACAAAAGCCATCATACTAAAGAGATTGAAAACAATTGGTACTATTTCGTTCTCGGCCTTAAATATTCATATATACCACTGGATAATGTAAAATTAAAATGATGAGAACAAAAAAATAGGATAATATATAAATGATTGTTTATGAGGAATATCTATTGTGAAAGATGGACAGCTGTTTGCTTTGCTTTATTGCTTAGGAAAATGATACAATAACAATGATGTTAATGTAGGGTTGGAATAATGGAAATTTTGTTCATCAATTATTTTCATTTGTTTATTTTTGTCTTGTACTACAAGTGGAAGAATAAAGACTGGCGGTCAGGTGTCGTTTCAAATTAAGTTGTCATTGTCGGTAACTACATATCCTCATTTCATCAATCATCATATCATGGATCATGAGCAATCCATACATGTAGTCACTTCAAAGACGGTCATATAATCAAAGATACGATCTATTTTATTTTTATATCATTCCATGCATGTATTAATTTACTTATTAATATTTCATACATAAAACAAAATATCATTTAAATATACGAAGTTTTATAGAGATTTTTAAATAATAATAAATATAATCTAAATGCGTTGTAATATTTCATATATAGTTTATTAATAAAATTTGGAAATTTTATATTAATGATGGTCATAATAATCATAACATTGTCGTCATTATATAAAATTTTATTATTATTATAACTATTAAGTTATAATAACCACAGGAAAATTTAATGTGGAAAGTATGATATTTTATAAAGAATTAATTATTTTTTTCCTTTCAAAACAGAGGTATCACACCATTACCAAAAAAAAAAAAAATAGAGTGGATAAATTCTTTCCAAAAATCGATTGGAAGAAAATAAAATGACCAAACGCAAACAGCACCTTATATATATACTACCAATCAACGAACTGTTACATTGGAAAGTTTAATAGTTGCACTGACCACAGAGGAGAAAATTAATTACTATGTGGAACTACATAATTTATAGATTTGAGGTTTTTTCATATCTGAATAAGATATTACAATACATCTCCTACCCTATCGCCTATCGAAAAGTAAAGATTGATTAACAGTTGATTAACAGTTGAGCTTTTTTTCCGTTCTTCAGGTTTTCTTTGGGCCAATATATATATGCAGTGTTACCAGCTAAATGGAATACATCCCAGTTCATCACCATCATCATCGTATATTAGTAAAAACAATATTCATTCAAACCAAATTAGTAAAATTATAATGAGTGGGGCTACGATACTATGCAGAGCGTACACTAGTCTCCATTTTCAAAGTTCAAACAGTAGATCCGAATTCTTAATATGATTTCTCTATGAAAATATACGTACTTGGAGTCAAAATTTTATATTTTTCAGAATTTCTTTTACTATTTTCTTAGATAAGTAAAAAAATCACTTGATCTGAAAATCCTATGCCATTCAAAATTAGTAACTTTTTATCTATCGAAAAATATATAGTAAAAAATTGAAAACTATAAAATTTGAGATTCAAGTATATTTGCAATCATGTTAAGCGGTTCCGATCGACCATTTGAATTTTAAATACGGAAATATGAAGGCATAGTACAAATTGATCTGCGGTATGCATAGTACTGTTACTGTAGCCTCACTAATTATTACTTCAAATTATGATAAAATACCAAAAACAACTCGAACCTCGATCGATTGACATCTACACGCGAGTTTATCCAAATCCAGATGATTCGCCACTCGAATTGATCTGGACCTAACTCACGACACAAAATGATCTGAACCTTAGTTTTTTTTAAACTGAGATGATCCTGATCGGGACAAAACCTGGACATATTGTCACGATTTTTATCTCACGGTCTGAATCAAGTACGTACGACGATCAATTAACATGACTTCTCTGCGCTCATAACCGATACAAACTTAGATATAACAATCAAAATACTGAAGTCGCTCTGTTAGGATAACTTCTTTTTTAAAATATGAGGGTTTAAATGCCTCCACCATGTCTCTATTTTAAAAACTTTAATAACTCAAAATTAAAAACTTAAAAGTCAAAATAAAACCGTTGGATATGATCTATATCATTTTATCTATGCACGTGTAAAAAATTATCACATTTCAATTTTGTTTTGGTTGTCATCAAGAGCTTATAAAAAACGTACTAATGTGGATAATTTCTAGACGTTGATTTTTCAACTTATTGCATGATTCACATAAAAACAAAATTAAAATGTGATAATTTTTTATGAGCACATAGATAAAATGATGTAGATCATATCCAACGGTTTTATTTTGACTTTTAAGTTTTAAATTTTGAGTTATTAAAAATTTTAAAAATGAAGACATGATGGAGGCACAAAAAATGAAAGCATTTGAACCCTCCTCTTAAAATATATATACATAAGAACTTTCTCTAGACATTTATTTTAGGAGATGCATGCTTCTTACGTGCATGGGCGATCAGACTCGATCAACCATCATGCAGTAACTCTAATGTCTTTCACAAAAAACATATAACTATAATAATAAAAAAGAGCCGAGCGTGTCCAAACTACAAATTAATTAAGACTGGTGGATCAACCGAAAACAACCAATTAATTAAGTACGTAGAAAAGGATATCGATGGAGATGAAACGAAAGGAGAGATTTAAGTAATTGGTTGCGTGGATGGGAGGTAGATATCAAATGTTAGTCATACAACTCACACCCAAGTCTATGTCTAATTGGTAGTGACCATGACGCCTCTACAAACAAAACCCAAACCCTCTCTCCCTCTTTATCTCTCTCTCTCTCTCTCTATATATATATATAACTAGAGAGAGAGAGAGAGACTCATACTGTTCGTGTGGATTAATTATCGATCAGTGCATGCATATATGCTTAAGGGCAGAAGCTTGACATATATATCATATATGGGTTTTGTTCTTAGTTGTTGGCTGTGCCTCATCACATCATTTATTGTGAACCACACGTGTGGTGCAAGTGCAAGTGCAAGTGCGCCGAGCAGAATATTATCAGGTTCTGGTACAGGCAGCGGCTTTAGATTCAATGAGAACTACGTGGTCACATGGGGTGGCGGACACGTGGCGTATCTCGACGGAGGTAGTGAAGTTCAGCTCTACATGGATCAAACTTCAGGTATCTATATTCTATACCACTCTTGGAGTGCATGCATTTTGTCTCTAACAAATTCGTTAAACATTTTTAAGCGTAAGGGCCACGCATAAATGTATATGCAATATGTTCTTGTAAGATACTAGTTCGCAAGTAACCTTCACATGTAATTAATATACTAGTTTATTTATCAAATTCAAATTAGTATTTAACAAGTCAGAACAAACTATGAATTAAGTCAGTGACGGAGCCACACGCGTATTACAGGGATACAAATTAATTAACTAAATCACTTAATTATGAATAAAACTATTTAGGTGCATGGCAATTTAAATTCATAACTAGAACTTATAAATGGTAGGATTTTTTTATTATTTAATTGAAACCTCAAAGCCTTTCAAATTAGTCCAAAGTTTTTGTGTAAAGGTTCGAGATCAAGCCACTCAACTATTTAATATCAGCAAAAGATTGATCTCTTCGGATTTCGAACCTACGACCTCCCACACGAAAAGCATTGCCTTTGCCACTAGACCAAAGGTTGGTTCTCAAATTAGTCTAAAGTTGATATGCATCTTATATATATGTAATAAAAAGCACGTCTAGTCGTCTACAATTTAAAATTTTAGTTTCAATAATAATTTACAATACATCAAATGAATGTACCACAAAAGACCGAATTACATTAGAATTGGTGAGTTTCCATCACCTTAAAAATGTATGCTCTTTTGATACATTTACATTGGCTACCTTCTCTGTTTGTGAATTAGAAATTCTCATTTCACAGGTGCGGGATTCAGCTCGAGTTCTTCGTATAGCTCTGGGTTCTTCCACATGAGAATAAAGCTGCCCAATAAAGACACTGCTGGAATTGTCACAGCATATTATGCAAGTTTCTCAACTTTATATAATTAATCAATTATTAGTTTTGCCAAAAGGAAAAAAAAGAGTATAAAGTGAATTTTCTTATAAAATTTCACAGTTGTCATCGAGCACAAATTATCATGACGAACTGGATTTTGAGTTCTTGGGAAACAAAGAAGGGAAGCCCATCACTCTTCAGACCAACATCTACATGAATGGCCAGGGAGGCAGAGAGCAAAGGCTCCGTCTCTGGTTTGACCCCACCGCTGACTTCCACGACTACAAAATCCTTTGGAACCCCTATCAAGTTGTGTAAGTCCCTGCTTTCATCTACTTGTGTGTTTAATTCTCTAAAGGATCGATACTGATGAAATCAAATCAAATGCATCACAGGTTTTGGGTGGATGAAACACCTATCAGGGTTCTGAGGAACTTGACAAGCAAAGGGGCTGAATTCCCATCCCAACCGATGAAAATAATTGCAAGTCTATGGAATGGAGATAGTTGGGCCACAGATGGAGGCCTAACCAAGACAAATTGGTCCTATGCACCCTTCACGGCCCATTTTCGAGGGTTCAACGTAGCAGGTTGCATCGCCTCGGCCTACAAGAGCAAAGACAACTTGTGTGCATCTACCGGCCACTGGTGGAATACAGGCAAATATCAAGCACTTACCCCAGCTCAAACTGCAGCTTATGAGAATGTGAAGAAAAATTACATGACATGACTACTGTACTGACAAAGCACGGTTCCCTACCCTGCCACCTGAATGCACTCTGCATTAATTCGATGCTCATACTGATTGATTACCTTCCGGAACTCATGATTTGAAAAATATTTGTACTTTCTTGATTATGCCTGAGAAGTGAGAACTAGTTGAGTAAATCGAGCACGAATGTACAAAATACATCACTAGTGGTCAAACAAGTTTTAGAACAAAATTGAGCACACAACTAGCAGCATCCAACAATTTGTTAACACATTTCTGACAAGCTACACAAAAACATCTAGCGCAAGGCTTCCAGAAATTAGACAGATCAAAAGTTCTTCACTAGATTCTAAATGTTAGCAAGTAAATACATGCACTATGCAGAATGAACAAGGACAAGTTATTCACCTAAATATCCCGATCAACTCATCAACCCAAAGGAGATGAACCAAAGTGCAAGAGAACAACGAAGTGGTCTAGTAAGACAGATCAGAAAACAAGAAAGGTGAAAAATTAGAGAAAGTGATCATCAAAGGTTATATATAAGAAGGTCAAGAGGAGCCCCTCTTCCTCTTGAGAGCCTTCCATTGCTTGAGAATGTACTGTATGACCTCCTTGAGAGTTGCCTTGCGACCCTCCTTGTAGTTCCACAGCTCTGGGATCGTGTAACGGCCACTTGGATTGTATTCATTCATCTCCAGTAGAGCAGTCGTCACTGTTTTGTATACCTCCTCCCCGAGCTCCTCCCTCAGTTCCCTCAGTTTCTCATCATCCTCTTGAATCACCTCCTACAAAACAAACCAGTTGGATACAGTGTGCAAATATAAATGCTTGCCAGCAACAAATGGTGTCAGTGAGATGGTACCACTGATACCAGTAATTGAATGAATGGTTTTTGTAATAATTTGAAGGGTTGAAGTTGCTGTTTTGTTGTGTGCTCATGTTTTAGTTGTTGAAATTCTGCATGAAACAGATACAGTGAAATTGAATTTGAGGGACAACACTACCAATGATGCAACAAAACTTGATAAAAAGTTAAAAACCTTGCTACTACATATCTGCTCAGCCAGATGTGTGCAGTAGCTAGTTTGTGTGTGTGTAGTGAGGTTATGCAAAAAGGGTGTCCCATTGGGTTTTATTAACTGGGTTTAATTTTCAGTAAATTAGTTGTTAATGTAATACTTTACAAATTCATATCCTCTGCATTAACACACCATTTTAGTTTAGATCTGATCCGTTCATTACATACTAGCACGAATCTTAAAGAGCCATGGGCTGGCCAGATAGGCCCAGATTCTGATCGGACGGTCTCGAGCTAAACTCAAACGATGCATTAATGCAGAGGATGCGGACTCATACTTTACTGGTAATGCAATTGGCCTTGTTGCCTTTCTCAAAAAAAAAGAAAAAAAAATTAACCTGTGCTTTGTCACCGACAGTGACAATCTTGAAGGGGTGCCACTCTGGGTTCTTGAGCTCATCCTGCCATTTGGAGCTTATCATGACAGCTTGTAAGTCAGCATTTCTCTTGGGAAACTTGCTCTTGCACACCTCATGAATAGCCTTCGAATCAATCTCGCCCATCCTTTTGATGCCAATAAATGCCCGACCAGTCAGCAGGTCAGACAATCCCTGCATCAGCAAAAATTTCCATTACAAAAGGAGAAAATAAAATTGAGCTTGCTACAAAAAGGACTGGTCTCTGTATGGTTAAGGATGTATGGTGTTTTGATAACTGTCTGTTTCTTGGTATCCTGGATTAATGTTTTCTTAGGTTACTTTTACTGATACTATTAGGTAAGTAGTTAGGAGTAATAGTTTTAGCTTTCATGACCCTTCTTCTTACAGAGATAAGCTCCTTTCTGGCTTCCTGTAACTCGTCATTGCTTTTCCTCTCTTTGACAACAAGGGTTTGGTTCAAGGCCTCCATGTCTTCCATCTCCTCGATCTTCTCATTCAACTCACTAGTGAGTTCCTCCATTTTCTCCTTGACTGTTGAATCCTCATCGCCTCCCATGTGCTTCATGACTTGGAGTTGTCCCTTCAGTTGCTGGATCTCTAACTCCAGCTTTTGCTTTGCATCCAGTTGCTTCTCCAGCTGAAGAATTTTCTTAAGTGCATCCTCCTTTTCCCTCTGCAATTTAATAAATAGACAGCTTTTAATTTAATGGTAAAATAATTTTTTGTTCTGGCTTTGCCACTCGTGAAATTGCATGAAATAATTAGTGATCTGCAGTCGACTACTATGCTGTCATTCCATAATGGTAAAAACTGGACAGTACTGGTAAAGCGGGACTAGGAACTAGTACTATTGTGGGCATAGTGGCAATTTGTAGGGCCTTTTACTGATCTTACAGAAAGAATTTACTTATCTGTGCATCCCAACAATTAGAATCCAATTGTTCACTAAACAAGTACAGGTTTCATGCTGACTATACATGCTGAAACAAGTAGATTACCAATTTTCAGAGATGTAGCAAAAAACAAAGATCCAATTTTTACACTGGAGCAAGGCCGATTGCAATTTAAGGTTCATTGTCATTCTCTACCAAAAGCAACATAATTGCAAAGTCCTGTACACACTACCGTACCTTATGCTCCTCAACTAGCCTGAGCACATTTTCATCAGATTTCTTTTGCTCCTTCTCCGCCATATCAAGGGAACTGTTTTTCATTGCATTCTACAAAAATAATAATAGCAATAATAAGAGATTTACAAATTTGTTGTTAACCAATGAATATAAACAGCTTCATTTAACAGAATCAAAAGAACACATGGGTTTTGCTAAGAAAGGACTGCTACTGGAGTTTCAACCAATGATGATAAGAGGGGTCAAAAGGCCAGTAATACTTTAATAATTTCACTCAATAATTTGACCTGACCAAGATAATGCTAGTGTCTATTTGCTGACTAAAAAATTTAACCTAACCAAGATAATGCTTTAATAAATTAACCCATACCTTGTTTTTCTCATCCTCCAGCATTCTCTTGTCAATATTATTTTGGTTGGCCATTTTGTTGAGCTGCCGAGACCTCTCATCTAACTCCTTTCTCTTGTTGTCCACTTCTAACCTCAACGACTCGTTCTCCTCAACTATTCTTCTTGAATGGTCCCGAGCCAGCTGCTGCATCTTCTTTATCTCTACACATTGCAAAAAAAATAGAATGTGATTAGACATGCATAAAAGAGAAAATGGTTTCTGGTTTGTATGATAAAACTGAGAAAAAGTTCAACATTTACCAAAATAACCCCTAATCCCCTAGTTTTGGCTTAAAATAAATAGTAAACACACAAGTGCACATAATAAAGGATAAATGAAAGAGCTGCTGACCCTCATTATAAGCAACAAACAGCTGCTCTCTCTGCTCCATCATAGTATTGAGGGATGAGGTGGTCTCATTGTACCTGCACTCCAACTCGTGTAAGTGCCGGCTCTTCGCCTCAATCTGGTTTGCCAGGTTGGTAACCAGCTTTTCCGTCTTGCGGGATTCCTCCACTGCCAGATCATTGACCGTTTTCAAATCTCCGTTCTTCCTCAAGTGATCAGCAATGGGGCCCACACTGTTGTAATCATCCTCCCTTGCAACCCATGCATAAAGCTCAATTGTCTTGGACTTTCTCTCCTTCCAGTCCCTCTTGCCGAGCCTCTCTGCCTCAAAATGGTTCTCAAAGGACATGGCGTCCTTGAAACCATTCCAGTCCTTTGAGAACTCAACAATGCAATTCCCAGTATGCCCTTTGTAATTCCAAAGGGCATGAACCCTGAGAGGGTTAAACCGGGAAAGTTGCTCCTTGAGCCGGTTTCCACTCTCACCAACGTGCCTGCCATCTTTAAATTCAGTTGGCACATTGACGACTACACCTTTCCAGGGCCAGACAAATTTCTCATCCTTGTCTCTCGAAGGAGGAGCAGACGGTTCAAACACCACCATCTGAAGAGAGAGTGAGGGGTCCACAAGGTCAGTCTTCATGTATTTGGCAAGGGCTAGGTGTGTGGCCTTCTCTTTTGCTTTCCTGTTGGATGCACCGATCCCAGTGGCGTGTTGAAGGAGGTCCTTGAAGTTGTAGGCCTGCTTCTTCTTGCCAGCGCAGAAGGGACACTTGTAAGTACTGTCCCCGTACTTCACTTTAAACCCTCCTTCCTTCAGGTTAGAATATGCTTTCTCAGCATAGTCGTCGATCTCCGATTCACTAACCTCAGATTCTTTCGAGTCACTATGTGCCATCTGATTAGAGAGAACAAGACCTAACAATGACAAAGATATAAGGGGGGATTAGACTCTGATCAGAAGCTAAATCTGTTAGAATTGAATTGATTTCATTAAAATAAAATATAATAAAATGTAGTTTACTTCGAATTGACTTTGCTTGCAAAACTCATTTGTTTAAGATGTAGTTATACAACTAAGATGCACTGAAGTTGTTCATAGTTGTGGGATAATCCATCAGAAACTAAAATTCTGCAAGTATGAAGCAAGAACCAAAGGTAGACTAATATAACTGAAAATAAAAATTGAGCGTCTATACTTTATCAATTAACAACTAACTAAGATATCAATTTTGGCCTTCATCTACACTTTTATCTTTCCTTATTATTTCCTTCAGAGTTGAAGTCCTAATTGCAATAATGCTCTAAACTGGTACATTCTTCCATTTGCCAGCAAACTGGTTTTTGGCCAAATGAGTAAAATGTCCTTTTCCAAGTACAACAGTGTACTATCCCAACTCTTTCTATATAAGAATTTAGACCCTCTCCACTCAGATTTGTAGTCCAAACAACAGTGTACTATCAATCTGAAATTCTTTCACACAAACGATACATATCTAAAGCAAAATTTACTAATCTGGCACCAGATCGGGTACTTAGTCAGTTAAGTGATACATGGTCATGGATGGTTGTAAGTTAACTTTTGATTTCATGAAAATGAAATGGGCATTATGCCTTTTATCAAAAAAAAAAAAAATTGCAATAAGTGATTGACTTAACAATAAATTAATTTCATAAATATTAAATACATTAATCGATTAATAAAATAGAAATAATGAGGGATAAGAAGAGGTAATCGTACCTGATTAAAGAACCGCACAAAGCTGCTTAGAAGGGTCTCTCGCTGGTCAGGCTCGTAGGACTCTACCCAACTTCTTCCTCCTTGCTGCAATCAGAAACTAGTAGAAGGGAAGAGAACACTCGACAGAGCGAAAGGTTGCAAGGGTGTCGCTAGAAATAAAAAATAAAAAAAATGAGCGTCAGTTTTTATTTGGGGATTTGAGGTTCCGATCACAGTATTTATCTAATGACAGATAACAAAATTGCTACCTGGGTGGAGGAAGGAGGAGGGGAAGAAATAGAAGATGTTATCGGAGGTTCTCAGAAGCTACAATCGTTGATACTATCACCAGTTTATGAACAACAGCAAGGAAGGGCAATCCATTTCGCGTTTGACGGTGAGAATCGTCGGAAAAGGTCGCCCCGACTGAAATTATCTCCCTCCCTCCCTTCGCTTCCGATCAGGCGATCAGAGTGGAGAGGGGTTTTAGCTTTTAGGGGACCCGAATTCTGTTTAGGTTCACCGAGGAGCTGTGAGCTGTGACTGTGAGCATGTCAGTGGAGTAGTGTTCACTGAGGTAACAGAATATTTATGTTAGATCGAAACCGTCCGATCAGAATCGGACCAATCCGGTCCGAAGTAGAATGCACAGGACCTTTAAATATTCGTGTGGATTTTCTCATCGGAAGGTCCGCATATAAACAGAAATATTATGTTACCTTAGGTGTGTCGTGATGTGAATGAGTCCATATCCTCTGACGTGACAGAATATTTCTGTATAGAGCTTGATTTCTTTTATAAACATGGTATTCCCGTTGGTGCACCATTATTACCTTCTGAGAAGTGGGTCCCAAATTTTTAATGGACGCGGTATATATAGGGAGTGAAATTTTTAATCCACGTTTCACCTGACAGGAGTAGGTCCGATGGGCAGCCCATTGGACCTACTTTTGGATTTAATTAGTTCCAACGCCGTCCTATTAGTACTAAGATATGTGCACACGCAAATTAAAGCAGACGCGCACGAATTTAATATAAATCGCACGAATCCTAATGTTAATTGGACGGTTATTACACCCATTGAACCAAAGTAGGTACAATGGGCATCGGACCACTCTGAATTCCTGAATTCCACTCTCCCGATGAATTCGGATCCCCCAGGTACCTGAGGTGAAAAAATTAAATCTGGAATGTTCTTTTAACCTGGCACACGATTGTCAAAACAGACCCCTATAGTTTCGAACAGGGCTGATTAATGAGCGAGCATGAGCGAGCATGAGCGAGTTAGGGTATGCTCATACTTAGCTCATTAGCTTAATGAGCGAGTTGTTAATGAGCATGTTGTTAATGAGCGAGTTATGAGCGAGTTGCTTTAGGTGATGAGATTTTGGAGCTGTGCCGAAAACTTTCCAAAATTTTCATCTAAAAGTTCAAAACCAAATAATATTCATTATTATTCATGCCCGTTCAAGGCTTCAAGATATAGTATCTGAGCCTGGACCTGTAATTAATATGTTAATAGAGATTACGGATGGTTCTGGAGCCTACTTTCTTTAGCCCAACGATCTTATGCATGCATGCTTCAAACTTGCTTCTTGGGCCATTACAAAAAAAAGAATTAAGGGATTAGATTTGACAAGATTTATGTAACTCAGTTCTTAATGAGCTAATGAGCGAGTTGGGGTATGCTCATGCTCGGCTCATTAAGTAAATGAGCGAGTTGTTAATGAGTATTTAGCGAGCAAGTTATGAGCGAGTTACGAATTATGAGCAATTTACTCACCCCTAGTTCCGAAGGTATGAGATTGAGTTTGACCCGGATGGAATTAATCCGGTCCGTCCGTTTATTTATTGCATCCGTCGGGTATTTGAGGGGACATGAATTCCTCTCCAGACAGGATATTTTTGGAGTTTTTTCTCTCCGTTTACATTTAAATGGAGGCTTCAATTTCACTGTAAATAAAGATTCCGCTAATGAACACATGTTACAACATGCTACAGTATTAAAACTTGTTACAATTAATAATAATAAATGTATTTGTAACTCTTAACATTTTTTTTTTAAAACCAGGCAGCGGCTGCCAAGTGGATTTATAGTAACTCTTAACATTAATAATTCTCAAGCTCAAAGTAGATGTTTTATCTATCCGTATTTATTTACTTTGTAGCCTATGAGTAAAAAGTACAAACTTTGTAAGTTTGTATTATACACATAAAAAACATATAAATAAAAATGGTAAATTCTTCTATGGCATAAGGACCTATTTGTAAAATGAACATATTTTCATTTTCAAAGTTCAAACAGTCGATCCGACCGTTCAACATTATCTCCATATTAAAATGTACTTGGAGGTCAAATTTTACATTTTTTTTTATTTTTATTTACTATTTATCAAGTATTTTACAAAATTCAATGGTCTGAATTTGACTAGTTTTTGTAAAATACTTAATAAATAGTAAAAAAATGAAAAAAAATGAAAAATTTGACCTCCAAGTACATTTTAATATGGAGATAATGTTGATCGACTGTTTGAACTTTGAAAATGAAAATATGTTCATTTTACAAATAAGTCCTTATGTCCATAGAAGCATCACTCAATAAAAATAGTCATCTTTTATACATTATCAATATCTTATTATATTTTATCTTCAATTTATAACAAAACATTTTATTTTTGTTGGCATATGTAATTGTGCAATTAACAAATGAAATTCCAATTCTCACACGAAATTAAATTACATATAAGAAACTTCTTTGCATGACACAACAATATCAAGATTTATAGAAATATGAAGGAATAAACTTATTCACCTATTTTATCGGCAAATTTATGTGCTACAAAACCCAGCAAAACTTCATATTTTAAAAAATATATATTTCAAAATCAAAGTTTCTAGAATTGCAGTAGAATTTCAAAAATCGAATAGCTATATTAAAATTTTGGTGTATAGAAATAATTTTTTAAATATTAAAAAACCACAGTATAGAAAACAAAATCTAAGAATCCATATTAAATTATATTTGCGAATAACAAACAACCCCGTAACAATTTGGAATTAGTGTCTGACAAAGTCATAACACATTTTTCAAATAACAAAACGGAGTTCACCTCATTTAATAATAATATTTTACAGCACTGAAAATAAATTTACTAGTCCGTAATAAAATTAATTTATGATGTCGAATTCTACAGCAGCATTTAATTATGATTTGTTATATTAATATAAATTTATTAATCCAAATGAAACCCAAGAAAAATGCTCTGTTAGGACCAACTACTGAGGTTTCATTTCATTTATTAATCTTATGTCAGATGCACGAGTTCATTTTTATTTTATTTTTTTTAAAACGAATCATAAATTTGATATACATGTTAAATGTCATTTCTATAACCTTCTGAAAGATGTGATTTAAAAGGAATGGAGTCTAGATTATTTTTTTGTAACTTTCCTTTTGTTCTGTTTGTATTCAGGTTTGTGTTCAAAGTGACAAAAAAAAAAAAAAAATTAAAAGTGCTCTCTGTCTTTTAAATTTACACATTACATGTGAGCTTGCAACCGAGCAAAAAATTTAACAAACCATTTTCACATAAAGAGAACCCCAAAAAAAATGAGTGATATTTGCATTTTAAAGAAACCATGTGAAAATTTTAACAAACCATTTTCACATGTTTGATCAGATATTTGCAATTAAAATTTATTAAAGTAAAAAAAAACATTATCACTTGGAGCATTTATCTTCTTATATTTTTATGCTTTCATGCAGCAAACTGCTCTGTTAAAATCGTTACCCAAAAAATATTGGAGACTGGTGTAGAAGTTAGAACGTCGTAAAAAGAATAAAATTGGAGATGCGGGGTATCGATCCCCGTACCTCTCGCATGCTAAGCGAGCGCTCTACCATCTGAGCTACATCCCCTTGATATTACTTTGGACTAAAGAGTAAATTAATATTTCTAATAATATAAACGCGAGGCCATATCAGGATAAGAAATCAAACCAAAGCAAGCGCCGCTCCTTCGCGCGCGCGCAACTCCACCTCTCTACCACTTCCAATGGCGAACCTCCATCTAACAGGCCTCACTCCCTTCCTCCACAAATCCAAAGCAACTAGAAGACCCTTTTTCTCCCCTCAATATAAACCCTTCAAATCATTCTCCTCCGCCAACGCCATTAAATCGCCTCCTCCAATGGCCCACAACCAGAACCACCAAATTCAGATCCTTTGCAAACAAGGAAACCTCTCACGTGCACTCAAGGTCCTCCCTCTTGAACCTAAGCCGACGCAACGCACATTCGAATCACTGATTCTTGCTTGTTGCCAGTTGAACAATCCCTCTTATGGTTCGGTGATTCATCGGTGTATAATAGATTCGGGTTTTGACACAGACCCATTGTTATCTACCAGGCTGATTGATATGTACAGTCGGTTTGGTTTGCTCTCTGTCGCCTGGCAGGTGTTTGATAATACTCCCACTAAGACTATATTTGTATGGAATGCGATGCTAAAGGCGCTACAAGCAGATGACCAGGCAGAGGAAGCACTGTTACTTCTCAGCGAAATGAATTGGACAAATGTAGAGCTCGACAGTTTTAGTTACTCTTACGCTCTCAAATCTTGCATTGCGTGTTCAGCTGATTCTTCAAGTGCCCCGAACCGGGTCAAACAGATCCACTGTGATGCGGTTAGGAGACGGTATGATTCTCACATCAATGTGGCAACAACCTTGCTCGATTGCTATGCAAAACTTGGGCTCACATCCTATGCTGAGCAAGTGTTTGATGAAATGCCTGTTAGAAATTTGGTGACATGGAGCGCCATGATTAGCTGCCATGTAAGGAATGAACGACCGTATGATGCATTGAACCTCTTTTGTGAGATGATGGTGAGTGGAGACATGAACCTCGCTCCCAATGCGGTTACTATCGTCTCCGTTTTACTAGCTTGTGCGGGTCTAGCAGCACTCAGTCAAGGAAAAATATTACATGGCTATATTTTGCGAAGGGGGCTTGAATCAGTTCTCTCTGTTAACAATGCTCTAGTATCCATGTATATAAAAGCTGGCAGTATTGTTTTGGGACGCCGTATGTTTGATTACGTAAACTCGTGTAAAAGAGATGTCGTTTCGTGGAACTCATTGATCTCTGGTTATGGAATGTATGGCTTGTATCACGAAGCCATTCAGGTGTTCGATGAAATGCTGCAGTCAGGAGTTACACCAAGTGTTGTCTCCTTCGTTAGTGTTTTGGGAGCTTGCAGCCATTGTGGGTTAGTAGAGGAAGGAAAGAGGATTTTTCATTTGATGACTGAGAAATATAATGTGGTACCACATGTAGAGCATTACTCATGCATGGTGGACTTACTTGGCCGTGCTGGCCTGTTGGATGAAGCTGTGAAAATAATAGAAGAGATGCCTGTGGAGCCTAGTCCGCAGGTGTGGGGCTCTCTCTTGGGTGCATGTAGAAAATTTGGCCATGTAGAGTATGCTGAGTTGGCATGCTTTCATCTTTTTGACCTCGAACCTAAGAACTCTGGGAATTATGTGCTTTTAGCAGATGTATACACAAAAGCACAGATGCCAGAAGAAGTTGATCGAGTCAAGAAGCTTCTAGAAGAACAATCATTGCCTAAACTTGCCGGTTGTAGCTGGATTGAGGTTTTCAACAAAGTCCATTTGTTCGTAACCTTAGATGAAATGAATCCACAAATACAAGAAATCCATTCATTTCTTGTAGAGCTTGTGACTGCCATTAAAAGGCATGGTTATGTACCAAATACCAAAGTAGTACTTTATGATCTTGAGCAGGAGGAGAAGGAGAGGTTGTTGTTAAGGCATAGCGAGAAATTAGCACTTGCATTTGGGTTGATTAACGGGAAAAGGGGCGAGGTTATTAGGATAACCAAAAATCTAAGGTTATGCGAGGATTGCCACTCTTTTACAAAATTGGTTTCCAAGTTTGCGAAAAGAGAGATACTTGTCAGAGATGTTAATCGGTTTCATCACTTCAGTGATGGTGTCTGCTCATGTATGGATTATTGGTAAACACACAAAAGGAGAGTTACGTAAAGATCTCTGATTTCATGCGTACTTACAGAGACAAATCTAGCTTAAACATTACAATTTCATCAGGACTTTAAATTTAACCGACACAATGCCTCCGGTATCATCCCGTTTGTTCATAGATGCTTCCCCAGGGATATACTTGTCATCGTCAGATTTCATTTATTTTTGGTTTTTGCTAAATTTCGTCCAAATTACTATGTAGACTAGAGAACAAACAATAAAGAACCGTGGCTGCTGTTTTTTTTTTTTGGTTTTATTGGTCTGACATGGTCCTGGGCTCCTGGCATATACTCTGTTGAATTTAGAGCACCAAACAACTGAAAAGACCCCGAAACTAATGAAACTAAGATGTGGCATGTATCCGACATTACGGGTTCAGTATTGATAGGTACATGTCACGTATGATTTTGGGAATATGTTCATTACCTGTTTTTATGGGTTCAGGAATCAGAATATTTAACTTTCTCTTTCGTTTATACAATGGTAAATTTCGCAGCAACGGAGGTTAAAAGAAAGCTTGCCCCTGCTGCTTTAAGATTCAGCTTTTGCTACCTTGCTATACACCATATGCATTTTTCCTTATTAATTTAGATAATAACTGTGCACTTATAATCAGAACAGATATGAGGGCTTTGCTGAGAGAGTATCTTTCAAACTGCTAATAGAATCTATAGGGAAATGGCTAAATACTTTATAAAGATCTAAGTGTACTCCTCACAAACTCATAATTTACGGTTATGTTTTTGCTGGTATATATGAATTTTGTTGGAAAATGTTTGGGTTTACAAGGTGTATAAATTCATAATCTGATCTAAATAACCACTCGAAAGGATAAACCAACAAAAATAAATTTAGTCAATTATTAATGGCATTGCCAAAATTTAGACAACAATCCGCAAAATGAAAACTCTGAACTTAATTTAGTGTGAATTGAGCAGATTGGAATACTAAATGTCAGAATTTGGTGCAGTGCAGTAGCCGTTGATAATTATATTGATAATTAGTTAAGAGAGGGAATCAAATTGATAATTAATATATACAAACAAGTCCAGATGCCAAATTCTAAAGCAAAATTTCAATTTGGGCGTGCGAATTTGCATTCTTGATCTGAATTTGCAACTAAATATGCAAGAGTTTGAGCAAGTGCAAAGTCGGTCAAAAAATAAGACGAAATATTTTTTTTGTTGATTTTCTTATCCAGTTGTTTCAATTTTCAAATAATGAGGTGCTTGTAAATTAAAATTACACATAAGGCTGTTAATTTTAAATCGTTCTGATTTTATTAGTTTTGAACCGGACCGATTAAATTTGGATAATTAATTCGGTCTTTTTTTAAATAGGCTTGGTTTGTTGTGGTTGAATCTTCTCGTTAGGTTTTCTTTTTCTATTTATGTGTAATGTTATATTGAAAGAAAACACATTTATTAGTATGTTAACTTATTAAATTTCGTATTATCTGTGCCTGTGTATGATGCAAATAGACAGGAAAAATATATATTCGAGCAACCATACAGCTTTTGCAATTGTTATGTTTATAATAAATTCAAATAATTTATTGGATTTGAATTTAGATGCTGAGGAATTTTGGTAATTCATTTTATGAGTTTGTATTTATATTATGGTTTCACTATTATTATTTTTTCTCCTTAAATTTCTATAAACATCCGATGTGGCTCAATTTCCAGTTTATAACTTAATAATATTAATTACCATTCATAATTTTATGGAGCGAGTTATTGACAATTGAAGCTAACTCAATTTAATTGAATAAGTTATATCACACTAATTGGTTAATAATAGGGTTAAAATGTCTTATTGGTTTCGGGTCCCGATCATGCCTCGCATCCTTATCTCCATTTTTAAAGTTCAAACAGTCAATCTGAACTGCTCAACATAATATCCATAATTAAAATGTGATTGGAGACCAAACTTTATATTTTTTGAATTTATTTTTACTATTTTTTAGATATGTACAAAAAAAAATTTTTTGGATGGTCCATAATCTTTTAAAAAATAGTGATTTTGTGCCTATCTAAAAAAGATGAGGGTTCAAATATCTTTATTTTTTAAATGTTAATAACTTAAAATTTAAAACTCAAATATCAAAATAAAACCATTAGATTTGATCTATATCATTTTCTCTATGAACATATAAAAGATTACGATATTTTGACTTTGTTTTGATCGGTATTAAGAACTTGCAAAAATACATTGATATTGATAAATTCGGACGTTGACTTTTCAACTTATTTATTTGTATAAAAACAAAACCGAAAAGTGATAATTTTTTTATGTGCATGTAGAAAAAATAATATAGATAACATCTAACGGTTTTATTTTGATATTTGAGTTAAAATTTTAAGTTATTAATGTTTAAAAAATAGAGGCATGATGGAGGCATTTGAACCCTTCCAAAACAATAGTAAAAAATTCCAAAAAATATAAAATTTGGTCTTAAAGCACATTTTAATATGTAGATCAAGTTGAGTGGTTCGGATTAACTGTTTGGACAATGTAAATAGAGATAACAATGTGAGGCATGATGGAGACACAAAAATAATAAAAATGTTCTTATTCTTGTTTTGTGTAAACCGGATAAAACTGTTCTCTGATTAGAAGCGAACTGAACCGAAACGAACCGACTAATTGCTCAAACCGGACCCTACGTATTACGTAATAAGCATAACCGCCCACAGGAATAAAAGAATTCGTAAATAATCCTGTATAATCTTTTCTACACAGCACTAACCCCAGTTGGTGCGGTCCCACCAACACACGCCTTCCCCTCCATTTCCGATCAGCTAAGCGCTCTCTCTCTCATCTTCTCTCAATCGCCGACGACACGACACGACACGACATGGCTGCTCCTCTCTTCTCCGCCTTGCGCTCTTCCTCTCAGGTCAACTATCGATCTCATTTATTTACACTCCTCTTCCGTTCTCTTTCGCTGTTTCTATTTTGAGCGAGTGTTGATCTGAAATTTCTTTTTTACAAAAGGTAGAGAAGCCTCTTCCCAATTTTCCACGCCGCAATTACCATGCTGAACTCGGAGCTCGTGAGAAGGCGGTTCGTCCCTTACTTACCCTTCCTCTTTCCTTTTCTTCACTATTTTATAATTTTTCTTTTCTAAACTCGCTGTTTTTGACAATTTGGTGGTCTGGCGAATAGGTTCTGATGATCTGAGTAATAGATATTTTATATCGATCACCATTTATGTGATCCCTTTTTAGGATGGATTCACATCCCCCGAGATATCTCAAATTTTTGAGTTGATCTGTGGAAATCCCGGACCGTTCAAATCCTTTATGCACGTCTCTCAAAGCACAATAATACTTTCCTCCTTGCATTCTGAATAGGTACCCAAAAAAAATTGGCCCGGCATTGGATAAACTGAAAATTTGAGATATCTCAGAGGATACAGACTCTTTTAGGACACTATAGATGCTATGATTTACCCGTTTACTCTTAAACTGTGTCATATGACTCATATCCTATGTTGGTTGTATTATTTATCTGAAAATTTCGGTTGCATTTAGGTGATTAATTAACTTACTATACAGGTCTTATTCTTTCTTTCTCTCTTTTTGCTTCTATTTTGTTTATTACTTGGTCAATCTCATATGAGATATTATGATATGCCCCAGATTTTAACTTTTAAGTCTACAAAAGTACAAAATTAAAAAAGTAATCCAGGAAATTTTGCATTACCAAGATTAAAATGAATATTCACTGTATGCTCAAGTGGTAGAAATGTAGATTTCTGAAAAATTAAAATGCACATTTATTGTATGTTGGTGTGTAAAACTTTTAACTTGTCCTTTGTCTACCTACATGTTATACAAAACTCGCACGATTTCTTCCCGTTGCCTATCAATAAGAGCAATAAGAGAAACTTCTCACATGATTTCTTTCCTTTGCATATAAATATTAGGTACTTTTTATTCTTTGTAGTGACAGAAATCTGATTAATTGGTGCATTTTTGACAGCTCCTGGAAGTGGATCCAGCTCTTAAGAAATTCAAATCATACAAAAACAGTGTCAAGGTAGCATCGAAAATAGGGAATGTACTGACAGTTGTCGCTGTTACTGGTATTTCGTTTTCTTCCTGCTTTGTCTATTTTTTTTTTTTTTTTATATAACTAATTGCATTTGACTCAGAACTGGAACCAATAGGGATGATCTTCTGTATTATATAGCACATTTTTAGGAGTGATTTAACTAATCTTACCTGTCCAGATATAATATGAAGCAGATCTCAAAAGTTTCTAAGTCCAATGTTGCTGTTCATACTATCTGCACGGGCAGGGGCGGTACTAGAAAATTTAGATAGGAGGGACTGAAACGTAAAATGCAAAAAAAATTATTGTGTGGTAGGTGGGATTTGAACCCAAGTCTCTACATTTAAAATGAGAAACTCTAGCCATTAGACTACAAGCACGCATTTTAAATTTCACGAGGGGCTGAACTATATAAAAACTTGATGAAAAAAAAATTCAATTCAATTTCAACATATATAATTAATTTTTTTAAAACCATAGATCCGCCCCTGCGCACGAGAGATAGCTTTTACATGTTTCAAATTGTTAGCTAAATGAAATATATCAATTGACCTCCTTTTTTCTGATACTCAAAACCAAACTACAATTTTATCTCTGGTTTTTGTTAATATTTGGTAGTTTTATGAGCTCCTATTATTGTAGCCTTGATAAAGGATATGCTTTGTTGCATCTCAATTGAGCATTTGATACAACAATTTTGGCTAAAAGAATTAAAAAGAAATAAGATTTAAAAGTGTTGCCCATTACATATTTTAATTTTTTTAACCCTGTAGTGCAAAGTTTCTCCATTTTTCTAATTCCTTAAGTTACTTCTCTTTCAGCTTGCAGCTACCAGTTAGTTGTCAGAGCAATGACCAAAAACTGATAAAGAAGAAGTATGAATCTGATATGCTGTGGCTGGATCAAAAAAATAAATTGGCAAATTCGGTCAATTTTTTTTCATTTTCCCGGATATGTTTGAAAAGCTTTGTTTCCTTTGTAAATGGGGCAAACCTTTAGTTGTCTGGTTATGCAGAAAATTTGCTAGTTTTGAACTTGATAATAAAAATGATCTCATTTTCTTTTTTGTTTGATCATATACAGTTATACCGTTGATATATGTTTTATTTATTATTGAGGCTGCTCTGGTTATTTCACCTATATTATTTCCCTGTTACTCATATTGTCATTTTGGGTCTGTGCTTAACAAATTCCATTGTTCTATCATCGGGCCTATAAAGACCATTGGTGCGAGCTGTGATATGAATTATCCTCTGCATCAACGCATCCTTTGAGTTTAGATCCGATCCGTTCATTACATGTTAGCACAAATCTTAAAGGTCACACCGAGCATTACATGCATGGGCTGGATTCATCCGAATTCTGATTGAACGGTTCGGAGCTGAACTCAAACAGTCCATCAGTGTAGAGAGAGCCAACAATAGTGGTGCGAGCTGTGTCAAACTTTTAGTTGTCCCCTTTAATCCGGAAAAATCGTTAATGCTTTTCTACATGCTAGGATGTAACTTTTCTAATGTACTACTTGTGTGTTTAATAAAATATTTGTCTACGGACGGTTTGATAAAAAAAAAATTGTTAATGCTTTTGTTCTGTGGCATTTGTCTCCAATCACTCTGTTGTTTTACTAACAATTATTAAGTTTTTTTTTTTTTTACTTCGTGGTCTTCTGTATTTAGGTGAATTCAGATCCAGCATGGTACCGGACCGTGCATGTGACCTGAGTCGTCTGCTTTATTCTAGCACGAATCTCAAAGCAGACCCCCCATATTCCAAATAAGCTCCGAAGTGATTTTGGTTCGATTGGGATTTGGGAGTATTCTACGCAGTAGTCCGGATCCTTTGAAGTAAATTAAATTTTGTGTTTAGATCCCAACTGTTTGATCACAATCCAGACCAATCGAGCTCGAGGTGGAATACATATGACTCCTTTAATATTCATGCCAAAGTGAATTGGACGGTTCAGATCTAAACTCAAAATTTCGATCTTAGATGTCCTTGCTTGGTTTAGTTCTGTTTTTTCTCGGTTTTGTAAGAGAGAGCCAACAAGAGTGGTGGCTGGCTGGCTGCTTAAAAGTTAAAACACATTTCTCTCTCAATTCAACCACCTAAACTAAAATTGTTACAATGCTGCGTATATATAGAAATTATTAATCCTAATTTGGTGTGCTTAGTAATTCACTATAACATTATATTTTGACTCGTTATTCTTCAAATTAAGCCCAACATAACAAGTTCCCATCACAATTCATTAATAGAAAAACAACTGAGAAACGATTTTAAAGAGGAATTCCTCTCTATTTTACACCAAAAGATTTACAATGATCCCCATAAAACATAAAGAATTATGTTCCTTTCGAATAGACCAGAGTACAACGCTTCTAACAAATTCAATTGACAACTTATCTTATAATAGAATTAAAGCATCAATGGTTAGCCTTCGATATTTGAACTCTGGAAAGTGAAGTCAATTTAAGAGGCAATCCAAGCCCACTAATCAATATATATATACAAACCCGAGCACGCCAATTAATACACAATGGAAAAGGAATGATGAAGATACTGGATTTATTGTTTCAACTGGAGATGATGCAGATGGAGAAGTTAGATTCTTAGTTGAAGATGTCAGATCAAAAGATGGTGTGGTAACAAATTTTTATTTTTATTATCATATCATTCAATTTTAGTAATACAAATCTACCGTTGGATTTGTTTAATTAGGTTTCTTGCTGGACTAGTCCTTATGTTTATCTGTGAATTGAGGCTGCATTCGGGTTTAAATAAGAATTCATACTGACAACATTTTATTAGGATTATACATGTAAACAGTGCATTATATGATATTTTTCTCACTTCAATACTTTTTTTTTTTTCAGTTTTTCATTACGGTATATTTGAAGGAATTCAAGAGCAGTCGAAGTCTAATTTCAAAGAGGAAAGCAAGTTAACTTGCATGTAAATGGAGAGAGGTGCAACCTCAATTCCCGGTACACAACCGCCATTTCCTAACATTACTAATCAGAATTCAAAACGATCTTAATGTTTGTTTCTCGATCCAATAATTTTATAATTAATTAAGGCTGCACTCAGCTGGTCATTTGTCGGATATATGAACTAGGAATGTCGCGTTGGTCATCTTGAACTTGGCAAAGGATACATTTCCACTGATAGGTATGCCTAGAGTGGGAAAAATGGCACAGCGGAGCCGGCTCCGTCACGGAACGGCACGGCACGCGTGTCGGTTACGTGCCGTGATCAATTGTTGACAAAGAAGGCACGGCACGAGTCACGGCACGGCACGGGACACGCGAGTCACGGAACGGTAGACACGGAAGACATGCCAGTCACGGCAGTCACGAGGCAATACACTAACATACCTTCCTATAAGGTATAATTTTATTTTAATTAAAATGTTTACATTTAAATTTCAATTAAAACATTTGAATTTTAAAGAATCGTTTTATATTTTTTTTAAAACGTTAAATACGGTCAAACGTGACTAACACACGTTTGGTCACGGCACGTTTGGTTACGACACGACTTAGTCACGGCACGTGAGTCACGCCGTAACTCGCGTGCCGTGACCACCCCTCATAATTTTTGTCATGGCACGGCACGTGAAAAACTTACTTGGTCACAGCACAGCACGTGACCAAAGTCACGGCGTGTTAGTCACGGCACGGCACGGCACGTTTTTCCCACTCTAGGTATGCCTAATTTTATCATTTTTAGAATATCATTGCAGAAATAATAAAAAAATGATTTTATCATGTTGCATGTGCATAAAACCCCCATACTTTATGATTTGCAAAAGAATACCGATACATATCATTAGTTATTTTTCAAAGATTTTTATTTTTTTAGGAAGCCGCTCCACAGTGGCTGGAGGTGGGGCTGTTGTGCTGTCGAGGAAGGAGAAGAGATAACAACATACGGGATTTCCTTTGCATAAAGTTTGATTTGTGATTTGAATCCTTAAAGCTTGCTTTGTAACAGGTAATTGAAGGATTTGATTTATGCCTCTTTCTGTCTCTTTGTCACTTGTCAGATTTGAATCTGATAGTTGTTGTTTCATTTTTTCTGATAGTTAAAACACAAATTGTAAAAATAAGATTCAGGCTACTTAAATTTATTTACTCCTATTATCTGGCAATAGACACACACATTCTACATTTTTAAATTGATGTCCATCACGATGCCACAATAACTTATGAGTATTTTGTATACGTAATTTTGGGTCGATTTAATACTTTTTTTTGCTTTTAAATTTATATCTAATACTCAATTTTTGATCGGTTGCAAGCATACAACCTATCGGAGTAGTATTGGGGTCGAACACAAGGACAAGGAGAAGCAATAATAATTACTAATTTAATTTAATTCTAAAATAGTGCGGAATAGTAAATTGGGGGTTTTGTTCGCAGGTCGTACTCATGTCGCAGCCGCGACAGTGTTGTGGGCTCAATGCCCGAAAAGAGTTGATTGTGAACTAATTAAATAAAGACAAAATAATAAAAGGTTGTTTGGAACAAGGTTTGGAAGGTCTAGGGGATGCGGTTCACTATCCGAATTAGCTAATGTACTTACTTGGTTTGCTAATTGCATTCATGTTTGTATAATTTTGGTTTCTAGTATATATGTCAAGTCAAGAGGTTTCACGTTTAGTTTATCACCAATTGACAACTTATCTTAACCGGATTGGACTTCACGTTTAGCTTATCGTCACAAGTTGGTCAAGATGTTGGTTCAACTAGTCAAGCTACTCTCAACTACCGACACTTCGCGTTTAACTTATCGTGGACGGTACCGATTGTAGCTTGATACCCCTAATCAATCGTCTAGACTTCGTGTCTAGCTTATCGCCATAGACTACTAATTTTGTGCTTGTGGTCCGGGTTGGCATAGAACTAGGATGGAACTAGTACCAATTCCTAAGGTCAATTTCTTGCTACTATACTCGGTATCAAGTACCAATAGAACCCCATTTCAACTAAAACGAGATAGTCTCATGTACACGAATATTAATTCACAAGAATAATAAAACAAGCATAAACAATTTCACAAACAATCACAATACAATTTATAACTAACCAAGGTAGATTTAAACCAATTCATCAAGTTCTACAAGCCATCGCCCCTAGAGAGGTAAATTAGCCTCTCATGGATGCGTCAATATCCATGAAAAGCAAAGGGAAAGACATCTTAAATGACATAAAACAAAGAAGAGAAAAGATAAAACCAATCTCTTGCTTCGTCTCTTGTCACTCCTTCCTTCGCTCCTTGATTTACCGCCGGCCCACCTTGATTCCATGAGAGATTGAGAGAGATGGAGAATGTCCTAGGGCGAAACTTCAATCTGTTGGGGGCTCTCCTAGATGTTTTATGGGAGTTTGTGAGCATTTAGGAGGGAGCCAAGCAAATTGGGAAACAAATCTTCTCATTAATGTGCAGAGTTGGCAGTCTTCAAAGCTGATGACTGTCTTTCAAGGCCTGTAGAGACTCACCACTTCATTATTTGAACAAAGTTACAACATGAAAGTTGTAGATCTCTGTTTCCTAGATTTTTCAAGCTTTGGTTCACTCAAATCAGATTTGTATGACCAAATTGCGGCCAAAATACAAACAATGTGTAAAGTTGGAATCTGCAGTGGCGGGCCTTTTTTACAGTTATTTTTATGTTTCCAAAGAGGTGGCGGTCCTCTATGATGAGGTGGCGGCCTGCCAAGTCCCTAATTTATTGCCTTTTCCTGAATTTGAGTTTCTGGTAGCTGGCAAGTGGCGACCCGTTAGAGAGGAGTCACGGCCCGCAATGTAGACTTCGCGGGGCACCAGTTGAAGGTCCCGGGTCGCCAAACTCTCAGAGCATCTACATCCCAGCAACTCAAATGAGTTTCTAAATAACTGTTAACCACTTTTTAGAAATTAAGGTTTATAAAGTTTCTAACTCTCACATTCCTGAAATTAATTTTAGAGTTTCTATTAAGCCACGTTAGCAACAAATTAAAAAGGATAAATAATTTGAGCTAATCATTTGGCTAACATGGAGTTTATAAACAGTTTCTTAATAAGAAACTTTACTGCATAGTGTCTAAATAAGAAACTCTCCCACATCTCTGAAACTGAATTAGAAATTGTCAAATCAGATTAGAAACTCTAATAATACCAGGGATGTAAATGCTCTCAGCCAAACTCCTATTTCATTATGTGGTTAAGTCTTTGATGGTTGGCGGCCCGCCAGCAGGCAATTTGGCTTGTTTTCTTGGTATTTCTGCATAAAAACATGTTTTTGGCAGTAAGTTGATCCTTGAAATGTAATTAAGTGAAAATGGAGTAAAATATCAGTAAACAAAGATAAATACTTGGAATTTGGTTTTATTTCACACTAAAACCTTAGCCAGATATAGGTATATTTTTGGCCTATCAATAACCATTCAAGACTTCGTATTTTATGTATTGTCTATACTATCTTTTTCTGTTCATTGTAAATCTCTTCTAAATGTCTAATTGCCAACAACTAACATAATCTATCTCAATTACCATTACTGAAACAAAGCGAGCATACCTTTAGTATTACTGAAAAAGTTTCATTACAAACTTCCTAGCTAATACCGGTAAAGGTTTACCAGTATCAAAATTCCTAAACTTACAAATTTACTACTATCAGAATTCCGAAACTTAAATCATTACAATTTTATAAAGGAATGCATGAACGAAATTACTACTAGTTGTAACAAATTAAACAAAAACCCTAAGTTGCTGCTACTTGTACACAAACAATTCATTGCCCATATTGCCCTTCTATTCAACCTTGCTGAGAAAATTGTCCATGTCATTTTTCTTCTACTGTGCATGTTGGTTTTTTGTCGCTGACCATACTGTAGAGTAGTCTGATACAAAAAATCTACTAACGCTAACAGTACATTGTGCATGTTCTCTGTTTCTATGGGCATCTTCCTGTATTTGCTTGTATGCGCCGTCTTCTTCCCAGTCTGTTATCTCTCTTCTTAAGATGTAGATGTTATGATCTGCCAACGACTGTGATTTAATTTGCTAGATTTTAAACGGTTAAGATAAAAAAATTATGCAATTGTGATTTTATGTGGCAATATATTGATATTTATTGTGTTGAAATTTGTATTTAGTTTTAAGACTCGCTACACTTATTTTCTCCTTACAATTTTTTAATATGAATGTTGTCATAAAAGCAATTAATTGATAACATTTATTTCTTTTTTTATGTTATTCATTACAACAAAATAAAAAGTAATTGACATATTTGCTCACTGAATATTAATTATCTTTCTATTTAACGGAGGAGTCGAGAACCTGTTTGAAATCATTTGGACAGAATTCCTCTCCAAAGCGTCTCCAGACCGCACGATCCAAATTAATCAAATTAAAACTAACAGAGGTGCTTTTGACGTTAGCCTTCTTTCCGTTAAGCAAAATAAAAAGAAACGGAAGTTCTTCTTCCTCTCTCAAAACGCACCTGTTTAACTCTCATCTCACTCGGCTAATCGTTATTTTTTATTTTTTGAAAATCCTACCAGAGGTTGCCAGCCTGCCATGTTCACCTGGCTAATCGATCGCCAAATTAAATCATTGAAAGCAACTAGAAGGACTACTCACAAGTGAGTACAAACATAAACAAACACATCTATGGCCAAAGTGCATCAACTTCTTACAGGCTGGTTTTTTAGAGTTCAGATTCTCCGAGATAACTCTTAATAAAATGAGTTTAGATCAAAAGAAAAAATAATTAGATAGAAAAGAAACTCTTAAAACGAGAAGCGGATCAATATCGCCTACTTTGATATTTCGTAAAAGACGATTTTGCTCAGGTGAAAAGATGCAGCAGCTCTTTGTCTTCCTCTCTTTCCTTTGCACTTTTGTATGGGTAATAGGGTACAATGGTAATGAGGGTGTGATTGCGTGAACTGGGAAGTAAGAGGAGTCCAGATTGAAGTACCATGCGGAGAAAAACGAAGATGCACGACAACTGTTCGATGAAATGCGTGAACCACTGGAGAGCTGCCTGGAATAAAATTTAGGCTATCTTTTGACGGAGAATCATAAAGGCCAAACAATTATGTCTTATCTAGAGATCAAACAATTACATCTCATCTAGTGGTCAAACACTTACACCCTGAGAAAAGAGAAACAGTTCTCCACCTTAACCTAAGGACTGTCATATGTCAAAAAGACCCAAAACATAAATCATAAGTGCAGAATACAATACCTGATTTCATAACGTTGGCTATGGAATCCTCAATTGCGAAGAGCCATCTCCGTGAGCACGAGACAAGTCTTCAATGGCAAGAAGCCCTCTTCTCGCCTTTACGTCGTATGGTCATGGATTAAGTCTTCCAAGGCAGCAAGACACGCCTTTGAGAAATCCCTTCCAAGTTTCCTAATGGATTTCTCCTCTCTAGATCTTTGATGGTGAAAGAAAAGAGAAGGCACTCAGATTCTGTCTAAAATAACTGCTGTTCAGAAACCTGAGTTGTTGTGATATCTTGTGCCTTGGGGACCCATCCTTATATAGGGTAACACATATGGCACTGCGCGTGCGGCCCGCACAAACGGCCAGACGTGTCTACAGAACCGTCTTTTATCTGAATAACCGACTTTCCTGATTTAACAGTGTTTTGTGCGGCCCGCACAAACTTATGGTCGTATGCCAACTCTAAAAAGGTATTTTATGCGATTCGCATCGAAAGCCGTGCGGCCCACAAAACTCTCTGATTATCAGCCAACTTAATCGAGATATTTTTGTACGGCCACACAAACCTTTGAAAAAAACAAATACAGTTAAATATCTAAATTTTTAGACCGATTTGCTTCTATTTTTTATATTTTTTGTTTGAATTTTTAACTACAGACATGCGGAATCGAATCCTCTGCTCACCTGTGGGCAGGAAAATCCTGCCCACAAGTGAGTTTGGCCATCAGATCTAATTAAAATCCGTGTTATCTGATTATTGCATATAGACGGAAAAATGAGTAACTTTCTCCGTTAACTCATAATTTTCCTTCTTTCATTTCTCTCATTTTTCTCAGTCGGAGAACAAAGAGAGGAGAACATTCTCACTATCATTGCTTTTCCCTCCGACTCTCATGGCGTTGAAAGATAACTCTTCGCTGTTGCCTTGCATTTCCTTTTGTCATCATCCTTTGAGCTCGTACCTCGATTTCAGAAACCCTAACCCTAATTCTCTTAGCACTGGCAGATGGTACGACAAGCTAAAACAGATAGGGTCTCATCGTAAACGACCACTCCCATTTCAAAACGAGAAATGGAATTGATGCTTTCCAAAATTCTCTGATTGGCTTGGAGCCTCAGAGTCTCCCAGTTTACAAAGTTGCCAACGTCTGTGTACCCGCCTTTTCTGTTTTGTAATAAAAGAAAAGGTAAGGGTTCTAAGCGCAAGTTTCCCTTTTCTCTCTCTGACCAGCTCCTTCCTTCATACTAGTAGCTACCCGCTGGTCCTGTTTCATCACAAATTGCTCTAATTTCTAACCAGCGATCTCTGTACTACCTCCGTGAACTTGATTAGACCCCTATTGTGAAGAGCGTCTGATCAATTCTATCTTGTAATTGCAGCTCCTCCATGAAAGCTTACGCTAGAGAGAAAGAAGAGGACGAGAGGGTGGGAAGGAAAAAAAAATTAACAGAGGAGTTTCAATTTTTCCGTTCCATCAAGCACTTCATCATAGCACGGATCAAAAAGCCAATCAGACGGCCAAATTCACATGAGGGCAGGATTTTCCTGCCCATAAGGGGGCAGGAGATTCGGTCCCCAGACATGTGCTCAAACATTGAATGCATCCCAACGACAAACGAACAAAAGGTAGTAAGATAAGCAGCACAGTGACACCAACACCACCCACTGCCTTTAATTCCACCTTCCGGAATGAAATCTTCCTCCACAAATTCCACAATTGGCACCAGAAAGACAAAGATTTCTCCGACATTATTTCCCATCTCATCTCCGTAACAGAAAAGTTACAAGCACGCACAAGCACAACGCCACATGACCCCACAATCATAAATCATTGCACCTTTTCGACTCACCTCATGCCATTTTCCTTTTCCGGGCATGTGTATTTCAGCCACTTTTTCTTCTGTGCCCCTCAAAACTATTGAATTTGTAAAGTCCTAATCAAATTAGTTGAACCGTTGGTTGTATACTACTGCTCCATCAATTAATGTTTTCAAATTGGGAGTGCAAAAATAACTAAATTAAATTAGACTTCTCATAACCAACAAATATAAATGACAATGAAAATTTAGATTGACGCATTGTTTTCGCTTATCTGCTGAAACTAATACTTATATTAGTAAAAATAATTGTAGCTATAGTGAACTAACTATATTTGTAAAGAAAAAAGAGCTTATTTTAGGGGTGCAAACGGATCAGATAGTGGTAAAACTATATTTGTATCCGTTTTTTATTTTTCAGATACAGATCAGATATTAGACAGATACAAATATGAATATTAAATAAATACGAATCGAATATTTATAAATATATACATAATTTTTTTATAATATATATTAAATTATATGATATATATCTACTATTCAGATACAAATACTTAAAATATAAGGACCTGTTCGGTGCCAAGAGGGGAATGGACGTGGACATAGAAATTGAACTAAATTTTACTGTTAGAGTGAATTTTTTGTTCTCAAAGACACAGTAACGTGCTGAACAAGTTCTAAAATTATATCTGTATTCGTATCTTTACGGACATTCAGATATTAGATATACATATCTAATTTTTGAATACAGATGCACCCCTATCTTATTTATTATTGTCGTCACAGCGAGAATGTTGAGTTTGAGGGGTCCGACTCTGCTGCTTTTCTAGCAGAAAAGGAGGATCCTCCTCTTCCAAATCCAACGATTTAAAATTTTTATTCACGTATCTCGATAAAAAAAAAATTTCATACACAAATCTCAACGAATTTTGAATCATTGGATTCGAAAGAGAAGGGTTCTGCTTTTCTACTGGAAAAGCAGCGGAGTCCATTCCGAGTTTGAGAGTGCCGCCAAGCAGAAGTGAGTTTCCTTGCTGTATACTGTATAGTGTATAATAATAAGGGGAGGCCCACTTACTAATTTATTAAAGGGGGAATTTCACGTATACCCCTCAAAACTTTCAAAATTACGTATTTCCCCCTCTAAATTTTGAAATTACATATTTCCCTCTCTAAACTTCAAAAACTCACAAATTTACCCATTTTATTGTCTTTTATATTAAAACTCATTATAAATTTATAAAATACCCATTTTACCCTTCATTAAAAGCATAAAATACCTATCATACTCAAATTTGAATCTAAAGGATTCCCCTACCGTCTGATCCGAGCGCATTACATTAATATCTGTGCGCATCACTTCAATATCCGTGAGTGTTCGCTTCAAGATTCGTGATGATCTAGCATGCACGGATCTTAAAGCAATGTTGACCCCCACAAATCACGTTATGATTCGTGTACGTCGCTTCAATATCCGTGTGTGTTTGCTTTAAGATTTGTGCTAATCTTGCACACAGATCTTAAAGCAATTCAAACGGTAGATGAACCCTTCAAATTCAAATTTGAGTCCGATGGGTTTTTATGTTTTTAATAAAGGGTAAAATGGGTATTTTATAAATTTAGAATGAGTTTTAATATAAAAAACAATAAAATGGGTAAATTTGTTAGTTTTTGAAGTTTAGAGGGGGGAATATGTAATTTCAAAATTTAGAGGGGGAAATACGTAATTTTGAAAGTTTTGAGGGGTATACGTGAAATTCCCCCTTTATTAAATACGAACTAACAGACGAAGCAGCCACCTACTTCTCCCTTTCTTTCTGTAACTACTGCTACTTTACTACTCTGGCGCACCACTACTCTCTCCTCTCTCTCCCAAGACACAACCGCAATGTCCCCGCTGCTGCCACCAATCCCACCCGCATTGTTTCACCACACGCCATGAAAACCTCCCGCCGCTGCTATCTTTTCCTTCTCCTCCTCCTCCTCCTCCTCCTTACAGCGGTGTCTGTGGAAGCGGCGACGGCCGCGGAAAAGCAGATTCTCCTCGACTTTAAATCCAACATCAACTCAGATCCAACGGGTGCTCTTTCTTCCTGGACCTCCTCCAACGATCCCTGCCAGAACTTCGCTGGAGTGTATTGTGATTCCTTCGGTGCTGTGCAAAGGATTGTCGTACATCAGGCAGGTCTGGCCGGAGTTCTTTCCCCTTCTTTGTCCTCCCTTCCATCCCTCCAATCGCTTTCTCTATTTGGAAATAGCCTTACAGGTCAAATCCCAGCCTCCTACGCTTCTCTCTCGCTCACTCTCCACAAGCTCAATCTCAGTAGAAATGCGCTCTCTGGCGAGGTTCCCTCTTTTCTCGGCCAATTTATCGGCCTCCGCCTCCTCGACCTCTCTTACAATAGCTTCACTGGTCAGATACCAGAGGAGCTGTTTCAGAATTGTGTGAAGACCCGGTATGTGTCACTTTCTCACAATCTTCTCAATGGACCGGTGCCTGATTCGATTGGCAACTGTACCAATCTAGCCGGTTTTGATTTCTCCTTCAATAACCTTACAGGCCAATTCCCGCCGCAGATCTGTGAGCCGCCGGCTATCAATTATGTTTCTCTTAGGAGCAATTATCTTTCTGGAACTGTGGCCGATAAGATATCTAATTGTGGAAGTTTAGATCTTTTTGACATTGGAAGCAACCTTTTTTCTGGGTTAGTGCCGTTCAATCTAGTGAGCCTTGTGAATATAACCTATTTCAATGTTTCTTGGAATAAGTTTGATGGGCAAATTCCAGAGATAAGCTCATGCGGAATGAGATTGGGCTACTTTGATGTTTCGGGGAATGCCCTGGCTGGTGCAATTCCATCCGGCATTGCGAACTGTGGCGCATTGCGTTTCTTGGATTTAGGATTCAATAACCTCTCTGGCACAATCCCCAATACAATTGGTGGTTTGAAATCTCTCTCTGTTCTTCGGCTGAGTGAAAATGCTGACATTACGGGACAAATTCCAGCTGATCTAGGTGGGATTGATCTGCTTCAAGTCCTTGATTTGGGAAAACTAGATCTTTCTGGTGATATTCCGGGGACCATTAGCCAATGCCGATTCCTCCTTGAGCTGTGAGTTGCTTTAGAAACTAATAATATAGATTATTTTAGATGCCAAGAATACTTTGTTTCATGAGTCAATGAAATGTTTTAGTTTTGTTACTCTTTCAGGGATTTATCAGGCAATCAATTGCAAGGAGAGATTCCGAGTAGTCTATACAACATGACGTACCTCAAAATCCTTGATCTCCACAGTAACCTTTTGAATGGCTCAATTCCACCCACAATTGGTAATCTCACTAATCTCGAAGCATTGGACTTCTCAAACAATTCACTTGTGGGACGCATCCCTCCATCACTGAGTTACCTAATGAATGTGACCTATTTCAATGTATCATATAACAACCTCTCTGGAGAAATTCCTCACCCTGGAATACTTCAGACTTTCAGCGCATCAGCATTTATGCAGAATCCTTTACTTTGTGGGGCCCCATTGAATAACAACTGCCCAGGGAGAAGACTCAGTGTATCAGTTATTATAGTGATAGTTGCGGTGGCAATAATTCTAGTTGGAGTTTGCATAGTTTGTGCCATGAATATAAGCGCATACAAAAGAAGAGGTGGTGGGAAGGTATTAGAAGAAGGAAAAGAAGAAGCAGAAGAAGAAGAAGAGATAATAGCATCAGAAAGCACGCAGCCACCGCCTTCAGTGCCAGCTTCTGGGGTTATTATTGGGAAATTGGTGCTTTTCAGCAAGAGTCTTCCATCCCGGTACGAGGACTGGGAGGCTGGTACAAGGGCATTGTTGGATAAAGATTGTGTGATAGGAAGTGGGTCGATTGGTACGGTTTATAAAGCTAGTTTTGAGAGTGGAATTTCTATTGCAGTCAAGAAATTGGACACATTAGGTCAGATTCGGACCCAAGACGAGTTTGAGCAGGAAATGGGCCGGCTTGGTGCGCTAAGCCACCCCAATCTCGTATCCTTCCAGGGTTACTACTGGTCTAGTAACATGCAGTTGATTCTCTCTGAATTTGTCCAAAATGAGAGTCTCTATGACCACCTCCATGGAACCCTTTACTCAGGTAACAGTGGTGGTGGGGCCCCCACCGAGCTATTTTGGGACAGGCGGTTTAAAATAGCACTTGGTACAGCGCGTGCTATTTCTTATCTACACCATGACTGTAAGCCTCAGGTATTGCATCTCAACATTAAATCCACAAATATATTACTAGATGAAGGCTACGAGGCTAAGTTATCTGATTATGGTTTGGGGAAGTTGTTACCAATTCTTGGAAGTTTTGAATTGGCAAAATTTCATACAGCAGTTGGTTATGTAGCACCTGAACTGGCGTCTCAGAGCTTGAGGTTTAGTGACAAGTGTGATGTGTATAGTTTTGGGGTCATTTTGTTAGAGATTGTAACAGGTCGAAAACCAGTTGATAGTCCTGGCACTGCTAAAGTTGTGGTATTACGGGATTATGTGAGAGAGATTTTGGAAGAAGGGGTTGCATCAAATTGCTTTGATAGAAGGTTAAGGGGCTTTGTAGAAGCTGAGTTAATTCAAGTGCTTAAACTGGGTTTAGTTTGTACTTCTGAGGTGCCAGCTAGACGGCCGAGCATGGCTGAGGTGGTGCAGTTCTTGGAGTCTGTTCGAACCAATTCCTGATCTGATTTATTTAAACAGAAAAAAAAAATCAACTTACATTCTTTATTTATTCTTTACTTTTTTCCCTCAATTCATTACATGATTATTCTTTGTTTTGTAATAAGAACATACTCTTGAGTGTTAATTTTGTGGGCTGTTGGTGTTCTTGTTAAGATAATTTCAATTGTAAGGAGTTATGGGTGTGATATCTTTGTGTAGATGCTACTAGGAATAGTTGATACCTAACATGAAACATTTATTTGCTAAAAAAATAACTAGAAATCATGTAAAAAGGTACAAACTGAGTTTTTGTCTTTGTTTGTATATTTGTTTCTGTGTTGGGTATACTCCTTCCAGGCTAGAAACCAAAAGGCTGGAGAGAAACCTTTGATTTCAACATCTACATTTATTCAGGTATGATTTCAGTCCACCCAGGAGAAGCATTTTTCTTTTTCCCTTTTTTCCCCTCCTTTTTGTTTGTCTGCTGAAAGCTCTCGAATTTTACATTTACTTAAGGCGGCTTAGAATAATGTCCTCCTTGCTGTACCTGCTCTCTTGTATGCTATTAACAACTATTTAAAATTTATAATGCAGGTAGCAACTACAATATCAATAAAAAAAATATAGTATCACTCAACCAAAAAAATCTGTTTTTTGTTTTTAAGTTTGTTAATTTGGTTTTATATGCAGTTATATTTCAATCCTGCCACAGTGAAGATCCTCAGTAACGTCAAGGAAAATAACTTGCAGAAGTTCTTATATCTCCACTCAAACTAAATTTTTATTACATGCAATTTTGAAGTGATGGAAATGTTAGTCTGTTGAATGTTGGCAATTGTACTATACTAACGAGCCATATCTGTTTCCCTAACATGAGATCAAAATAAAATGAAGACAAGCATATTTGCTGTTCAATTTGAAGTCTGGGATCAGCTGGGTAGCATAAGTTTCAGTAAAAGTTATCACATCGGGGTAGTTTAGCCAACAAATGCTTCAGTTAACATTGATTTCACTTCTTTGGTACGAGTCATGAATTGACATGTGCTGGATGCATGTCTTTCAAGTCCTTTTAATGTTATGAAAGATAATTGCAATATTTGACCTGATTTTGCTTTAAATTGTGTAGGTATTTGTAATTACTATCCTTCTTAATATTATCATGAAGTGACGCTTCTTTGTAATTCAGGCAAGTCTTAGATTTTCCATTTTTTGGACATTACAGTTGGCATACAAAAAAAAAATGGCGAGTCATGCCTACCCCATGCAAAAGCTGAAAATATCCAATATGTGCCTGCAAAATATAAATTCTTTAGGCTCTCTATGAAAGCATGAATCTCTTAAAGAATGATTATAACTTCATACACTGTATTAGGAAGTTAATAGAAATATTAACATGGCTAAATTATTAGATCCTGCTAGCTAGTATGAGCATGACTGCTTGTGTGTTTAGTTGCTATATCTGGAAGGAGATGCATGATATTTTTTTATTCCATGCATATCAATGAAATGTTTCCCTCTTCAGGGTACATGTGATATTTTAAGGTTTTGCAGGGTGCTTATGAATTTAAAAAAGGTCAATTAGTATATAATTTAAATTGTGTTTTACCTTCGGGCAGTGGGAGGTGCTTACATTATTGCTAATAGGAATTGCAGTAAACCAATCGAAGTCAATTCCTGAAGGTTAAACTGCTTTGGGTCTACATGTTGCAATTGGAGCCTACCTTTATACTCTTATATTTGTAAGTACTACATATGATAGCTAAATCTGGCATTTCATAGCTCAGCCTTTTGGATTTGAGAGTACGACCGTAAGAGGAACTGATACCTGAAACTTCATTATTTTACCATCCTTTGAAGTATCATTTTATCTGACATTTTTTTGAAGGTCAGTTGGCGATTTCATTTTCTCTGGGATTTAATGTTAAAAGGCTTTGATTTGCATTGAGAATGCTTAGTCAGTAGTCACGAAAGGACATATTATAGAAAGGCAGTGATGCACTTTTTCCCAAAGAATATATCCCGTACAAGTTAATCGAGATATAATTACTGCAACAATTTCCAAAAAAAATCCATGCACCAACATACACAAAGGAAACTGTTGCGGCACAGCCGCAATGACGCACCTAGTTTTATCTGAAAGTTTATTTTAGTTCACTCCCTTTTCACTTTACAGACTCCTTTATGAAAGGGGTGATTTAGCGTCCTATGATCTAATTCCTGAATTTTATTGGTTGCTTTCCTGTGGTGGTTAATTTGTTACCTCTAAATGAAGACCAACTTGTTCAGGTACTGCTTTCAGAATAAACTAGAAAAATTTCTATTCAAAGAGTGATTTTGGGCAAAATAAAAATATTTTGCATATTGCAAACAACAATGCCGGAAATTCTTGTATATCCAATTGCTTCTGGATCAACACTGAAATATGGATGGGTAATAATTTAATTTGCAGACACCAGATAAAAAGAATCCATTAATGGATCTGGGTCCAATAACACACAGTGTTGTAGAACTAAAATTCTCAGGGCCAGGGGTGGTGGCGCTTTGGACAACTACATTTCAGAAACTAATGTAAGACATGTTGTGTTGAAATGAAATATTACATAGTAAAATTGTCAGGTTTTGTTTCATTTGCAATCGATCAATACTATTTTATACTTGCACTAGATTCATACTGTTCCAGATTTTATACTGTATCAGATTAGGGTTGACAAAAATCATGCACACAGAGATCCTTTCCCATCCAGATTTATTTATCAATTGAGTTAAGCATTACAATAATTTTTTTCTTCTCTATCTCTCTTACTGGATAGCCTCTCTTATAGAATTACAAATAGATCGTCTTCCTTTTATCTTTTCTATATTTAACCTATATCTCTATCTATTAAATAACTTCAGACATTTAAGTAAAGAAATCAAGATGCATCGCCTCCTCCATGAGTCATGACCGAATCCTTTATGGGTCATGAGCTGGCCAAATTCACCTCCACGAGTTGCCTTCTTTGTTTTATCATTCCTTCTTTGATTAGATCTATTCTGATTCTATGACGTGTCAGAGTGTTAATTTTAACACTCCCCTCACCTGGACATGTAAATATCTTCCATCCCGATCTTTATTAGAGCATTATCAAATTCCTTGCTTCCTACGGCCTTGGTGAGAATGTCTGCCACTTGTTCCTGGGATCTTACAAACGGCAGGGAAATAATTTTTGAATCTAATTTTTCTTTAATAAAATATAGATCTACCTCAATGTGTTTAGTTCTATCATGTTGCAGCGGGTTGTGTGGGATATCAATCGCAGCTTTATTGTCACAAAATAATTGCATCTTCTTTTCTGGTTTAAACCCCAGCTCGATAACTAATTTCTTTAATGAGAGTAACTCACACACACCTTTGACCATTCCTCTGAATTCGGCTTCTGCACTTAAAAGAGCTACAACATTTTGTCTTTTACTCCTCCAGGTTACGAGATTTCCCCCAACAAATGTGAAATATCCAGCAGTTGATTTTCGATCTACAATATTACCAGCCTAATGCCAATCTGCATCAGTGTACCCTACAATTTCTGTGTGTCCATGTTTTACGAATTTGATACCTCGTCCCGGAGTTCTCTTGAGGTACTTAATAATTCTCATAACTGCCTCCATGTGTTCTTCTGCTGGGTTATGCATGAATTGGCTAACTATGCTAACTACATAAGCTATATCAGGACAAGTGTGTGACAAATATATTAACTTTCCTACCAGTCATTGGTACCTTTCTTTGTTAACAGATTTATTTGATCTGTTTGCATCAAGTTTGATATTTTTCACGTTTGGTGTATCAGCAGGTCTACATTCAAGCATACTAACTTCAGTCACGAGATCCAGTACATATTTTCTTTGGGACAAGAATATACCTTTTTTGTTCCGGGACACTTCTATCCCAAGGAAATATTTTAAGCCCCCCAAATTTTTCATTTCAAAGTCTCCAGACAACTTTTGTTCAAGTCTCTTGATGCCTGTGGCTTGGTGAATAGGCGCAAGATTAAAAAAATGCTCAACTGATGCTGATTTTAATCTTGAGTGAGGCTATGGTGCTATGCATAGCACGGATGGCTAGTGTACTACGGCTCAATATGGTACTTTTTAAAATCCTAACGGTCGATCCGACCGTTCAATGTGATAACCATATGAATATGTACTTGCAAACTAAATTTTATATTTTTTCGAATTTTTTTACTATTTTTTCAGATAGGTAGAATTTTGATGGTCCAGAATTTTCAAAAAACACTGATTTTTCTACCTATCTGAAAAAATAGTAAAAAAATTCGAAAAAATATAAAATTTAGTTTGCAAGTACATACTCATATGGATATCACATTGAACGGTCGGATCGACCGTTAGGATTTTAAAAAGTACCATATTAAGCCGTAGTACACTAGCCATTGGTGCTATGCATAGCACCATAGCCTCACTCTTTAATCTTTTAGAGGGGCGAAACAGCAAAATTTCCATGTCTTATACTGAGGAAACAATAAGAGATGAAATGTTTGATAAAATTCTACTTAACCATGGAGAGAAGCATGCGAGAGAAGAAATTTTACAAATGCGAGAAATAATGAAACGTGAACAAAACAAAGAGATCAACATTGATCTTGAATCTCTCTCATCCAATGCTCAGAAGCTGTTGCTCGCAATGATCATAAAATAGCCAATGAATTTATAAAAGAAATAAGGAAGCGTCTCCAGTTGGCAATGGTATGCAAAGACTTGCATGTATCCTTAATGATGCACTTGAGGCTCGTTTGGCCGGCACAGGGAGTGAAACATATCGCCAACTCGTCATTTCAACCCGAGAACTTTTGAAGGCCTATCATACGCACATTACAGCCTCCCCTCTTCTGAGGATTTCATATTGTTTTGCTAATGATTACATTTGTGAAGTAGCGGAGAATGCATGGAAGATCTGTATAATTGATCTAGGCATTACTTTTGGATTTCAATGGCCACCTCTTATGCAAGCTCCGGATTACCGGTATCGATCTGCCTCACCCTGGTTTTCGTCCTGCGGAACGAATCGTACAAATAGGAGTGAGGTTAGAAGAATACGCTGAGAATTTTAACGTTCCTTTTGAATATCAATGCATTGCGTCATTATGGGAGTCTGTTTGTATCAAGGATCTTAAAATCGACAGTGATGAAGTGCTGATAGTTAATAGCATGTTTCGCTTTAAACAAGTTAGGGATGAGATATTGGCCGTAGATTGCCCGAGGAATCGAGTTCTCAACCTTATAAAGCAAATGAAACCAAAAGTTTTCATCCTCGGAATATTCAATGCTTCTTTTAGTCTCTTCTTCACTGCACGCTTTAAAAAAGTTATATCGTGATCTACGCAAGTGTTTTTAGTACAATTTGTTTATTTTCTGGTTGGTAAGATTGAGATGTTGAATAATAAATCATTTTCGTGGTATTACTTTTCGGATAATTTGCTGTTTCGTGATTTCATGGATGACGAATTCAATAAAACGTGAATATTTTGATGGGATGATAAAATCTAATGGACAGCGAATCACATCACTTCCAACCTCGATTCGCAAGGAGGAATTGTTAAGACCTGAATCAAAGATTTGAGTGGATTTGAGATAATATAATTGGAGAGATACAGGGACGCAAAAGAGGGAAAACAACAGTTGAAAGTTGAAACTCAATGAATTACTATAGTTCATTTTTCTTGTAACCTTGTCGCCTATGAAAGCCCAATCCTTGGATCACTTCTGATTAGGCAATTAAATCACAGTGCGACACATCAGCGCTACGTAAGCAATCCTGAGCTGAGATGGACAAACGATTCTTCAACGATCTGTTCCTTCTACTCTCAAGTTCTGCAGATCGCGGCCCACCGATCAGAGGTTCCTGAGTGTAACTGCTATGGTCCGCCTTTAATTCACTGGGTCCCTGTGTCAGCCATGTACATCTTTTTAGTTTTTCTGCCCATTTCACTGCCCTTGCTGCCCTTTTCTTTTCCTTCCTCACTGAACCAGTCTGAACTCTGAACCCTCAAAATACAATTATTTTGTTTTCGCCCAATTCAATCTGTGCTCGCGACATAAATCAACCCTCGATGGCCGCGATCGCCGCTTCCTCCACCACTCCACGCCCTCCCTCTGATCTCATCTCCTCCTCCTACTCCGACGACGACGACAATAATTCCACCACCACCAGCGACAGCGACACCTCCGTCGCTCCCTCTCAGCCCCGCGGCCGCTCCTCCGCCGTCGAGTCCTCCATTCTCTCCACCTACCTCAACGCCTCTGGCGAAGCCCTCTCCTCCACCTCCCTCTCCAATCTCATCCCCTTCCTCTCCTCCGCCTCCGGCCGGGGCGGGCCCCACTCTTCCTGCCTTATCTGCCTCTCCCGCATCCGCCTCTCTGATCCCGTCTGGTCCTGCACCTCCTCTTGCTTCTCTCTCTTCCACCTTCCCTGCATCCAGTCCTGGTCGCTCCAACCCCTCCATTCCTCCAATTCCTCCATCCCCTCCAGTTCCACCTGGTCCTGCCCCAAATGCCGCTTCGCCTACCCCAGATCTCTCGTCCCCAGATCCTATCGCTGCTTTTGCGGTAAGCTTGAAGATCCACCGTTAGATCCATGGCTCCTCCCACATTCCTGTGGAGAAATTTGCGACCGACCACTGGGTGTGCCCCACCCGGACAGCACATGCGGTCACAACTGCCTCCTGCTCTGCCACCCAGGCCCCTGCCCTCCCTGTCCCCAGCTGGTCCTGGGTGCTCGATGCTTCTGTGGATCCCACAAGGAGGCAAGGCGCTGTGCTCACAAGCACTTCTCATGTGGGAGGAGTTGCAACAAGCCACTGACATGTGGGATGCACCGGTGCCAGGAAACATGCCATCAAGGAGAGTGTCCCCCATGTAAGGTGAAGGGAAATTACACGTGTGAGTGCGGCAAGGTTCGGGAGGAGCGGGTGTGCTCGGAGCGCAAATTCCGATGTGAGAACCCATGCGATGGGGTTCACGCATGCTCCAAGCACAAGTGTGAAAGGGGCTGTCATGCGGGCCCATGTGGAGACTGCCCCCGGCAGGGAAAGAGAACTTGTCCCTGTGGGAAGCAGGAGCACAAGGAATTGGGATGCGATGTGGAGTCACCAACATGTGGGGCCACATGTGGGAAGTTGCTCAGGTGTGGCCGACACAAATGCCCGGAAAGGTGTCACCGGGGACCATGTGTGGAGACCTGTAGGATTATGGTGGTCAAGTTTTGCAGATGTGGAGGGTCAAAGAAAGAGGTCAGGCTTTTAAAATTTGGTTTTCAAATTCATTTGGCACCACATGTGACGCAATCAGCTGATTAATTTGTAAAAGAAACTAATTTTTCATCCCTTGTTCAGTTTTGTTATTGTTCAATAAAACAAGTAAGTTGGCTGTACATAAGAGTGTTTGTTCCATTGCTAGGATGACCGAATTGATCATAATTAGTATGATTTTGGTTCCTGGCAAATATGAAGCTGTGAGTTTGTGACTTGGTATGCATTGAGGTTAGCATGTTATTGTTGGTTAAAATAGCATGTCTAGAGGTGGTACTGTTACCTTTTCGCCTGGACCCAGTAAAAAGTAGATTGGGCATGGTTCCAAATATATGCCCGGTTAAATTATGGGTATGGTTCTAGATTTAATATTTCCAAGCCGTAACCATATCAGGTTCCACCTGTTACTAAATGCAATTAATTAAGTTCTAGTAGATGAGAGTATAGAAAACATACGATCACTTTCTGCAATTAGGGAAATTAGAAGTTATTATAGCTATCCCTTATTGTTTTGAAATGCATTATGACTTCTATGTTAAATTCTAATTTTATGAATTAATGTAACTACTGTTAGTATATGGATATTGAAGTTGCCTAGTTTGTTGGCATATGTTTCTATTAATTGATATTTTATCAAATTTTAGTTGCCTGTGGTATGCAATTAAAAAATATTAACTTGCAAATTTAATCGCGAAGTAATACCCAATTTAAGTCCTGGATCTGTCCCAGACCCACACTGTAGTTAAGCCATTTATACATAGCAGATCAGTATCCTCAGTATCCTGCATTCCGGACTCAGAACTATTGAACCTGGATTATCTGTTATGTATTATTTGCAGTACCCAGATTTGGACCTGACCGGTGTGACAATGAATAGTATGTGGGTCATAATACAAATAGAAACACATTTATGGTATAAGTTTAGGTTCTAGATATGGCGGAGCACTTGTGACCAGACCCTATTTTGCATGGTACCACCTTTAGCAACATCATCTGATGGGTGGAAGTTCGATTTTTAACTCAACATGCAGGTTCCATGCTATCAAGATTTGACTTGTGAAAGAAAATGCCAGCGATTACGTGATTGTGGCCGTCATGCTTGTAGGCGTCGGTGTTGTGATGGCAGCTGTCCATCTTGTCCAGAGGCATATCATCCAACTTTTCTATATATTTCTTTTTTCTTTTTCTTTTTTTCTTTTTAGTGCGTTACTAAAGTATTTGAAATACTCAGATCTGTGATAGGCGGCTAAAATGCAACAACCACAAATGCCCTTCTCCATGTCATCGGTACTCAACATTCTTAACATAAATACTTTCTCTCTCCTTGTTCATGGTCTATGATTTTTATGGGCAGTGTTGACATTAACATTTAAAAAGATGCCAACTAAAATCGCTTTTACCAAATAAGTGCTCCTTAGTTAACCCTTATTAGTTTCCACTGATAGTGACGATGGTGTTAATCACATATTGTTATTGTTATATGTAAGTATGCTTGTTACTTTTCTTAATTCTCGGACCTTGTTTCTCATGAGTTTCTTGGAGTGCCTTATATATTGGCCGTCACAAGTGCCTCGTATATTAGTCGTCACACGTGTATATTTTCAAGTTCATTCACACTGCCTTTCATCAGTAATGCTACTCCATAAGCAATTTTTTTATTCTTCAATGTCGTCACTTAATACTAAACTGCAATTAGTCTTTGTTTGCTTTGCAGAGGTGCTTGCTCTCCGTGTCCTTTGACGGTGTCAATTTCATGCCTTTGTGGGGAGGCACATTTTGAGGTGGAATTCGGTACTCTCTCATCCGTTAAATGTGGCAATGCTTTTCTTTTACCATTACCATAATTTCTGTAACTTTTGTTTTTGTTATATGGAGAGACTACTACTGGTCATTGTTCGTCTTGTTTTCCTCCGTTTACACTCCAATTCAGAGAGTAACAAAATATATAAAAAAAATAACCTTCGTTAACTTTACCCTCCTATTAAATATTTGACCAAACAAGAAATAATTATAAAAAAATTTCGCTCACCTTCTTTCCCTTCCTCTGCTCCACATCCAAACAAGGTGTTATTCCAAAGAAGCTGAAATAGTTCTTTCGAGTGTTGTTATTTTGCATAATTTCTTCTTAGTACTTAGTAGCTTGACAATTTACTAATTAGTACTTGTTTGGTTGGTGGTAGGATTGATCAATTATCTATTTCAAAATCCTGTAAACAGTTCTTTTATTTCCCAGATTTACCTTGCAAATTTCTTTGTTATGTGTATGCTTTACTCGACTAGGCAAATAACTGTTCGGGACAAGGAGAGTGGTAGGCCTGGTGGCCAATAATTTTACAATGGTTATAACCCGGGTTGGGTTTCATTTCTTGCCTACCCCAACTTGTTTGGGACTAAAGGCTTGGTTGTTGTTGTTGTTGTTGTTGTTGTTGTCGGGTGATAAGCAGCTAAAATCTCACAATAATTAACTATGGTTTCCATAAGCTTAAAAATAAATTGGTTTCTATTAACTAGGTTCCTTGCGGGACTGAGAAGAATCAAAAGCCACCAAAATGCTCCAAAAAGTGCCCCATATCTCGCCTCTGCAGGCACAAACTTCAATCTCGGGTGATTTTTTAGTATTCCTCATAATCTGCTAAAACATTTCATAGTAATTTGTTTCTAACAATAACCATGATCCACATTTATTTATTTATATAATTCATGTTTATAACCAGCCTCACAAATGCCACTACGGAGCTTGTCCACCTTGCAGACTTGTTTGTGGAGAGGAGTTTTCTTGTGGCCATAGTTGCAAAGAAAGGTCAGGAGAAAACAAGTCAACCTCAAAGTTGTTTTTCTTTGTTATTTGTAATTATTTATTCTATTTCATGTAATTTTTTTCTATTTAAATTGGAATGTAATTATGATGTGCAGATGTCATGGCCCCATTCCTCCTCCTAATCCGGAGTTCACTCTAAAACCAAAGAAGAAGAAAATGGGAAGAGTCATTGAGGCTACTCCTGGATCAACATGTCCCCCTTGCAAAGAGATTGTTTTAGTCTCGTGCTTTGGCCAACACCTTGGCCAAGAAAGACCAGTATGGCCATTAAAACATGTTTCAGTACTTATTTTATAAGTATCATTAGGTGTCGTTGAACTTATTACATGTTTGATCATAAGCTTTAAGGTGCTAACATTAGAATTTATCTTTTGTTGGTCGATTTTTAGATGGTCTGTGTTAGCAAGCGACAATTTTCTTGTGAAAATCTCTGTGGAAATCCTCTTCCTTGTGGAAACCATTACTGTACAAAATCATGCCATGTATTGGAGACTCAGATGGGATCGACATATGCTGAGCCCTGTGAGGAATGTACCCTTCGTTGCCAGAAGGTTAAGCTTTCTTATTTTATCAATTTATCTATCTTACCCTATTTTCTAAGTATTGCACAACTAATGGGAAATTACTTGTTTTGGAATATCAGGATAGGCCAACTTGGTGTTCACATTCTTGCCCGTTACCATGTCATGTTGGCAATTGCCCTCCCTGCAAGGCCCTTGTAAAAAGATCTTGTCACTGTGGATCCATGAAACATGTATTTGAATGTCTGTATTATAACACATTAACTGCGGAGGAACAACTAAGGGTGCGAACCTGCAGTGGTCCATGCCATCGGTAATTCTTCACAATTTTTAAAGCTTCTTCCTCATCATCTGAAAAGCATACTATTATATGACTCGATAAGTACCTCATGATTTTGAAACTTCAGAATCATAGGCACACACTCTTTATATTTTAAAAAAGACTGTTGGTTAGGATTAGCAAATATTAAACCTTCATATAAGAAACATAACTTTGATGATCTGACAGTACATATTTTGTGAGAATCCTTTTGTGTGCATTGTTAGCGTTATCTAAAAGGTCCATTGCTTGCCTTCTTTCATCAATGTATTCAGAAATGATCATGCTTTGCATTTTTTGGCCCACTATGTATGGCAGTTCCGTTGACAAGTAAATGCATTGAACCTAAATTTTTGTGTTCAGGAAATTACCAAATTGCCCACATCTGTGCTCTGAGATCTGTCATCCCGGTCAATGCCCAACAATAGATCTGTGTACAAAAAAGGTTGGTTTGGTTGCTTTACTATTTTTATTTTACTCTTGTTTACTAGCTTTACCCATTGACTCAACCTGAAATACAACAGTTCTGTTGGTAAAGAACCTGTATATCTGCCAGCTGCAAATTGTTACTGCATATACAAGGTTTAGGTTCTTTTAGTACCAAAACAATATTTTAAATTTTAATGTTTTGTAAGGTTACTGTCCGGTGCTCCTGCAACACCCTCAAAAAGGAGTTGATATGCCAAGATGTCCTGAAAACATACAAAAATTTGGGCCGAGATCCAAAAGATGTATCTAAGAGCCATTTCGGAGTTGGTCTACTTCCTTGTGGCGCAAATTGCAAAAAAGAGGTCCAGAAGGATGAGTCGGAGTTGCATCTCCGTAAGACTCGTGAGAGCAAAGTATGTGATATGTTTTATCCCTTTTCCTTTATTGCCAATAAGTTCTGTTTCATTCTTCTTTTGCTTTGTGTTTTGGTGCTTTTGGGTTAATTGGTTAGGTTTGGTTTGCACTTTATTTAAACTTGGGTAAATAGGAACCTGGTGTTGAACCTGTGAATGCGCCAAAGCGCAGGAGGAGACGTGAACGTGGGAAAGAGACCAGACAAACTTCAAAATTTGAGGTAAGAAAGGATATCTAGTTATGAATTGCTAGGCTCAAGTCAAGAGGGCCTGGTATTTGAGCTTTTTACTTACACGCTCCATCTGACTTTTACAGGCAATTAAGGCCATTTCCATGAGGTGCTTGTGGGTAATGCTTATGATTTTAGTATTCATTATGTGTGCTTATTGGTGTTACAAAGGCATTTTTTGGCTCTCTGATTGGATGAATGAAGTCGACGAGCAAAGACTGAGGAAAATGTATCCTAGAGTAAACCAATAAAAATATGGTCCTAAGACAAAATTTTGGCCGCTTGGGGTTTCAGAAAGTTCTAAAAAAATTCTTCATTTACCAATTGATAGTTTCGAATGAACATGTAGCAGCAATTTCTGTAGTGAATTGCTGTTGAGTTGGTACTGAATGGATGCTATTTGTCGTTGGTTTATTCATTATTGACTGGTTAGGATATTCTCGGTTTCTATGTTCGTCTCCCTTAATATTTCTTGGTGACGACAAAATGTGTTGTTTTATAACTATGCTTTTATCAAGCAATTACAAAAAAATGAAATTCATTCCCCAATTGTGGGCTTATATTAGCACAATCCTCGTGAACCATTCTTTCGCAGACAATAAAGCCCAGCTGTATGTCTATAGGGCCCACAATGGTAAATTTTGGGTTATAATAGATCGTCAAATGGGACCTAATAATGGGCCTAAGGCTATCGTCTACAAACTGCTAGATATGGTCCTAATTGCACATAGCAGAACCAGAAATACCTTATCGTAGCTGCATTCTCCAACAACCAGAACCAGAAAACTACATAGAAACATGAAAAGCCACATCAACCAAAAAGAGATGTTTTAAAAACAAAAAATATAGACAATTAAAACATGTTTTTCAAACACCAGATATCGCTAGATTGATCGACGGTAAATTGCAACATTATTTACAAAAACAGAAGATGCATCTAATACTATATCATCGTAAAAATATACTATGAAATTTTGTACTTGGCAACATTCTAAATTGCATGGGAGAACAAGAAGAAACTTCAATGCACTTGAGAAGCAACAAAATTTCTTTTTTAAACTACGCATATTTAAAAATTAGGAAAATCATCCTTAGTTTACACATATTTAACAATTAGGAAATTCATCCTTAGTTTACGCATATTCAATTGGGAAAATCATCCTTAGTTCGCCAACAACAGAACACCAAGTTCCAAAAGAACATTTGCACAGTTACACGAAATGCCTCATATAGATAAGATAAAGGGCACCTGCTTGTATTATCTACCCGTGTCCACCACGACCACGTGATCTAGTTTGCTGCCATAACAATATCAAAGAGATAAGTTAGAATTCTCAAAAAATAGAGATATGTTCATTAAACCGCATTTGAATTTTGTCCAAAGAAGAGAAGAAGAAAAAAACTCGTACTCTAATATTGGTGCCAGATTGACCACGGGCACGGCCACGGGCAGCAGGCGGGGGCTGGGGCGAAATTCGCGCTTGTCTTAAAGCAGCATTTTCCCGTGCTCTCTGTGATAACTGAATTGTTCTGCCAGCGCGACTAGCTCCATCTGTAGCGTCTGTCTCAGACGAGGGAGCACCAGAGCCCTGGCTCTCAGCAGCAGCAGCAGGCGAACCACTCACAACAGAACTTTCTGTGTTCTTGCGAACACTACTAGATGAACTTCCACGCAGCGGCAGCCGTACTATTTTTCGAGGACTTTTCTGAACTACAGGAGCAATGACTGGTGTTTCTTCATTGCTCTTTGCACCCTCATCTGCAATTTCAGCACTCTCGCTTCTCTCATCTGTAATCTCACCTGGCTCAGCTGCCGGTTCTGGGGCTGCCGGTTCTGGGGAAGCCGGTTCTAAGGTTTCTTCCGTGTCATCGGTACGAGTAGGGGTGGATTCAGGGTTGTTGTCACCTTCTCCAAGAATATCATCCTGTAGTTGATCCGGCTCCTCAGGCAGTTCACCTTCCTCCCTATCATCCTCCCCCTCTGATGGTAAGTTTTGCTCAGCTTCGCCCTCCTCAGTTTCTAACGGTTGTTCCTCCTCCTCTTGGTTCTTTCCCTCTAACTCCATCTCGTCCTTGTTAGTTGAATCCTCCTCCCCTGTCGCCTCGATAACCTCTTCTCCACCTTGCAGATCAGCATCCATTTCTTCAGCACTGACTTGTGCATCAACATTGTCTGAAGGTACCACTGGTACTTCAGGTATTATAACCTCTGGGATTTCAGGCGATGTAGGAACAGCAGGTACAGCAGGTACAGCAGGTACAGCAGGCACAGTTGTTGGTTCAGTATCTTGAGAAACATCAGCTGCTTCTTTGTGTTTCTTTTGAGGGGGAGCAGCAGCCTCAGAAATATCAACAGCTGCTTCTTGTGTTGCAAGCTCTTCTCTTGGATCAGAAGAGGCCCCACGCTTGCGCAAAAGCGATGTAGTGGCTGGAGGGGCTGGAGGCTCATTGGATGATGTTGTGCCGGTCTTGACCTCTTCGGTTGCGGCCAATGATGACTCGGCTGCTGGCATCTCGGTATCAGTAGGGGGCTCCTCAGTCACTAAAGCAGGTCTAACCAGCCTTCTTACAGGCTTGCGCACTTCAGTTTTTGTAGAGGTGATCGCTGTTCTTCTTTCCATCAATTTTGCTTGGGGAATTACTGTCCTTGCCAGTGGAGCAGGTGTAGCTTGACGAGCTGATACAAATAAAAAAATTAATTGGTTAGCACAAATCAGCTTCCACAAGAAACGAGAAAATTACACTATTCAACAAATACGAAAAGATGCTGAACCTATGAAATTAGGCAAATATTGAAAATACCCAAATAGTATAATATTTTTAAGGAGAAACCAAGTGAAGGAACAAAACAGAAGCACCCAAACATTATAGAAGCTATTAAATCAAACAAAGAGGAACAAATAAAAAGATAGGTTCCAAAACACACTACAGATATGTTGTTTACACAGTAGAGTGCCATGTGCCTCAACTATCGCAACATTGAAATAGAACTTCATAGAATCGTTGAGACTTGGAAATATTCAAGCAAGATCAGGACAATAACCTTGAGGTTGAAGGGCCTCCGAATAAGAGATTTCAGGGGTTGCCAAAGGACCGCCTTGCCCCTCCTGTAGTGATGAGGCAGCACTTGATTCAAGGCTAGTCACAGAGTTGAAATAGGCATTGATCTGCTCATTAAGTGTGCCTTGAGATGGGATCTGGGATGCTGCAAATCCTGAGCTCTGAGGTTTAAAAAAACAAAAAACAAAGAAGAGGTGAGACCCAAAATTCTCAACCCCAACTACAACTTGTGACTAACATCCAGCAGTTTTGATGATAAAGTAAAGACCACAGAACTCATTATTATCATATACCCAAGCATAACAGCTACCACCTGTATAGATGCCATATGACAATCCGTATTTTTGTAAAAAAAATAGGCTTCTTAGATATGGAAGTCAAAATTCCCAACAGATGCAGTATGAACTAAAGATGAATGAATAGACCACAGACATGCTACAGACCCCATTTGTGGTGATACAAGTTGGTAAAATTTATGGTTAAGAATCTAAAAATGTACCTCCAAAAGCATAGCTATATGCTGCTTGTGCTTAGCAAGTTCCTCTTCCACCTTTTTCTTCTCCTGCAAGCAACAATACAGACTGTCAAATTTGAAGGTAAACATGTCCACTAGGCATGCTAACTTAAACAACAAAAGTAACCAAACAAAAAATGGAGCTGCAGAATCAGAAAATTAAAAATTAAAAATAAAGAGAAGTCAAATAGCAACTAAAAACTCCATCCAACACTACAGAATCACACGATGGGGCCATAGGGGGGCCAAGTAGCCCCAATACACCGGGATAATATATGTCAAGATTGATGTGAGCAAATCCAAAATCTGTAGATTTTCACGACTGTTCTCTAGAGGATCAAGAGGCAAAAAAGTTCTATCCAACAATACAGAATCACACGATGGGGCCATGGGGGGTGGGGGGGCCAAGTAGCCCCAATACACTGGGATGGTTATATGTCAAGAGTGATGTGAGCAAATCCAAAATCTGTAGATGTTCAAGACTGTTCTCTAGAAGATCAAGAGGCAAAAAAAGATGAAGACACCAACTCAATTACATTGATAAATTCTAGAGCATTCTTTTGACCTTGCAATATTATACTAAACTCCGAACTGTGTGCATTACTGGTGACAGAGAACAGCATCATCTTTTCAGACTAAAGTTCTGTTGAGTTTGGATCTCCACATATTAATGCAAAGGATGAGTTGTGACAACTCGACCAAAAACCTATGGTAGAAAAATCCTACTCTTTTCTGAGTAATATCATTTACGAGGCCTATATTTTTTTTTTGCCAAAATTACATGACAGCGACAATAACTACGGACATTGATGAAATATGCCTTGTATATGCTTCTAACAGATAAGACCACAAACACGCATGGTTAGGGCAAATAGGATATTGTTGCTGGTCCAATCACAAGGAAGATAAGCTTCAAGAGAATGATTAGAACAATTAAGTACCACAAAGTAATTTCAATAGGATATTTTCTGCTGTGATTTGTTAACCTGTATTCTGGGGCAAAACATGCTCATACTGTGTAACCATTATAATCAAGTAAAACTCAATCGATACGATGATATCTAAGAAGCATAACAGGCTACTCCAAACAAACCCTTGTTACAAAAGATATTAAAAAAATAAAAACTATATAGCAAAAAGAGAGGATAGAGAAACGCTTGTTACAAAAGACGCTTGTTAAAAAAAGAAAACTATATAGCAAAAAGAGAGGATCGAGAGAACCGTTTGAACGTTTCCGGAAAGCTTTAAAACTATCTGCTCGCTATTTTTCCGCCTTGATTTCTCTTTTTCTTTGTCTTGTCGCTCCCGTTCTAAAGTTTTTTCCAGGATCTGCTTCATAAGATTTAATCAAGTATCAAATGAAAAAATAAATGCAAACAAAAAAAAGGTGTCTTGATGCAATATGGACCTGAATCCTAGTGTCTTTCTCCCTTGCAGCTTGATCAGTTGATGCTTCCCCCATGGATTTCTTGCCTGTTAAAACTTCATCAAGTTAAAATTAAACCCAAAAAATAAGGAATGAACAAGACAGCACAGTGCAAAAGTAACAGGCCAGTACTTGATTTAAGTTCTTCTATCTGCTTCAATAGGCCCTCCTTTTCTCTACATAAAACCTCCTTTTCTCTAATTAGGCCTTCTTTTTCTTTAATTAGGCCTTCTCTCTCTTTGTTAATATCTTCTTTCTCCTTTAGCAGTGCCTCATTCCTTTTCTGCAAACATAATTGTGGTTCAGCACGACACCAAGTGCACAACAATACAAGATCGTAACAAAGTAAAAAAAAAAAAAAACTAACCTTAAACATAACTACAACCCTCTTATGCTTATCATTTTCTCCTCTTAGATTAACCTACATATTGTACAAGATTCAACGAGTTGTGATGATTGAACATGAAATATTTGTAAAAGAGATTATATTTTAGAGTAATAAAGTTATATTGCACCTCCATTTGAAGAACATCATTCAACTTATTTTCACGCTCAGCTAGATCTGCCTGACATTTAGCAAGATTCTCTTCCAATTTCAATACAACTTCTTCCTTCTCCAAAATGTGATTCTTGGCTTGCTCAAGCTCTTTGCAATTATCAGCCAAAAGCGCCTACACCCCACAGAAAGATATGTTTTTGATGAATAATGGCAAATAAAAAATAAAATTGAGCTGACCCAAGGTAAAAAGCAGTGGCTATCTGTTCTTGCTCAAACAACAGAAGTGCTCGTTTCCGAAAGCTTCACCTTTATGTCAAGGATGTGTTTAATGACAATTTTAAGCAATGAAACTTCCAACATGGTGTGTTATAGGCAGAAATAGGTCATGTAAGAGACATTATGGCAAACTTGTATCTCAAAATAGCTGTAAATATAGATTTTCTTTGGCTCGGTCCTTTTTTCATGCAGTAAAAAAAATTTCGACACAAAACACCTCCTTTGACAAGGATATGACATTCTCATAAAATGAAGATCTTTTCAGTTGGTAGCTCACTTTCTAAATAAACGCCTTGGTATACCATGTTTCAGACCTGACAATTGAGTACCTAATATTGTCCTACAGAACCACGCACCTTGATACGATGAAGTTCGTCTTTTATGTGCTCGTGTTCCTTGGGATCAATATTTTTGCTACTTTCAACCAACTGCAGGAGAAGTATGAGATACTTCATGAAGACGAGCCAAAATAAAACAAAACAACTTACTTAAACCTAGTGATTGAAAAATGTACCTCCTTTATCCTGTTATGTAGATTCTCTGCTTCTATCCTTTTCAACTCAAGCTCTTTTTGACATGCTTCAAATTCTACCTGCTTCTCCAAAAGGATATTGCGCGAACTTTCAGCTTCAATTTTAGCCTTTTGTGCCTCCTCACGGAGTTTCTAGGAAGGAAAAGAAAGCTTTAGCTGATTATATGACATTGCATATCGTTTGGGGCTTGGTTCTTTCAATACAGAGCTATAAGCACCAAATTCAGCTAACCTGGCATTCGTCAAAGTTTTGTTTGTTCTCTTCTCGAAGCTGAATGTTGCTTTCCCGAAGCAAATTTATCTCCCTTACCTAAACAATAGGTTTTAGCAAGTACAACCAATGAGGTTTCAAAAAGAACAAATGATTTATAACAAGTAGCTTTTGAACATATGAGTAAATACCCAAATCACAATAGAGAAAAAGAAAAATACTGAAATATGAGTAAATACCTGATGCTGCAAAGACTTAAACTCATCATCCTTGAACATAGTAGCTTTTGCATTCTCAGATTGGGAACGAAGCAAAGCTTGAGCATCTTGCGATGCCCTGACTGCAATATCCAGCTGGATGTGGGGAAAGATTCAGGTTATAAGAGAATTAAACAAATAAAATTTATAGAAGCAAGATAAGTATGTTAAAAACATAACAAGTGACAAATACAATAAAAAAAACGCACTTCAGATTGAAGCCGCGACTTCTCTTGTTTCAGCAATGACATTTCTGTTTCAGCCTGCAACAAAATAGGAAGATATATCAAAATGATTAATACATCAACAATGAAGAACCTCCACGAAAAAGCCAAAAGAAGAAGTATAGTAGCACACTTACTATTTCCTTTGATCTGCGTAAATAAGAGATAACATTCTGCAAATCACTCTCTCCTTTTGAGTCAACTGAATAGCCAGAAGAAGTTTGCTCCTTCTCAGCCAATCTGATGTGCAAAGACTCAAGCCTACTGTGTAATAGCTTATTCTGAAATCCATAGAAGATGAAATAAATTGTTAGCAAAAGTATTGCTAAGAATATACAAGGATAGGCTGTGACTAATCAGAACTAATTTGTTTGCAATTGTCCATATTTAAACGTTGATGGAATATTCAATGACACTCGAATTGCATGAAATTTGATACACGACCAATCTAACCCATTTTAGAAAAAATAGTAATAATGACAGCATTTCTGTAAGAGCTGAAAGCACAGCATCAATAATAAATCAAAAGTCAATAATAAAATAAATGGCAAACCTGTTCATTTGTCTCGTTATATTTTCTCAGACTTTCATCCCTCTCCTTCTGCAACTCTTGTTTCTCGTACTCCCATGATCCTTTCAAATTTTCCTGAAAATTCATTTAAAAGCATCAAAAATTGTCTAATCAAATCCAGCCTAAACAAAAAAAATCCAGTTCAATAAGAAACTTTTACATTAGTATCTCTAAAGTATGGAAATCATGCAAGCGGAGCTTACATTTTCAGCCTTTTGGACATCTAAATTCTCCCGAAGCTTTGCTAATTCACTTTGTAAAGCAGACAGCTCTTTTGAGGTGCTTGTGAGCTCCTGGATCGTCTCAGCTTGCATAATCACCTGCATAATCAGAGAACATAATTATTTAACCTTTTCAACTTATGGCAACCAAAGATCCTGAAACTGTAAATGGATACTAACCGAGATACTAGAAATCACAGTCGAAACTAAGGGTATATTATGTAATTGTTCTTGTGGACCGTCCGATTAAAAAACAGAAGTCCTAGATTGCACCATTCTTAGGGGTATATATTGTAGCTGTCCAATTTTGATCCAAAAACCAACATGCTTATTTTTTTTTTGGAACATTTTTATATATCTAGAAAAGCAATCTCAAGATTGCCAAGTCTAAGTATGATTTACCTGTCTCTCATAGTTGTCCTGGGCAATACGCCAGCGTTTGTGCTCCCTATCAAGGTCATCCTTCATAGAGGATACCTGTGTTTGTAGCGTCTCTATTTGTACTCTGCAACAATAAAGATTATAAGAACAATAAAATATTACATGGTCTATTACTTTACTAGAGAAATATTGAAGTTCCTTAAAACAAAAATAGCTTACAATTTCTCAGATATCTCATTCTTGAGTACTGAAATTTCAAGCCCAAGCGAAAACAACTGTTTATCTTTCTCTTCCATTTCTGATGCAGCCTCCTGGCACTTCGAATTGTAGATCTTCTCTAATTCGGACAACTTGCTTCTCAAAGAAGTCACTTCATCCTCCAAAGACTTCTTTAATTTCTCAGCCTGTGAAAAAGACAAGAAAATTTCAGATCACTACAATTGTGCACAACAGCCATAAGCAAAATTGTAGTGCCTTTACACCTCTGCCTTGTACTCCTCATGCACAGACTCAATTTGTTTCAATGCGGCTTCATTTGTTTGTGCAATCTCTTTGTACTGAAATAGAAGATTTCAAGAAAATGTCAAAAGCAAGGCAAATACAATAAAAATATGATAAAAATTGAGAAGAAAAACCAGAGGAAAAAAATTAACATTTGGACAATTAAAAAACCTGTAGCATGTAATTCTTGTTAGCTTGGGCCTCCTCTCTCACCTTTCCCAGCTCTTCTTTCACTTTCCAAAGGTCGTCATCAACCTGTAAATAGACAAGAATTTCATGTTTTTTACATTACTCATATTGGGTAACTTATTTTGAGAAGCAACATTCAAAATAATACCAGTACAAAAATGTGATCCCCAGATCACATGAGTTTATGGAATCCATTCAACAAATTGTAAATTAAGAAGCCACAAGTTCCTACTTGATATTGTATCTACTACAGTATATTAAGCAAATGGAAAGTGACAAAAGTACAACTATATGTGACTGTGCACATGGCACATGGCACGTGCAAAAAAAAAAGATCCTTGTAATGAAAATGAATAGCATGGAATTAAAACATAATTTGGAGGGAAAAAAAAAACTGTATGGTTCCATTAATATACTGCGCACCGGTCCCTTGGTATATAGGCTCTAAAAACAAGTTAAAGCAGACTTGGGCAACATACAAGTTAGACAGTCTAAAACAATTAAAAATAATCAGTTACCACATCGGCAGCCGCCAGAAAGTTATTACCCCTGCCACTCTGCAGAAATAGTAGTGCTTATTAACAGAAGTCATAAACAATAAAACAAACCAAAATCACAATCGACAACAAGATACATAAAAAAATGTTGATACATGTGATTCTATAAATTCAAGATCAGTTATATCTGAGGATGATATTAAAATAGAAACTGCCAGACCTATCCAGAAACAATTAGTAGCTTCACATTAGACAAGGAAAACAAGACAAAGATATGTACCTTTCCTCCAGATTTACCCTCTAGGCCAGAACATTTGGTCTGTTAAACAACAGAAACCAGGTTAAGAGAGAGAGAGAGAGAGAGTCAAAATAATCATCCAAATTTGATCTAAAAAATATTAAATTCTGGAATTTTCAAAGAATCAAGGTCGGTCCAGAGCATGAAATGGTCAGACCAGCAAGTACTAGCATCCTTCTAGGTCTCTTTATTGTTTAGTGTATGATCTAGAGTCAATTTTCCCAACTAATTGTGACGTTTAACAGGCCTTGCCATTTTTATTCAATTATCAAAATGCAAAGGTCTCTTAAACAAGGTACTGAGTTCTGACAATAGCATGTAAGGATCCAGCCACATTTAATCCTTGGAAACAAAAGGCATCAAATACACATACCTCAGCGACAGCAGCTCGTGTTTCCGCCAAAGAGACAGACCGCCAAGCATCAGACAGTTCCTTTCTCATTTCCTCAACTTGTTTCATTGAAGTTTCAATAGTCTTTTCCTTCTCAGCTGTTAAAGTGCGAACACGATCTTTCTCTTCTTGAAGCTCTTTTTTAGCTTCTGCCCATTCTTGCTGAAATAAGAAGGATTCAACAGAGTGGCGTACGTAAGTGAATGGTGCAACCAAAAAGAATGCTGCAATGCAAGGTTTTATCTAACAGATTGTGTTTAATAAAACTATAATTGACATGAACTAACTTGCATGACAATATTACAACTCAATGCTAATAGGATTAATCCAGCATAAAAGGATTTTGTTAGTAAAACAACTGGATTCAAGAATTATAGTATTGGATAACTCATCAATGACAAGCGTCATTTAAGCATTAACAAAACAGAAGCCTTACTTCCAGTCGTTTTATGTAGTCTGCTTGTTTCTGTCGTTCTGTAGCTCTTGCACTCTGACATAACCACACAAAGATAAATCAGTCGAGTGACACATAGAAGGAATTAAATGAAAGATGCATAGAGATGAAATACCTCGCGAACCTCCTCGGTGGTCTGAAGAGTGTCAAGAGTTGACTGCATTTAGAACAATGGATACTAAGTTCAATTGTACAAGAAACAGCAGAGAGCATATAATCAATTAATGAGATAACTAATAAATTAGTAACCTAACCTGAAGACGATGCACTTTATCTGACAGACTGCGAACTTCTTCCGTTGCTCGTTTTTCAGAGTTCGCCAGGATTTCCTTCTGATGCTTCAAAATGGAGACCTGCATATATTAGCCTAGAGAATCAGCAATTATCTAGCGAGTGCAACAAGTGGTTCAATGTTATTTAAGACATCGCTAGATTGCATGGCAAATGGATATGAATAGAACAAAGAATAGAAGTTTGAACAATGCAGTAACTAATTTATTATCTGGCAGTACAGAAAAGAACTTCACCATGAAGATTTAACAAAAAGAAGAAGGAAAAGGACAAGATTACCTCCAGAGAAAACTTCCTGGCATTCTCCTCAGCAGCTTGTACAGAGTCGGAACTGTCACGAAGCCTCTTTTGGTAATCAACTATTAAATGCATCAGCTCCATATTTCTAGCTGAACCCGCATTAGCCTCTTTCCTCTACACCGTATAAAGTTTGACCAGAAAGCATAAGAAAATGCAAAATGGATCGTCAACTAAAATCATTGCACCTTGATTTCAATAGATAAACAATAGAAAGGTGCAACTAAAAACAAAATCCCCCGTGCAATGAAAAAAGAATAAAGGAATAGTAAGGACCTGGTTGTCAAGCTCCGCCATGGAACTGTTAAGCCGCTCTTTGGAAAACTCAGCTTCTAGTGCAATTTTATCACGATCTATCCTCAGTGCTGTAGTCTCACTCCTAATGCAGAAATGATATAACACGTATTTAAGAGGAAAATATCTACTAGATTTCCAAAATATTACAAATAAGATGTGAAGAAAATTCAATAAAGGAAACATGAAAGCAGTACCTTAATGCCGTCAAGTCCTCCTCAAGCTTTCTGGCACGTTGCACAAGTTGGTTGTGTTCGTTCTTTGAAACTTCAGACTGGGTAATTAATGAGAAAATATAGCCAATTCAAACATGAAGAACAGATTCAACCAAAGACCATGATTAAAATACTAAATTAGAATTGCAATGTAAACTGACCTGGGAATTCTCAATTTGGAGCACAATACCTCCATTTCCTTCTGAAATAAAAAATTAAAAAAAAATCATTAAAAACATTTGTAGCATTATAACACAGAATGTATAAATTAACTACGTACTTGAGAACAAGAGAGAACAATGCATTAACGAGGAAAACCTACCCGGAAGACCCTTAGGCAATGCATCACTACTGATGCGACTCTTGCGCTCTTCTTCGTACAATCTTTTGTACATTGCAACCTACACAAAAAGGACTCACTTATATGTTGAAATGCATGTGCTATGTTCCAAAGAAAAAGTAAGACTAATCATGTAATTCATATGAGTAGTATCAAATTATATTACAGAGGTGTGAAGAGACTCTATCATGCACCGTTGTTCCTCTGATCTCTTAAGCACAGCTTCCATTTTAGAAGCTGCCTCGTCGTTCAATTTTTGCATTTCAATTTCGAAACCCTCCTACAAAGCTCAAGAGTGAAATTATTTCAGTCACAAGCACTTCCTGAAAAGACAGCCAGAAGAATCCCAGGAAAAAGGAAAGGGAAAAAACACAAATACTAACCTGAAGTTCTTCATCTCTTTTCTCCAGCTCAGCAGAGAGTCTCTGAACCTGGCTTTGAAGTTCCACATTTTGGTCAACTAATCCATTAATGTCTCTAAATGTCATCTGCATCATTATATCAATAACTTCATAAGGATGCAATGAATTATTAATAATAATTGTTTGAAGCAGCAGATTACTAACATGTCCACTTGGATCACTGACATAAATGTCATCTTCCACACCCGTTATGCTTGCAGAAAGAGAAGTACTGCCACACCTAATTTGGATATCTTGACATTCTTTCAAAAGCACTGCTACCTATCATTTTCAATAGAGGAAAACATTAAAATAAACAATGGACCAACAGAATGACAGACCAAAAGCCTCAATTAAATCACATTTAATAAAGCATGATGAAAATAATGATGTTTGCAAGTGAGCCAAGTGTCAAAACTTCACATAAAACTTACACACATTTGTTTTGCAACAGTGAGATATATCATAATCAAATACATGATAAAAACAAATATATTCTTACTTGCTTTGTGAGATCATTTATCTCCTTTTGCGCAATATTGTTATCACGTTCACGCCTTTTCAACTCAGACTGAAACAAGCAATATTATAATAAGAAAGACAAAGTGAAAAATAAGAAGCCTCGGCTTTTCTAGTAGACTGTCTGAGAGTAATGGCTACGGAATACAGGTCAAGACCTTTGGATAGTTGTTAGTGTTTTGGATTTCTGTTTCAACATGCTCTTTTAGAAGGGCTCTTCTTCATACTTTTTTCCTTCTCCTTGGAACTTGCTTCATCCCATTAAATCACTCAGAACCGTACATGTCAGGATTTAAACTTTGCCTAAGAATATGAGATTACCTTCAAACTCCTAATGGAGTTCTCAAAATTTTCATGCTCCAACAGTGCCTGCTCAAGTTTTTGATTAAGCAAGGTGTATGCTTCAACCATCCTCTCATGCTCAGCTAATATAACAGCAAAAAAAAATGAATAATTAAGCTTACAGACAAGTTAATAATCCAAGAGGAAAATTTAGAATATCAAAATACTGGGAATAAACTAGTACGAAAACATTGGTAATAAAAAAGTTAAATAAGCTCGTCAATAACCAAAGAGATGATATAAAAATAGAAAGGCACCTCGTTCATCTAAGATTAGTTCAGCTTTTTGTTCAATTTCACGCAAAACCTGCATAAAAAAGGAGGATTATCTTAGAACTTAACTCAAAATTGTTCAAACTAAACTAGTCACTTACTATTAATAACAGTTCTTCAAATATTCAACTTCAATTTAATAATTACAAAATCCTAGCAATGGAATAAAGCGGTACAAAGAAGTGCCTCAGTATTGACAGCATATCAGGCACAAGACCTAAAAAAAATTAAAAAGCTGAACCGAAGGAGCATATTTATTTGCTTTTTTTTATGAAAAGAACCCGCAAAGCATAATCTAAGCACAACACATCTTTAAAAAAAGGCTGAATAATACCCTCTCAAGTACAGCCTCAGCATGTCTCCTGCCCCATCTCTCATGTCGCAGGGCATCAGCTGCATCTTGGTATTGCTCATACATTTTCGCAAGCTGAATAAGAAATAATCAGACTGTGAGACATAAGCATATAAACATAAGCAGCTGACCAATTAAATTTCAATAGAAAACGAAAAGAAAGCAGTAAGCCGTACACTCCAACCCTCACGGAGGAGGGAAGCTGCTAATGCTGTCCCTGAAATGCCAGCAGGAGCTTTTGGGACAATCATTTGATCATCCCCGTCTTCTCTGAGGATACCACCATCAGAAAGAACTCTACAGCATGAAACTATTATTAGACCTCTGTTACAACAGTACAAAAGATAAAGAAATAAGAATAGCCCGCCTTAAAAGGGGGGTGTTAAATCTGGACTTACAGTTCTTGCATAGCGGAGTCCGATTGAAGACTGGTCATTGGAAGAAGGCTCAGCTCAGAACTCTTTCTGACACTTTCAATCTCCATTTCACGCTTCTCTAGTTTCTCTCTCATTTCAGCAGCTTCCTATTATTACACCATAAAATTGGGTTAATACAAGTAAAATACAGTTTGTTAGAAAAATTAAACTTGGTGTAACTGCATACCTTTTCAAGTTTATTCCTGATTGAAACTTCTTTCTCGAGTTTCTCTTTGTAATCATCTTCAACTTGAGTCAAATGAGTCTGTTGTGAGATAAGTAAACAAGGTTTCCTCACTGACGCCACTATCACAATAACTGTTCACATGTTAAAAAGAAAATTTTATCTTGAGTTGAGATATCACCTCTAAAGCTTTAATTACCCCATCGAGTTCTCCTGCCTTTTTGGACCACTCGCCTGAGCTTTCTTTGTAGAGTCCTACAAGCTTTGAAACCTGTAGAAGGAAACCAAATAAGAAGGATGAGCAATGTGACAATACTGCATGATTCGCAATAACATATAATGTAAATAGGGTATACCAATGCAAAGGGATGAGACGTACCGTTGCCAGCTCAGCACTGAGACGTTGTTCATTAGTGGCAGCAGTTTCTTTTGATTGTAACAGCTCCTAAAATAGTCAAGTGAAGAAAAAAAAAATAGTTCGTCATTTTGTAGCTTTTATTGTGAAGGTCGAGTGATATATTAGAAACATAGTGCAAAATTACCTTCTCCAAATAGGTAACTCTTTGCTCCAGTTCAGCCACTCTCTCTTTCCTCCACTTCGAAGAAACAGACGATTCTCTGAGTTCTCTTTCAAGCTGAAAGGTTGAAAGAAAAAAAAAAGACAGAAAGGAGGTCAAATTTTCATAATCTCATCCAATCTTTTGCCACTAGGGTCTCAGCAGACAAAAACACAAGAATACTTACATCAGCTATTCTCGCTGACATTTGAGACTCCGAATCCATATTTGATTTGCGCATTTCAGCAAGAGTGTTGCTTTTTGCTTTAAGCTCTTCATCAAGCCAGCTGTTATGCTTCTCAAGAAGTTCTTTCTCCTACTCAAAAAATGGCAGCAACAGTCAGTTACTCCGCTGAATCTTCTTGGGTAAATCATTACATGTATCACAACACACAATATCTTTATTACATGTATCTTATTTAATTGCATATATCACAACATACAATATCTTAAGACTGGCCATATGTAAATTATTACGTACAATCACAAAAACTTAGCAATCTTTGCATAATTTAGTAACCCGCTACTGCACAATTTTAATTCATCTTTATTTAGACCTCTCGGTTGGTCAGATACTATGCACACAAAAAAAAGGAAAAAGTTGCCATGCCAGAATGACATATTACTTTCATGACTATGACCTACTACTACACATTAAATTCCATTTCATTCATCTATAAAGAATAAACAACCCTTAAAGAATAAATGTTACTTTCATGGTTTGGACCTACTACTGAAAAATTAAAAAAAACCTTCAAACTACTTTGTCAGAAAATGCTAGAAGTTAATATTACTATAGGACAACTCCAGATGAGAAAACTTCAAATCTATACCAGACTAATACGGTTGCATGTAGAATGGCATCGCGACAACTCTCTTTCGATTTCTTGCAACCTCATCTCCTTGGCAGCAGCATTGTCTGTCAAAACCACCTGTCACAACAAAGAAGCAAACAATTAGAAGTTGAAAGGTATTATTAGCATTCATACACCTTCAAACTACTATCTTATCATACAAAAAAAGTATGGTTAAACTTACTATCTTATCAAGATAACTCTGAATTGTGGAATTCTTCTCCCGAATTTCAGTATCCTTTTGCTCAAGAAGCTCCAGTGACTGTCGTTTGGATTTTTGCAATTCGTTCAACTCCACTGTCAGTCTTTCAATCTCTCCGTCTTTCCCAATCTGTAATTTCAAGCACCAAGCACGCACATAAGAACTTCAGCAATAAAAGAAACAGGTATACAGAAACCCTAGAAACCATCAGGTGCTTAGCTACGAGTACAAGTGCAAGCTCTTTCGGAAAAAAAACAATGAATATGCCTTGCAAGTGTGCATGCATTTTAAGATTGTTAAAGAGAGAGGGTCACGGTATTTTGAATACAATAGAATTTTTCAAGCAATGGAATATACAATCTTAGAGGGAGGAAAATAAGAAAGGTAGGTATGGGCAGAGGAACATAGCGTGCTTACAGCCTTGAGATGGAGCTGATGCTTCTCGGCCTTAGCCTCAGCAAGCACCGACGCGTGTCGCTCCGATGATGCTGCCAGCTGCGCATTCTCAGATCGTAAAAGATCGAGATCAGCTGAGAGAGCGTCATATCGCTGCTCAAGAATCGCGCACGTCTGTTCAGATGAGATGGAGGCAGCGTCGGCCTCGGCTTTCACCGTTTCGAGTTGTCTTCGGAGGTCCCGTATCGCCGCGTCCGCCCGCTCGGCCACCGCGCCGGCGTCATGCGAGAGCGCTCGGAACTCCTCCTCCGAGAGGAACAACGGCATGTTTTCTGACGCGTCAGCGCAGGGAGTAGAATGCGAGAGGAGAGGCGGATGGTTCGATGGTGAGAGAGTTTAGGGTTAGGGTTTTACAAACGGGAGGTGAAAGAGGGACGGACGGAGGGACGGACGGAGTGAAGGGAACGGGAAGAAGAGGTTTTATTGGGATTCAGATTTCTGAGGGGTTGCCTTTGCCTGGCTTCGCTTTGGCTCAGCAGGTTAATTGGATACAGATTTTAACAGTAAAATTTTGTCGCAAGCAGCGACAGCGTTGAGGTGAGATTTTTTTTTTTTTTTTTTATTTAGGCCATAGTACCCTCGCTTCAAAAAAGCTGCTTTAGGTGAGATATTTTTTTTATTTAGACCATAATACCTTTGCTTCAAAAAAGGAAGTTCATAAGAATTAAAGATACTATTTTGAATCTTTCAATTAGAAAAGTTATGAGCAGTGATATCTTCAAACATTGATTATCTGAGAATTTCATTAATGATTCGATCCACATAAAGTGATATATTTCTGAGATCATACATTGGTGTTTCTACTTTGTCAGGGAAAGATACTGTATTCCTTGTCTGGTGCTTGAAATCCAGAGTTCTTTAGTCCTCGACTATTATATTTTTTGAGAAATTCGTTTATGGAGTCATTTTTATTAATATCCAAAGTTAATTAGAAATTAATAAAAATGCCTGCTTGATTTTATTAAAAATGTCCATACCGGTCAGAAAATGGCCGGTTCCTATTTAAATTAGGTACCGGCTATTTTCTGACCGGTACCCTCTTTTTTCTTTTCTTTTTGGTTTAGACCCAACAAATTATACTGTTTTGAACCCTGTTTTTTTGTTTGTATCCAACTACAATTATACTACATATAAAAAACTATAATGTATCGGAATTTTAAATCATAACAATATTATTTCTTATAACGCGGCGATTTGGCCGGATCTGGACCAGTCACCGCAGACGGAGTGGAAACCTGACCAATATAAGTATACGGAACGAACTCATTGTCCGATGCTGGAGGCTCTGGATCAACCTTCTTTTTTTCGAAGAATAGCCGTAGGGGTTTTCCACAAAGTCATCATCCGAAATTTCATACCAAATAGGCTGTCTAATAAATTCCTCCGTCATACATATTTGACAGTTATTTTTATTACGGCATACTTGACAGTTGTTTTTTTCTCCCTCAATTTTACCTTGATCACTACTTGACCCTCCTCTCGCCAGGCCATGATAGGACAACATACCTCGCTCTCTATTGTTCATACTTTTGACCCCTTCAAATATCGTCATTTTCGCCAAAAAAATCACATTCTCTTTCTCTCTATCCCTTCCTCCCTTCCTCTTCACGGATTTGAGATAATTGTCAGGGGGAGAGAGAGAAAAATAGATATTTATAGGGTCTAAAATATAATAAGGATACCGGCCATTTTACGGCCGATAATTAAATAAATATGGTATTTAGTATTTTGTGTTTAGTATAATTTAGTGTACTTAGTATTCTGCGTAAGTATTTTCTGTTTATATTTTATGTTTTAGTATAATTTAGCGTACTTAGTATTTTGCGTAAGTATTTTCTGTAAGAAACATGTTAGTTGCAACACAAATAATCAAGTAATATAGGATAATAGATAAGAGATACGACTTACTTGTGCAGGTCTACGATGGTGGACCTCGGCAAAGATGGGTCTACGGGAATGAACGGCGGATGTCCAAACTGGCAGAGTACCTAATCTGGATAGTGGTGCTCCACTATCTAGAAATGTACGAGTGGACCTTTGTAGTACCACATCTCCCGAGACTGGAAACAAATCACCGGTGTGCGTCTCGAGACGCCATCGCTCGACCAATCCTGCGATGAGAGATGCATTGATGATACCACTCCCAGTCCGCAAGATGTCCACAACCTGGTATAGACCCAGATTGACGAGGTACTGGGCCATCAACTGGTAGTACTACATGTGAACGCACCGCATCTTCACATCTAAAAGAAACGTGTCTTACATTGACAAATTTAATCCACATAGTGTTAACACATCAAAATTTAAACTCAAGAAAATTTGAAAAAGTAAAAAAAAATATGTACCTTACGAGAAGCCAGTGAGACTCGGTGCTCGCAGTGGGGCACCCACAGAAGAGTACTGAAATGCTCTGTGCTGCCGGTCTCGATCGGCTCGTCAACTATAGGTGGTAATGGACGAGTCCTAGGCCGTCCTCTAGCCATCCTAATTTCGGTAATAAAATTCTGTTAACTTGGGCAAAGTAAACCCTAATTCCTAATTTCGGTAAGTAATGCAAATAAACGGCTAAAATAGGCTTAATTACGCTAAAATATGCACAAATAGGGCATTTGCGATTAAATTAACCTAAAGCATGCTAAAACATGCCAAAATGTGCTTAATTATGGTAAAATATGCTAAAATAGGCCAATTGCGGTTAAAATAACCTAAAATAGGCTAATTTCGGTAAAATATGTTCAAATGGTCTAATTATCCTAATTATGCTATATTGCCTAAAATTAGGCTTAATTATCCTAATTATGGTAAAACATGCTAAAATACGCTCAAATATGGTCACCCATGCTAATTATATTAAATTACAATAAATTACCCTAAATCATAAACCGTAAACCCTAAATTTGGCTAATTACGCTAATTACTCTAATTATAACTAATTATTCTAATTTTGGTACATTACCAACAAATCCTAACATTTTACAACCATTTTGCCCTAAAAAATAATTTCTAAACAATTAGAGAGACTTATTTGCAAATCTGAGAAGAGAATGAGAAATCTGGGAGAACTAGCTCAACTGAGAAGAGATAGTGTAAAATTTGATAAAATAACTCGTGAGAAATTCGGCCAACAGTGCACACATATATATAGCAAGGGTACCGGCCAGAAAATGGTCGGTTCCCTATTTATTTAAATATGGAACCGGCCATTTTCGATCCACCAGGGAATTGGCACGTACCACTTGTACTTTTTCGATCCATTCGGTCTCTAGCAAAATCGGCATCGGTATATCCTATCAAATCTAAGTCCGATTGTTTACCGTACCATAGTCCCAAATTTAAAGTGCCTTTGATATATTTGAGACGTAGTCCGATTCGTTACTCTACTTAGAAGAATTGTTTATTTGTTAGGAGAAAAAAAAGGTCCGCTACTAAGGATATAAATATATACCGTGTCGTGACTAGTCACATCGTAACTTGGATTACGTATCGTGTTGTGACCAAATTTGGAAGGATAGTCATGGCACGTGAATGGTCACAACACGCTAATCATGCCGTGATCACACGTGATCGGTCACATTTGTCATGTTTAACTATTTTTTTCATAATTTTGGTTAGTTTATTTAAGATTCAACATTCGATCAAGATCTAACGGTTCTAATTACACATGACCATGTGTCATGCCGTGACCAAATCTTTTGTGTGACGTGTCTTATTGTGCCAAATTTTCAAAAGATGGTCACGGTACGTAACCGGCACACGTGCCGTGACGTATTTGGTCGTGCCATGACTTTTTTAGATCCCTATCCACTAGTTCGATCCAATTCGTCAGGAGAAAATAAATACTCTTGTCAATATTTTGTGCCTACTCCTGACTAAAATCCTGAATCTGCCATGAGTAGACCCTATATGGGCCGGGTCGCGTAGTCTCTCTCGATGAACTCACATCCTCCGAGTTAGCTCAAATTTTGAGTTAGATTTGGACCTTCCAATTTAAGTTGCCCCCATTAGAGCATCTATAACGGTGATTTATTTGAAATTGCTAATCTGATGTGTTAATTGCTAATATAATTGCTGGGATGTGCCACAGTTTTTAAATTAGCAAGTTTGCTTTAAAAGCAACTAGTACTCTTTAGAGCACCTACAACAGTGATTTCTTTTAAATTGCTAATATAATGTGTTAATTGATAATATAATTACTGGAATGTACCACAGTTTTTAAATTAGCAAGTTTGCTTTAAAAACAATTCTAATTAAATAAGTAACTCTAATTAAATTTATGGAGTGATTTAGAAATTATAAATTTTTTTAATTGTTAAACTCGTAGTTCAAATTAATTGTTAAACGATTGCTAGAATGGATGGACGTTTAGGAGTTAAAACTCAAACTGTGCGTTAATGTGGACTCGTGCAAGGTACCGGCACCAGCGGTGCCGTTCCCGAGTTCATATCTCTGAGGTAACATAATATTTCTATTTTCATATTGACCGTCCGATCAGAATCCAGGCCAATACGGCCCGAGGTGGAATCACAGGGCCCTTCAATATTCGTGTGGATTCTGATCGGACGGTTGAAAAATAAACACAAGAATTCTCTTACCATAGGTGATTCGCCGTCCCTTAACGTACTTGAGAAAGAGAAAGAGAAAGACGGTTGGGGCTAGTAGAGGAAAATGGCGCCGAGGAAGCGGCGGTCTCCCTCGCCGGATCCCAACGGACTGTTCTCCTCCATGGTTGTCTTCCTCGTCCCAATGGGCGTCCAGCCTCGCCGCCTCCAGGTACTCTATGGTTCTCTCTATTTACATTTCATAACGTCTCTTTTCATTTTTATATAAATAATTGCATTTCCAGGTGTGGAAGCAGAAGCTGATTCAAATGGGCGCTAAAATTGACGACAACATCTCAAAACGGGTCACTCATATTCTGGCTATGAACTCTACTTCTCTGCTACAGTACTTTGATCGCAACCAACTCAACCGTTTCAAAGGGGTTGGTTGATAATTGACAGTGTTTGTTTTGTCTCAACTCAGTTGATCCATACACTTTTTCTTCAAAAAGATATTAACATTATTTTGTTTACTCGTTTACCTGGTTGCTGTAGAGCGTGCTTTGTTTCCAGTGGCTTCAGAACTGCCTAATATCAGGTGAGAGGTTACCAGAGAATCAATTTTTACTGAATTTAAACGAGACAAAAAATGATCATGAAGGCCCAGACAACTTATGCATGGACCAATTAAAAGCTGGAGATAGTACCAATGATGATCGACGGAATGTAAAACGAACCAAAACCTCACCAAAGGATTTAAAAAGTGAAATTGACAGCGATGGAGAAGTCAGCCGTGATGAATTAATTGCTAAGGGGCGTCAAGATTCGTGTGCTTATGAGGATAAAGGTTCAAATATTGAAAAGGGACCTCACCACCATATCAGCACCCCACCTACCTCTGAAGAGGCACAAGTATGATCTTTATATGTATCTATTTATGATATATTTTGTCTTCTTCACCCTTTTATAGCATTAATTTTATTTTTCTGATATTACCTCCCATCTCTGTTTATGACAAGGTGGATACATCTGAGTGCTCCTCCCCGTACAGTCCGCCGGATCTTAACAGGAACATTACTGAAATATTCGGAAAGCTTATTAGTATTTACAGAGGTAAGTTCCTTAATTTCTTCCATAACAAGTTAAACTTCTTCGCACTGAACATAATTGTTGATATTTTACTGTTTGAAGCTCTTGGAGATGATCGTAGGTCGTTCAGTTACTACAAGGCAATCCCGGTGATTGAGAAGTTACCCTTCAAAATTGAAAGTGTTGATCAAGTCAAACACCTTCCTGCCATCGGGAAATCGTTACAAGATCATGTCAGTGATTTGATTCAACATCATGTCACGCCTCTGAAATAACTAATACTAGAGAAAAAGCCATCTGATGGACTAATTTACTGAGTTTGGTTGCAGATAGATGAAATAGTGAACACTGGAAAGCTATCCAAGTTAGAATACTTTGAGAATGATGAAAGGGTACTTTATTCACTAAAATTAGTACCATTATGGATTGTATTATTGCTTTTTAGTTACAATAGGACTACAACTTTGACTCAATAACGCTTCTCTGCTCCAGATTTCTTTGTTGTGCTTGTTTATTCTAGCAAATTTGATGGCTAGTTGAGGCTAAGTTAACTATTGAACTTTGTTTGAAGGTGCGTACTGTTAGTCTCTTTGGCGAAGTGTGGGGTATTGGCCCGGCAACAGCTCTGAAATTGTACGAAAAGGGACATCGCACACTTGATGATCTGAAAAATGATGATTCACTAAGTCATGCTCAACGGGTTGGATTACAGTACTTCAATGATATTCAGAAGAGGATCCCACGTGATGAGGTGTGTGTCATGTATTATTATTCCTTTTTTTTTGCAAAGATCCCCCTTTATTTTTTATTTTGACAACACGACACGTGAATTTTATTTTAGTTTTTTAAATAAAGGACTCTGCAGTTAGTTTTCTTCTCAATTTCTATATTTTCATGAAAGAAAGGGAGCTGTTAAAGAATCTTTTAACTGGTATTGTTGTGTTCTTTTAGGTTAGGGATATGGAGAAGCTTTTACAAGATGTCGGCGAGTCTATTTTACCGGGAGTATGTATCTAGGATCTAGATGACTATGACTACTTTGTTATTTATTTCAGACAAGGGTGCAATATTTTAAGATATATTGATGGGTTTGATTAATGTGAAGGTACTTATTGTTTGTGGAGGATCATATAGGCGTGGAAAGGCTTCATGTGGTGATATGGATATTGTCATTACTCATCCAGATGGAGTAAGGTAATCTGCTGTACAAGTTCTTTTTAATTTACTTCAATTTTTATTTTTCATTTCTGACTGTTGCTATTGCAAAAGTTCAATTTTACGGACTCTAGATATCCCTAATAAGCAAAAGCATAAAAATCCCAAAGTTGTCACTTATCCTCTTTTGCCTGCCAAGCTGTATTGTTTTTTTTTTTTTTTTGAGTTTTTATTGTTGGCTTTTTCTTGATCAGTCATGTTGGCTTTTTACCGAAGTTTGTTCAAGCTCTGAAAGATATACACTTTGTGAGAGAAGATCTTGTGTTCAGTGTTCATAGCATTGAGGTAAGAGTAGAGTAGGCTCAATTTTACTTCAAATTTTTAGGGGCCATAATTTAATACTGAAATTTTGAACTGTGGAGATAAACCTGTATGCTGACAAGAAAACTTGGGTCTTAAATGAGCCAGATTCTATGTTAGCTTTTTTTGCCACAATAGAATCTTTAGTTATTGCATAAATATTGCAGGGAACAGATTCCGGTGTTGATACATACTTTGGTCTCTGCACCTACCCTGGTCGCGAGCTACGCCATCGTATTGACTTAAAGGTAAGACCCAATATTTCATTTCAACCCAAGGTTTCAATTCCAAGATTTTTTAATCCTTGTTTAGAAATTGACAATTTGTGACTCTATTTGTACTCTGACAGGTGTATCCAAGGGAAAGATATGCCTTTGGGTTGATAGCATGGACAGGAAATGATGTACTAAATAGAAGGTACTTAAAATCATAGTAATTTATGTTTGATAAAGCAAAAAAAAAAAAAAGAGGAAGCTGTTACAGCCTTACAGGGAATAAAATGTCTCTACTTCCCAAAAATGATCAAATATCCCAAGTTGCAATCTTTCTGGTACTTCATACATTTAAGCTACATAGATTACTGTGCAGTCAAAATATACTGAGCAATATAAACTGTAGGTTAAGATTGCTAGCGGATTCTAAAGGATACGGACTTGATGATACGGGCCTCTATCTTGCAACTCCGGGTAGTTCTACAAAGCGGGTATTGAACTCTCTCTCTCTCTCTCTTTTTGAAAAACTTGGCAGCGGCTGCCAAGGTTAATTATATTAAAATAGTAAACGTCTTTACAACATTACAACAACATACTGATCAAAGACCAAACAGCCACCACTTGGAAAAGAAATAAGAAAAAAAAACACCTCTGTAACAACTTAATTAAAAGAAACCGCTATCCATTGTTCAGCTTAGCAATTAGCTATCCACAGCTCCGTTTCCTGCCATATTTTGTCTGCTAACACCTGTGGCGGCACCCTTCGATTCGTGAAAATCTTTGCATTACGCTGTTTCCAAATCTCCCAACAGGCACACACAATAAGGATGATCCCCTTCTTCTTCCGTTCCCCATCCTTCCTTTTTATGTTGGTATAGAGTTTAGGGTTTTTGACGTCAAGTGGCCTAGAGTGATCAGACTAAACCCCGCTTTTATACCCAAAAGAAACCAAACGTGTACCGCATACTCTCTCTCTCTCTCTCTCTCCCCCTCTCTCCCTCTGAGATAGTAGGAACTCTCATGTTCTCCTTGTGATATATCTTATTAAATTAAAATTTTCTTTACAGGGTTTCAAGTCGGGTAAACTAGTACACTGCCACACAGAGAAGGAGGTTTTTGACGTGCTTGGGTTTCCATGGCTGGAACCCCATGAGAGGAATCTATGAACTTAACCCTGTATCATAGCTTTGTTAGATATGACAGTATGTGCTGCTCAGATGTAGCTAACATTTTTGTATAGCTTTTGTATGCCTCTAGCCTTGTACAGTGCTGTAGTATTGGGGAAGTGTTAGTAAATGTTTTTTTATCATGAATAGAGGAAAAAAAAAAGGGGAGCTACATGTTAACCTTTTGTTTATAAACATTGCCAAAGGCAAATACCAAGTTTCACTGGTTAGTTGAAATGAGAAGGCACACAGAGAGTAAAACATCACTCAAGCGTCATTTTGTTTCTTATTGACAGTTCATATCTAATATCTTATATTCTGAGTTGTGAGGAGGCACGGAAACAGGTCAGGTAAGTGGCTCAGCAATGAAAAGTGAAAGGGCTTAGAGGGCAGTGGAACAGCACATCCAAAGGGAAAAAAGAAAACTTAGAAGGTAGGTCCATTGTTTTGAACTTTTGATTGATTCCAACTGTTTGAATCGAATGTAACTCTAATAACCTCGACCTACGAGGCAATACTTCCATAATAGGTGATTGGTAATGAACAATAGATTAGAAGTACATCCAATCTGATTTAAGTTCATTTAATTGTTACCAAATGTCTTATACTTTAATTTTTGACGTCGCTTCAGCAAGTATGCAATTTGATTTTTAGACACAAACAAGCTTTCAGTTGCAACGAAGCACGAGTGGATTCAAAATATTACTTCATTGTATTATCAAAACCAAAACAGTGCTCAAATATAGCCCATCTGTTAAAGAATTGTAGCACCATTCAATAATTTCAGATCGAAGAATACATTCATCAATCTACAAAACCTTGTAGTGCCAAAAGAAATTCACATCTATACAAAAACTGCAATGCTTTTAACATTCTTCTTTGCATATACGGTAAAGGAAAGACAAAGCACTGCATTGCATTCCTGAATATGTATGATAAAGAAAAGCGGCATCAAAAAAATTTCCTGCCGGTACCAAACATCTCATTCCTGTCAATAAACCGCTCAAGCAATTCCTTCTCTCGCATGACAATGCACTCATCCTCCTTCCCAAACCAGTCATACCGGTTCTTTGCTATGTAGTCGTAGACAGCATCTCTTAACGGGGCAGGAATGATTAGGAGAGAGCTCAATGCCGAGTATGGAAATGGTAAGTATGAAACTACCTTCAGCGCAGCTGCACCATGTTGATAAAAAAGAACTAAGTACCGAGCTAAAAAATACATGGAGGAGGAGATTGAACTGGTATTAATACCAAATGAATGAATTACCAAAGATATTACAAATAAATTTCCCAATTTCATCTACATCTGAAGACAATCATAAATACCAAATAAAGTAGGACCATAGAATATGAATAGCACAAAAAAACAAAACAGGTACCACGGTTTTTATTGTGTACCAGTCATGCTTCCTAAAAAAGAAAGAAAATTATCTGGACACCTTTGCCTTTTCTAAACTGCACACGTTTCTTCTTACTATATAGTTTTTTCCTTCGCCAAATTAAGAAGGTATTACAAAATACTCAGCAATTGAATTAAACTCATGCCAAACATTTTCTAGATTAAAATTGATTAATATTATGTAGAGATTGCTAACTAACCTGCCGAACCTTGGTAATATGCACCAAGCCCTTCAACAAAGAGAACCCGTCGAAGTACGTCTTCTCGGTCAAGACCGATCAGCCGCAGGTACGGCTCAGCAGCCTTTGACTGGAGACAGCAAAACTTGATCTTCTCATACTTGTCAGTTTTTATTACCCACTTTACCCCTGTAAATGTTAATGTAATGCACATAAAATATTACCCATCTATTACATTACAGAAAAGGGAATTATATGAGTATCATAGTAGGGAACAAACCACGGTGGCAGAGATGGCAGACACCGTCATAGATGAGGACACGTGGCTGCAGGAGATTGGGCATAGTAGCGCCGGTAGAACCAGAAACGGGTATCGCTGGATTCGGGAGCTCGAGATCCTCGTCGGACTCCGCCCCGTCAGCCGCGACGGAGCTCCGGAAACTGGAGACGAAGGTGGCGCGAGAGAGGTGAGGTGAGATGGCTCTCAAGCTCACCTCCTGGATGCAGTTTTGGTGGAGAGCTCGACGGATCATGGCGCATTTCACACGGTCCCGGTCGGAGAAGTGAGAAGACTAAGATGAAGAGCGAAGAAGAAAAGAGAAGAAGCGGAGTCGGTGGAGCGCTCTCTCTATTGAATTCAGATTCACTGCAATACCTGACCGTGTAGAATGAAATCTGAGTCGTCTGTTTTAATCTGGCACGAATTTTCAAAATCACCCCGTATTTCAAATAGGTACCGAGTTAAAATTTTGGTTCTACAACATTGTTTACGGGCCTACCGAGGAATCGGTAATAATACGGCCCGGTTAACCAACGAAAGCCCACTGTAGCTTGTCTGGAAGAAAATCCAAATCTCACCAGAAATAGTTCGGATTTTTTTAGATGGTAGAAAATCACACATTTGAATGGTCAAAAAATTTTAGATCAGATGATTTTCTACCAATTTAAAAAATAGTATTAAGTTTAAAAAAAAATACTAGTATCATGCCCGTGGGTTGTAATGGGGCCATATTATAAGATTGAATAAAATATGAAGAGACCTTTTTGTTTAACATTCACACAAAATTAAGAAAAAAATATATTTAAGTGAAAATAAAAGACAAATGAAAAAATGGAGATCCAAATAATAAATAACAATAAAATAAACAATAACAAATAAATAAAAAACAGATCAAATATAACATGAAAAAAGTTTTTGAAGTATCATTGTTATTTAATATTTAATTTTCTCCACAAGCAAGACAGGTCATTAAACGATTTAGAGGAGAAATGATCTGTAAAGAAACAAATTGGGAAAGATATATTAAATGATTCAAATAAGAATTTTCTCTATAGATATATTTTGGATAGAAAATAGTTTAACAATGGAAATTTCTCTACACGAAAGTTCTAGATATTCTTCATTTTCTCTCCAGATCGGAAAGATATGATTGTTTCCATCAACACAAGATACGCACTTCATCTATTCACAAAGATACAATAGCCCTAAAAAAAATTCGGAGAAAGATATGATTGTTTTCATTTTCATTGTCGAAAATATAAAAGAAGAGGAGAAATGAAACGTCGAAAATAATTTAATTGCAGGAATTAGAGATAGCTGTAAGGAGAAATAAGGAAACGGATCGCTAGGGATTCATTCAATTTTAATTGTGACAAACCATGTAGCAGTCTGTGTGGCAAATATGTTTTTAAATAAATTTAGACTTCTATACATAAAATAGATGTATTTAATCAAAAAAAGATAAATTATGTGATTTGAGGGTTGATATTCAATTCGAAAATTTATCTTTCAATCTCAGCCGTTGGCGGATCAGAACAACTATGTGCATAATATAAGAATGGAGGTAAAATTTGATCTCTAAGTAGCAAGTATATATATATTTTTTTTTTGAAGGTTAGCCTGAGCTAACAATTGTATTTAAAAATGAAAAAGTTTTTTACAACCCCACACACTCTCACCTATACATTGTCAAGATTAAATTGTAATATGAAAAAAAAAATCGGATTTAGAAGGGTTATAATGAGCAATTTACAATTAAACACTATTCTATTCATGTGTTTCCATATACATAATCATAAGAACTTTTTTAGAAGGCGTTTAATTTTATTGAACGCAAAGACAACATATTGTATCATTCTCATTAGATTAACCATCTTTGTTTAAAAATATTGTACAGGAAAAAGCTAAAGAATACAAAGCCACACGAGAATCGACAAAATTTTGGTTGACAATTTTTTTTTTAATGACAATAAAGATTTGTTCCATCATAGCAGAAAGTCGAATGATCTTAAAGATAAATTTGCAATTAGAGGAGATAAGAAAAGGAATAAGAAAATGGATGGAGGGTAGCAGAGAAGAAATTATTAAATGAGAGCTTTTTTTGTCACGTTTTTTATTTACTACTTGGTGATATAATACAAATTGTGGGTGTTTTATATGAATAGTGTTAAAATGTCTTATAGATTTTGTGTCTCAATTTGTTCCCACATTTTTAACATAATCTTCATAATAAAATGTACTTGGAGAACAAATTTTATACTTTTTGAAAATTATTTACTATTTTTTAAATATGTACAAATTCGCTGTTTTTTGGATGATTCGAAAACAATGAATTTGTAGATATCTACAAAAATAATATTTTTTATTTAAAAGTATAAAATTTGGTTTTCAAGTACATTTTTATATGGAGATCATATTGGACGGTTCGGATCGCTTGTTTGTATTTAAAAATGGAGATAGTTATGTGGGACATTCAAGACATGAAAATAGTCATTTTAAACCCTACTCTTTTTATATATGTAAATAGTTTTTTGGTTGTAAGTCAATGGCTTAGCCTTAATTATGTTCATCAATTTAATTAGCTGTCTTAAGCATCGAACAGCTAACAGCTCGGCTCGGAGCACAGGCCGACCAAATCCAACCCAAACCCTAGTTTTCTATCAAGAGAAAGAAAGGATACAGGTAGAGTGGGAAAAACGTGCCGTGCCGTGACTAACACGCCGTGACTTTGGTCACGTGCCGTGTCGTAACGTGACAAAAGTTATGAGGGGTGGTCACGGCACGCGAGTCACGGCGTGAGTCGCGTGCCGTGACTAAACGTGCCGTGACCAAACGTGCATTAGTCACGTTTGATCGCATTTAACGTTTTAAAAAAAAATACGAAACGATTCTTTAAAATTCAAATGTTTTAATTGAAATTTAAATGTAAATATTTTAATTAAAATAAAATTATACCTTATAGGAAGGTGTGTTAGTGTATTGCCTCGTGACTGCTGTGACTGGCGTGTCTACCGTTCCGTGACTCACGTGTCCCGTGCCGTGCCGTGCCGTGACCAAGGCAATTTCCGTGCCGTGCCGTGTCTTATTTGTCAACAATTGGTTACGGCACGCGAAGGACACGCGTGCCGTGCCGTTCCGTGACAGAGTCGGCTCCGGCGTGCCATTTTTCCCACTCTAGATACAGTCATACAGAGTTACAGACAGACTCCATCCGCTGCTTTCGCGTCATCCGAGTCCGTATCCCTTAACTCAAATTTTTAGTTTGGATATGAACCGCCCGATGTGGAATGCACGGGGCCGTTCAATTTTCGTGCCAAATCAGAGATCAACGGTCCAGATCCAAGACCAAAATTCGCCTCATCCTCGCGGACTCGCCTCTCCTTTCTTATAACAGACTAAGCTCAGACGCTTCTATTAAGAAAAAACAAAAACAAAAATGGTGCTTTCTCTAACCAATACATTTCCACTTCTTCTCCAACCTTGCATTCTCTCCCGGCGCACACTTCCTTTCCTACCTCAACCCTCCTCTTCGCTCTATTCTTCTCCATCTCCCTTGCCGACCTTGCGTAATTCCTCTAAAAGGATCTTCTGTGCCAATTCTACATGGGAAGAGCCAAACGATGGATTTGATAGCGAGACTGAAGAGGATGAGATTGAAGATCAAGAGAAAGAGGAAGAGAAGGAGCACGATAATAGATGCTCTGAGACCGGTGCTGCTGGTTCGTCATACGAAGAGGATCTTATTAGAGGTTTTCTTTCCATTCTTCTTTTGCAATTTTATTTTTAAGCAATACAGTTAAGGTTCAGGGTTTATCCCGTTGATTCGCTGCAGCAATGTGTTACCTGCTTCAGTGCTAGCTTTTGTGTAATCTTATTTGTGGTAAGCTTTATTTAGGTGCATTAGTATTCTTTGTCATTCAATAGTGCATTCGGATTCAAATTGATTTCATAATTTAACTATATTACTGGCTTGATATGTTTTTTAGAGTTTTTCTGTATTTATTTCTAAAAACTGTAATACAGTCATCGAAAATGGACTGTTAAAGGAGGTCTAGATTCAGGAAATATAAACAAAATAGAGTTGTTGTTAGTTAAGTATGGTATCGAATTTTTTTTGAAATTCAATATAAATACCAGTGTCTTTTGTTTTAAAAAGGCTGAAACTCTGTATTCCGTTTTTTTTTTTCCGGTGTGATTGTGCAGAAGTTGAGCAGATCTTGACGCCAGAAGAGAGGGCTATTTTGGACATGAATAAAACCCCCAATCTAAATAAAATCTCAACGGTAAAGTATTTTTAACCAGCTCCGATACTGTTCTAGCTCTTGTATTACAATGCCCAAATGAAAGGCTAAAAGTTTTTGTGCATTCTAAATTGAATCACCACAACATTTAATTTATATTGTTCATTTTCTTCTGGTACAGCCAAAGTGGAATCCACTACACACTTTTGCATTAGCAATCCAAATACCGCTAATGGATGAACTACTCGAGAGTGGCATTGACATTAATTCTGTTGACAAGGTAATCTTTTCGGTCCTTTCCTTTTAATTAACAAATCGTGAATTATTTCCAGTCCTTACGATCACATGGCATGATACACAGGATGGTGTCACTCCTTTACACAAGGCAGTGATGGGCAAAAAGGAGGCTGTAATCAGCCATCTTCTAAGAAAGCGTGCAAACCCCCATGTCAGAGATAGAGTGAGAACAACAAAATTTATTACATTTTCTCGGTATTATATTTTGGCACTCTTTGTGTATAAACTTTATTATTTTTTTATCATGGGTTCAGGATGGTGCCACACCGCTGCATTATGCTGTTCAAGTCGGCGCTTTGCAAACCGTTAAGTTGTTGATCAAGTATAAAGTTGATGTCAATGTTGCCGATAATGTAAGTTTGACATGTAATACACGCCTAGGTTTTGTTTATTGTAAAGCTTGGATCTTCTGATAACTTTGTTTAACGCAGGAGGGATGGACACCACTGCATCTGGCCATTCAAGGCAGAAATCGAGATATAGCGAAAGTTTTGCTAGTCAATGGTGCAGATAGAACGAGAAGGAATGAGGTTGGCTTAAGAACTCTGATTTTTGTTATTTGCAAATACTACTATTTTTGAAGTGGGCGATAATTCCTTTTAAGAAATATGCTATATAATAACAGGATGGCAAGGCACCTTTAGATTTGAGCTTATGTTATGGTAAAGATTTCAAGTCCTACGATCTAACAAGCCTTCTAAAGCTTGTTCCAGCAAACCGGGATCCATGATGCAACTGGATAAAGACAAAGAATTGAAAATGATTTCCTAGTTAGCTAAGGAGGAAATTTAAAAATGCTATTGCAAGAAGCCAAGAACAGTTTATTACTAAGGAGGAAATTAAAAATGATTTCCTAGTTAGCTGAGCAGCAAGCATTACAGAAAAATGATATTGCAATGCCGCTATCACGCATATGGAGTAATCTAGTGAAGTCAGACTGGTATAAATTATATCGAAATCGTTAGTGAGAATGACATTTTTCTCTGGCAGATAGCAAAACGATTAATGTAATTCAATATAACTGTGAGATTTAGTAACATTATTTCCTCTATAATTTGCTCGTGTGTCTGTAGCCTGAATATGATAGCTTCTGGTAACTTTAGTACAGCTGTGATTTTTCTGGTCCTTTTTTTTGTATAAACAATTTTTTTTTAACAAAGTAAATCAGTACCAAGTGCAAAAGTTCTGTTGTATGCGTTATTTAGCTTTTCCACATGACTTGGAATCTACATCAATAATCAATTTAAAAAAGACCTAAAGTTAAGGACTTATCAATTGGCAGTGTGGCTCCAATACCCAACCAAAGAGCTACTATGGTACCGATTAAAAAAACCGTTGTAGCTACTGGACGGCGAAATGGATTTTTGGAATTTGTTGACATTTTCCAAAAAAAGTACCGTCAGTAATTCCAATGGTACTGAAACCATTAAGGGCATGTTCGGATGCCATTATTCTCAATGGGAATTAAAGGAATTTGGGTCCGTCGGGAATTTGAGCCCTTTACTTGTTTGGATGCTATTTTCGTTCACATCTCGTTCCCTCATTTTCTTCCCAAAATCTGCCCAAACAATGTAAAAAAGTGGGTTGAAAAACATCGACTGCCCAGACAATGTAAAAAAGTGGGTTAAAAAACATCGACTCCGACCTCATTTTTTTCTTCCCAAATGGTGCGCTAGCTAGTCCCATTAGCCTTTTTCTAATCGATTTCGGCGGAAGAACAAAACTATTGCGCGGGAAGCTCGCCTCAAGCATAAATAACAGATAGCAGATTTTGCTGTAGACCTCTCGATATCTCACTTTCACCATGACGGGAGAAGGTACGATTTCCTTCCAATTCCAAACACATTTTAAGGTATTTGTGATAATCAAAGAAATTTTAATTAAAGATGACAGTAAAAAAAAAAGAAATTATTTCAAGATATTTCACAAAAAAGTTCGTTTCATGGATATGCTGCTGATTCCTTCATGATGATTTATACTGTCATTTCTTCGATTATTTTTGTTGCTGCTTGGAATAAAAATCACAAGGTACGATTTTCTCAAACAAAGATGATGGATATCTCACTTTCATTATGGCTGCAGACCTCTTTAATTAATTTTTTTGTTGCTTTCACATTATGTTTGGTAACTACTAGTAAAATAAAATGCTGATAAATTAGTGAACTGCAACTGATCCAGAACTTCTGTTACCAGTTCGTAAGCTTCCTTACTCAATTCTCTGAAAATTCTTGCTCCCCTTTCTCTCCAAATTACAAACTGTGTGATGAGCAATATCGACCTTGATCGTGTACCATGTTCAGTGCTCGTCAGCATTTGTGTGTGTGGTACCAGTAACTGTGCTGAGGATATTTCCGAGTTTGTAGTAACAACCACCATATCTTAAACACCATAGAGAACTTTACATTGTTTAATTGGGATTTAGAATTTTACATCTTAGTTGGTGTTTCATGAAACTTAGAAGCAATTAACGAGGTTTAATTTAGGGGTAATTTGTGTATTTTTAGATTAGTTAGACTAGAATTATATTTGTTGATTTAATGTTTCAGAGGGGTAATTATGTGAATGAATTAGCATCTACAACATGCCAATGTGTGCCTTTCTTTTTTATTACAATAAATATCCACAAGGCAAATAAAAACTGAAATCATCTATTTTAGAAACTCTTCAATGAATATTTCAATTGAGCTTGATTGTAGCTTGTTTTTATTTATAAACATTGATTATTCATTTCATAATTGGCATGTAGCCATGTAGGCAATGTAAATGAGACCAACAATAGAGATGCTTGGAATGAGTTTCAAAAGACATTCCTGGTGGAATTGCTTGTTATATGATCCTTGTCTGTTTAGTGGTACTGACCAGATTGGTATTGACCATTTTTTATTTTTCAATGAGCTCTTACATGCACATTTGCCATTTTTCAAGAATTTTTACACATTTATTTCATTGTAATTGGCATAAAATCAGATTGGTATTGACCAAATTGCCTCTGCTGAGATGCTGATTTGTTATTCTTCCCATGATTAATTGGCTAAACCAAATTGGATTTTGTTTACATGGATGTAAGCAGCAAAACTCAAACTTTATGCATGCTAGAATTATATTTGTAGCTTCAATGTTTCAGAGGTTATATGTTGTATTTCTTATCTTGCATAAATACAAAATGCTTATGGCATTGTGATGCTTAATTGGGGAATACGTAATCTGTCCTTGGGCACAATGAAACTATCTCAATTAGAAAACCAATAAGTTGAAACTGGACATGGGGTACTGGATCTGAGGGGACCTGATGGGGTACTTGATTTTTTTTCCAAAGGGTATATTTAGTATGAATGGAGTAATTTATGATATGTTGAGATTTTGTTAATTTAGTTGTCATTTCATGGAACTTAATAAATTGTCTTCTAATAGATGAAATGTTCTAATAGGTGAAATGGTCTTGTTAATTTAGTATGAATGGAGTAATTTACTTGATTTTTTTCATCTCCGTCTTTAAATAGAAATACATAATTTATAAATAAATTAATATTTCTCACGACTAATCCTACAGTACAACCGAACACTCATTAACAAATTTCCATAATTATTCCTGTACGTTCTCGTGAATATGGGTTCTCGCAAAGCAAAAAGTGGATTCCCGAACCCGTAAAATCCCATCCCGCACAATCCCATGACATCTGAACAGACCCTTAAAAAACGCCCAATAACTTATTGGATACTGTACGAAGTATTTGAAACACGGGAAAGAAGTACCATTCAGGTAGTATCAGGTGATTTTTATATAAAAGAAATAGTATTTGCAAATTGACACCAAAAAAATTGGATGTGCAGCTAACCACATTTCCAGACTCGAAATTCAAGTCAGCTATTCAACTACAAACTCAAACAACAAGAAAAAAGAAAGAGCAAAATTAACACTAAAACCAGCCTACATCAGCAAGCACACCTGTAACAACAAACAGTAAATCTAATTCAAAAAGTTGGGCATTCAGCAAGTCACAAGCTAATCTTCCTTCGACGCCACGCGTCGATAAATCGCCATGAAAGTCTGGCCTTCATTCCTCGCCACCTTCTGCCCCTCCTCAGTAGCTGATGTCAGCAATTTCACGACAGGATCCTTCTTGATCTCCTCTTCTCCGACTGCCTCAAACAATGGGTGCTTTTCCAGGCAGGATTTCATCCAGTCCCCCAACTCCTCCACATCGGTCACCGTGTATATAATCCCCCCCACTTCCATCACGTATGCATACTCATCGAGAAGCTGGACGCTTACCACGCGCCGGCGGTGGTTCTTCTCCTTGAAATGCGGATCAGGAAACAAAAAGAACATTTTCAAAAGCTGGCCCTTCTCAAAGTAGTTCGGTATGTATTTCATGGAGTTGGTACGCACGACTGAGATGTTGTTGTATTGACCTGGGTTTGTGGCTCTCAGCCCTTGTATCCTGTCTTTGACATACTCTGTCACCTATATATATATATATATATTCATCAAATTCTGAACATTAAATTATGTCTGGCATTATCTGTAGTTGTAAATAACACCCAAATATTTTTTAGGTGATTGCAAATTGCATGTAACAATTAGGGTTGTGTGATGATATATAATGATAACATTTTGGAAAAAAAAGATAAAATTGCTCACGGACCTGATGAGCTGCTTCATTTGCAATATAAAATTGGAAAGAAAAAAAAAATTAAGGCAAGAGGGATCACGAGTTGAATTCCATGTACATATCATCTTGTTTATGAAGCCATTGGCCGAGATCACACGGAAAATTCAGGCAGGTTAGTTTTGCTTGAATTAACCATCTTTGAAGTGTTTAGGGTTTAACACAACTAAAAAATTGAGGGGTAATTATTTGCTAGCGGAATTAGTAGGGTTTAGGAGTGACAATATATATACTTGTTGTCAACTGAAATTACGTATTTACCTCAAAAATTACATATTTATATACTTGTAAAAAATAGGGGAATTTCATTATCCCTCAAAAATTTGAAATTACGTATTTACCTCTCTAAAATTCATAATATTATATTCACCCTTCTAAATTTCAAAAACTCACAAATTTACCTATTTTATTGTCTTTTATTTTAAAATTCATTTTAAATTTTTAAAGTATCCATTTTATCCTTTATTAAGAAATATAAAAAAAAATAGCATGTTTAAGAATGACATTTTTCTAAAACATGCTACATATTCTTCATATTTCTTAAAAAAAATTGGTAGAGTTTTGGTACTAACAATATATACTTGTGGTCAATTGAAAAAAGAAAAGAATGATTAGCCAGACATCTGGTAAATGATATGAAATATTCAGCGTAGTTAATGAAGAGAGAGAGAGAGAGAGAGAGGAAGAGAAGAAGAAGAAGAAGGAATGCCTTGTCTCTGAGCTCCATGCCGATCATGAGAGTGTCAGGGAACAACGGAGACAAGGAGACGAGCATCCCGCCAAATCCGCAACCGACATCCGCAAATCGAACCTTGGGCTTTGGAGCAGGCGGTGCATCTTTGGGGAAGAAGTGTGGATAGTGAAAAGAGTAATCGACTTCGGAGGGGCAGTTGGGAACGGGAAAGTGGGAGTCGCTGAGAGGGTTGCTGTGTGCTCTCGCTCTGTAGAAACGCTTTCTCGGAAGCCGCGCCGACGACATGGCACCGCCTCCCCGGTACTACACTTGACTTTGATTTGCGCGAGAGTGAGACGAAGGAAGAGGAGAAATGTCGGGACTACTGTTTCTGGGCTGTGTACTTACATTAAATTGGATTTTGGTTTAGCTGTTCAGATCCCGGCCCAACAGACTGGCCCGATTCTGAATTTCAGAAAGAACAATAAATTGGGCCTTGGGCCTCAAAGTATTATGTATTCTGAGATTTTTAGACACAAAGCTTTCAGATTAGTATCTTATTTCAACGCATCCGTTCACCAGACGCTTCTGAACATAAATGATTTCAGTTTTTTTTAAGACAGTTTTTTCGTTCTCGATAAAATTTCTAAATAGATGCTGGCTAATTATTTAAGTGTCCCTACGGCAGAGAAACAAGCTACGCCATCCAAATTACGTCAAGGGGAACCTTTTGAACGGTGTAATTAATACAGATGGGCATGTGCGTAAATCATGTGTAATTAATACAATTGAAGCATTGAAGACTTAGGTAGGCTAGCTTGAATTTTAGAATCCACAATTAGATATATTATTACTGAGACAACAACTCATTACCTATATCTTATCATATGAGTTTAATTAATGACCTAATTCTTGTCAGCTATTACAGCGGATATCTTGCTTATTTTTTTCTCATCTTATCTAAACTACATAATTAAAAAGGCAACAACTGGACTAATTAATTAATTAATTTAGCTTCCCCCGTGCCGCTCTTGATCTCTCCTTGATATCACCAAAAGAACCTCCACCTCTGGCTTTTCAATTCAAGCTCTGTTTGACCACTGTTAAAAATGCCTTTTTTACATGCATACCCCTGTTGATACAAGGATTAGCACAAGTGTAAATGACCAGATAATATTATTTAAAAGGTATGGTTTTATTATTGTGAAGACCTACTTACACAAATCTACAAAAATTATTTATTGAACATAATTATGGTATAAGTAAATTACTTTATTATTTCCAAACTTATTTAAGGTAATTTGATGGATACCTATTCAACTTTGCTTAATTTATAATATATATATATATTTTTTGCTGTCACTAGCTCGGAAACAATAGAGGAAGTTACAAGAAATTCATAGCCTTGTATCAAAAACCGTACTAGCCTTTTCAATAAAATACAAGAGAATGGCGCAAACGGGGAATTCACGAGGTGGACAGAACCACTAGGCTTTTTAATCCCCGTGCTTCCCTTTTATTTAGATTACCCCCCACAAACTCATTTTTTCATGGATCTGTTACAAGTCTCCCAATAGCGGCCCTGCAGCGATATACAGCAATTTTGGCGTTCCAGTAAGTAATTCGATATATATATATAAAAAAAAAAATCTAAAGTATAATACTTGAGGAGGGTTCAAATGCCTCCATTTTTCATGCCTCTATTTTTAAAAACTTTAATAACTCAAAATTTAAAACTTAAAAGTCAAAATAAAACCGTTGAATATGATCTACATCATTTTATCTATGCACGTGTAAAAAATTATGACATTTCAATTTTGTTTTGGTTGTCATCAAGAGCTTGTAAAAAACGTATTAATGTGGATAATTTCTAGACGTTGATTTTTCAACTTATTGATTCACATAAAAAAAAAAAAAAAATCAAAATGTGATAATTTTTTATGAGCACATAGATAAAATGATGTAGATCATATCCAACGGTTTTATTTTGACTTTTAAGTTTTAAATTTTGAGTTATTAAAGTTTTTAAAAATGGAGGCATGGTGGAGGCACAAAAAATGGAGGCATTTGAACCCTCCTCATAACACTTCGTACTTTTTCTGGAAGAGATTCAATTTTTAAATTTTGGTGTCTAATCGGTATCAATAAAAAAAATATTAATTATCCTTTTTTAACATAAAATCCTACAATTTTCAATATGTCAATATAAAATATATTCAACATTTAAATTTGTTAATTTAAAAGAATTAAGATGTTTACACCAATAATCATTAACATTGGAAAGGATCAAATCTTAAGCATCTTTCAAATCACAAACTGCATGCTACAAATAAATAAACAACGTTGATCCAAACAACAAACAAAGAAGAATAATCTAATTGCACATTCCACTTGCCTCGGTGGTATTAACTTAAATAGGTTCTCCAAGAACTATTAAATTTATAGACATAAGTGGGTATCTGACAAACATTGATGGTTAAATGCTAATCAATCTTAATTGAGTAGTACACGAGTTTGAAGAGGTATAATAATAGTTTGTGCTATTTTTTTATATGATTGTTAAGAAATATTGAGAGAAATCTAACATTTTATTGGAATTATATATATATAACAAAAAGGTTCAACATAATTAGTGCAAGGTACTGAAAAAAAAAATTAAAAAAGCCTCGCACTGAACCAATATGTTAGTGCGAGTCCGACTCTGCAGGAACCTGCTTTTTCGGATCCAACCATTCAAATTCGTCGAGATTTGTGCATGAAAAAGTGTCTTTATCGAGATACGTGAATAGAAAAATTTGAATGGTTGGATCCAGAAAAGCAGGTTCCTGCAGCAGAGTCCATTTCTGTTAGTGCTGTATATTCTGGAGGTGTTCGATGGATAAAACATTGGTGATGCCAATAAACTCCACTTTAATATTTTTCTTAATATGTATGTGTTGTAGACTTTTGATTGGTAATTTTACTCGAGGCCCCATACCAAAAGAGGACAATGGCTGGCAGGGATGCAAGAGAGCTAAAGACCAGATTTCTGCAAAAAAACTGTGTATATATTCATAATTTGTATTGGAGTCATTTGCTGAATAAGCCAACAAATTTTCAAGGACCATTGTTGCATGCACAACTTGGACCAGGTATGATATGGGAATCTTGATGGACCAATTAATGCTGGCATTTCTTCAAATAATATCATATAGTACTTCTACTGTTACTGTTGTTGTAATTTCTACATTTTTCACCTATATATCTCATGTAATTTGTATCTTGATGGACCAGGTATGATATGTTTACATATGAACCAATCTGGTCACGACATAACACATGATAGTAAAATGAGACTGCACGTAATCAAAATAACATCAAAAATCATGCCAATATTTATTTCAAATAACAATTTAAATTTCACATTATAGTTTTTTTACAACATTGTGTCTTTATTTTACCTTTTTTTTTTTTTTGTATTTTTGTCATTTTTTTATGTTTTCTTTCTTAAAATAAACTTACAATTAAAAAATAGTTAACTATAATTAAACGTAACTACAACTGATAAAATATATCAAATGTGGTCAAACATGACCAATACATCGTAATCATTCATTAAAATTTTAATCAATACACAACACGACACGTGAAAATTTAAGTTACTCGTCATGATACGATACGAATTACAGAATAAGGCCTAGTTCGGCTGCTGGGAATGGGCACAGTAATGGATAACTTTGAACTAAATTTTTACTGTTCACGTGGGAAAAAAAATTAGCTCTGAGTGAATTTTTTTTTCCCACGTGAACAGTGAAACCTCCGAACTGGGCCTAACTAGTCACCACTATGTGACGAGTGACGGCTGGCGAGCCCTGCAGTAAATTTGTTGGATGGGTCCATTTTGAAAAACTGGAGACAAATCGGACATCGCAACAGTACAATGAATCAATGATAGAGAGAGTAATAACTAATAAGAAAGGGGTGTTTTATGGAAATCGGGAAATCAGATAAGTCCGTTAGTAAATACTAGGAACTTAATTGGGTCTTTACGAGGCACTGCCAGGCACTACTATTTGACTAGATCCGTGTCAGACCATACCCGTATTGCCTAATTTGACCGGGTATACTATCACTAAGGATATGGAATAATAGCTAATGGATCGGGTTTGCGTCGGTCAGGATCCAACAGCATTTTAGTTGCTTCATTCAATATGATAATGCACGTTTAATTTTGTGTCTTAGTCTTTCGAGAAAGATATTTAGTTGTGCTTAAAAAAGTTTCAAAAAATATATATATCTATGAAAATTGTTTCATTTAAAAATTAACCTTTTCTTTAATGGATATTTTTTTTCTGAAGCAAAGCCTGAAAAAAAAAACATAGTTTAATTAATAATGGAAGGGGGCATACTTGCAACCAAACTTACTTCACAACTGCGAGAAAAAAATGGAATCAAGATTTTTTTTTTTAATTTTAAATAATTTGTCATCAAATTTAGTGTGATTCCAAAATGTAAGTATACTCTTTTAATAACATCTTACCATAAAAATTACCACAAAAAAATCAACAAGACAACAATCTTTCTCTGATATCAAACTCATCTACTAAGAACTAGTGTTTATCTTTTATACGGCTGCACTTTGTAATTAAATTATGTATAAAATTTCACATTTTTTTTTAAAGAGGGAGGGGTGTGTGCCGATCTGATCTGTATATATTTTCATGTTTTTTTTAAGAACAAAAAATAGTCAACGCTGCAATTAAAAGTCCATTCTCAAAACTCAAAACCTTTTGCCTGAGAATTTGTGTTTCTTCCCTTTACATGCATGCAATTTTGTATGGATATGTTTGGTTGTAAAATGAGAATAACTAGAATAGTCAAATCAAGAATAGCTATTGTTTGTCTTATTAAAATAACCAAATCTCAAAACTCTTAGGAATAGTCTATTCTAATAAGATAAAAAGTTTGGATTCACTATTCTAGCTATTCTAATCCAACCAAATACCGAATAAACTATTCCGAATAACCTAACATCAAAAATAGCCTATTCTCATTCCAACCAAAACATACCCTATATCGACAAATATATTAGTTACTGTAAATACATGAAGAACAACAGTGAAAAAGGAAAACAAATAAATAAAGCTTCTTAATTTTTTTTTTTTTTTAATGTCATGCACAGTTGCCATCCGCCTTAGCCATCCAAATATTCATCTGGATTTCAATTGTTATACTCCTAATCTCCTTAATTTTAGTTTGAAATATGAATTACAATGATCAGTGTTATAAACATCGTTGTATTTTTGAATTAGATAAATAAACATAGGATGCAGATCTACTATAGTCCAGAGAGTACGCAGCCACCTCATGATTTCAAAGACTTTAATAATATATATTGAAAATTAATTTAATTTTTTTTTTCTGTAAGTTTTTATATAATTTAGCTCCCGTCATAAATTATCACATGTGTGTTCAAGTTCTCACTATGTTTTTTATTTTAAATTTTAACCTCTCTTATTTAAATTTTCTAATCCGCCCCCGAATAAACTATTTTTGAAATTGTTATGAATATTTGTGCATACAAGAGCATTAAATTAATAGTAGAAATTTAATTAAGCCACATAATATATATTGAGTGAGGCTATGGTGCTATGCATAGCACCAATGGCTAGTGTACTACGGCTCAATATGGTACTTTTTAAAATCCTAACGGTCGATCCGACCGTTCAATGTGATATCCATATGAATATGTACTTGCAAACTAAATTTTATATTTTTTCGAATTTTTTTACTATTTTTTCAGATAGGTAGAAAAATCAGTGTTTTTTGAAAATTCTGGACCATCAAAATTCTATCTATCTGAAAAAATAGTAAAAAAATTTGAAAACATATAAAATTTAGTTTGCAAGTACATATTCATATGGTTATCACATTGAACGGTCAGATCGACCGTTAGGATTTTAAAAAGTACCATATTGAGCCGTAGTACACTAGCCATCCGTGCTATGCATAGCACCATAGCCTCACTCATATATATTTGTTGATCTAAGTCCAATCTGATTTTTTTACAATAGCACTACCATAGATGCATCATTTAACACAAATACCAAGAATATACGGGTTACTTTACATGAAAATAAGAATGAAGGAATAACTTTTTTTTTTATCAAGGATCATGAATGAAAGAATCATTAAAGGGCGAAATGTGTTATAGTCCTTCTAAATTTTCGTAATTATGTATCTGTCTTCTAAAATAACACATATCATATATATATTTTTTTTTTAAACAAAACTCTTACACTTATCCTTCGAAAATCTAATTAAAGTTTTATTTTTATTTTTCAAAATTAGTAGCTTTAATACCTACTACAATTCAATTGATAAAAAAAAATATTTACAATAAGTCAAGTGACTCTAATTCTAGATCTACTTCTTTATTTTCACAAAATCTTCTAAATTATTCAAAATTACTCTAATCAACCTTAATCACCCTCTAGCAATCTAGATATACTCTTCTAATTCTACTTATATACTTGCATAATCACTCTAATACTTAATTTCCATCTCGTTTCACGATCGGATCCGCTTCTTCAACTGCCACCGTACCCCGACGATGACCAGATCTACTCACCGTTGCGCTCTGATTGAGATAGAAACTCTACGCACCGAGCTTCGACGATATCACACTCTCGACTCCAATCAGCTCTGCTCGACTCTATTCCTTCCCCTCTCCCTCATTCTCCTCTCCGCTTGAGGAGATAGAGCCGAGAGAGGGGAAGATATTGTTGTCGGAGATGACCTCGAAGAGATGGGAGGAGTGGAACGGAGGAGTGAAGGGTGGAGGAGGGGGGTGGCGGCTCCTCTAGGGTTCGCTTCTGTCTCCTTGAGAATTGTTTTTTTAACAGAGAGAAAGTTGGATAAATCCAATTAAAGTTACATATTCGTGTCTCTAATATTGTAATTCAAAAACATAAATATTATCATACTAGACTTTTTAAAATCATAAAATTTCATATTTTTCTTCAATATTATATTTTTATCCTCATTGTAAATAAAAAGTTCTCAATCTTTTGAAAATACTTGGAAGTGGGAGATGGGGCGGCAACACAGTTAGTTAAGAGAAAATGTCTTTAGACTGTGGTTATTCAAAAATTGAGAGTTCGAACTCTGCTCGCGACTTTGCATCTTTTGAAAGGCTATTTACTTAAAAAAAAAAACCTTAATAGTAGCTACCAAGCTTAACATAAATTAAAAACTCCCTCTCTCTCTCCTCTTGACTCCCTCAAGATGGGATGAGGAAGTGTTTAAACTTGCAAGTTCTAAGTGAAAAAGATTTGACATTAATTTTCATCTCAATTATATTTTTATTTTATTTTTGCAGTTATATTTAAAACTAATCCCATTTGACTAATATGAATTCATAATTTGTCAATCTTCAATGTGCTCATCTTGCTGAGCCGTCAAAAAAAAGTTTCTAATTTTTTTTTTCAAAATTAATTAACTCGCTTTCAATTTATCCATCAATAAAAAAAACATCACATGTCCACACAATCCATAGAAAAGAACTTTCAACTCTCAGTAAAAATAAAAAAGAGGAATTTCTACCTTTGCAAGCAAGCATGACCATTAATTGTCATGTCAGCGAAACTGTACATAGTGTGTTGAACGACGGAGAGTGGGCACAGAATATCCGGTACAGTTGTGGCCGAGCCTGATCGACTTGACTAGTGACCAGTGAGTATAGCAGATTATAGATAGGACCAGACCAGAGGAGGAAGTGGGCTCATGCATAAATCATATATGCATGTACAACAGAGTATTCACATCCTCTCCGGTACCGTAATAGAGAATCTTTTACAATTACTGAATCTGGACCGTCTTTTCAACTTGACACGAATCTAAAAGCCCAATAATACTGCCCCCTGCACTAGTCTGAATCTCAAAACAGCTGAGAGTTAATCTCAAACCGTAAAGTGAAGGAAATCATACTTGTTCTTTAGCCATTGCCATTGAGCCATTGAGCCTAATGCCAAAGCAAGTGAAGCCTCCTCATGCCTTTGCCAACTGCACAATTCCAACCTATTTGCTCCCTAACCACGCCCTTCCACCCACACCCCAACATTTTCATCTCTATTTCTATTTCTCACCTGTCAACCTCAACATTATATATAAATCAATCTTGCTAATTATAATCTTATTTTTGCATATTTTTAATTAATTTCTCTTATAAATTTAATTTAACACTATATACATGTGACTCTAAGTGTAACCGAAACTAGAAAATTTAGATAGAGAGATTGAAACATAAAATGAATAAGATAAATATATAGTCACTAAAATTTGAATTCAAGTTTCTAGCTATAACCACATGATGCAATTCTAATCACTATGCTACAAACACACTTCACATTTTATATTATAAGAGAAATAAATTATATAAAAACTTTAGAAAAAAATTAATTAATTTTAATATACATTATTAAGAAATTTAAAATCACCAGAGTGACTAAGCATGACAATAAACTTAGCAAAGTCTCAACTTATTATTATTTTAATATCTTCTCTGTTTGATTCTTATTATATTTTAAAAGAACTACCCACTTTAATTAACGGAGAGAAAAGAGAAATTTAAAATTATACTCTTGTTTTATTTGAATTAAAAAATATACTCACGGCACGTACTTATACGCACTAGTCTCTGTATGTTTAGGCATGCAGATAGCTAGAGCGTAGTATATATGTGTACGCGTATGTGTTAATGTGTATGACTCTCTTAAACCTCTCTCACATCTACACGTCTCCATCTATTTATCTATCCACACACTTGATAGAAATCTCTCTCTCTCTCTCTCTCTCTCTCTCTTAGTTAGACCCACGCACACTCACACTTCCACTACCACCTCCCTCCCCTCGTCTTATTGTTTGTTTCTCCCACCAACAAACCAAGGATTAAACGGGGTACATTTCTACCGGGTTTCGGTTCTCGGTGATAAAATGAGAGCCCAGCGATGAAATGCATGGCGGCCTGTGCCCATACCATTACTATGCGGATCGGTTTATTCGCTGAAACAGGATCCGACTGTACTGAGCTCCTTTGTGGAGAAGATTTTGAATCCCAGGATGATGATTCCATCGGTTGCATTGCTCACGTCGAATTTCCTATTGAGTCCGATGAATCGATTGCCGGCTTCCTAGTATCCGAATCAATTTATTTACCAGGGTTAGATTACCCGGAACGTTTGCGGACCAGACGGTCTGTCGACCCGACCACTCGGTCTGATTCGGTGTCTTGGATCCTTAAGGTATATATATATATATGACACGTTCGGTTTAATTGATTTTTTGGTATTTCTTTGCTTTAAGTTCCTGGTTTTACTTTTTGTTCAGATTTATTAATAAGGTTCTAAATAGCGCGTTATTGTGGCGCTATAGGCGTTTTCGGACCATAAAAGCTATGGCGCTATTGGCACTATTGGCGCTATAGCGTGCAGCGCTATTTGGACATAGCGTTGTTTTTTCAGTTGTTCCGCTATGACACGATAAACGCTATTTAAACCTCATTTAACTGACATTTTTGGTATTTTTTCAGGTCAATAATTATTACCGTTTCCAGGCAGTGACGGCCTACCTGGCAGTAAACTACATGGATCGTTTTCTCTCCTCCCACGACTTGCCGGTAAGTTCGATCACGGCACTTATACTTTTTATAATCATAGATTCCTTTTCAGAAAAATATATTTCTCCCAATATAATTAGTTTATCATTGCTTAAATAATCAACTAGTACAACGAATTGCTTATTTTCCAAAGTACAGGAGCAAACAGTAGCAGGAGGCAATATAATTGAAAGAAACCCGGAAAGAATTTGAAATTGTTTAGAGCACAATTAATGGATCTCAATAGAAAGAACAATTAATTATGTTGGTGTAGCTAGGCAACAGTATGTTAAATGGTAATGTGGCTAATTAATGAATCTGATAAATTTGACCAGGCAGACAAGTGGGCCCTACAGTTGCTCTCTGTTGCTTGCTTGTCTCTAGCTGCTAAAATGGAGGAGACCCTTGTTCCTTCCCTTCTTGACCTCCAGGTTTCACTTAATTATAAATGTCTTGCAAAAAAAAAAAAAAAAAAATATATATATATATATATATGTTGGGTCTTTTATTTCTAAATAGTTTAATTTTTGTTTCCTACACACACAAAAATGTTAATATTTTTAATTTGGGCAGGTGGAGGGTACCAGATTTATTTTTGAGCCAAAAACTATTAGAAGAATGGAGTTCCTTGTGCTTACAGCATTGAAATGGAGGCTTCGATCGATAACGCCTTTCACATTTATCGACTTTTTTGCTTATAAGGCTGATTCATCAGGCAAACACATAAGAAATCTGGTTTCTCATGCTTCACAAATTATCTTAGACTTAATCCACGGTATTGCTCCACTAATATACTACTAACTTTTTGTTTAATTTGTTTTAAATATAAAACTGTGGTGTAGTGTACATATACTTCATTCCAATATCTTACTGGTCCAATTTTTAAATCAAAAAGTAGGTACCAGATGCAACATACATATATTGATTTATTATGGTTTTGGTCTTACCAATTTAATTCCTTGCATAACCCTCCATTGAATTAGCATTTCATAACTATGGGTGTTCAGTACCGGTACTACTCGTACCAGACATAATTAAGCCCTCGGTCAGATTCTCTTGTATCTATATAGTTGTTTGCCATGCCTTACATGTACCCTGCTTTCTGCTTTGCAATAAATAAATCAGGAACATTTAATTTCTCTGCTAGATATAGTGCAGCAACATCTATACATATATGTCAAAACAATTAATAGAAGTAAGAGTAATAACTTATTGAATCTGATTGGAACCGCAATGCAATACAGATATAGACTTCTTGGATCACTGCCCCTCATCAATGGCTGCCGCTGCCATTTTGACCTCTGCATCTCATCACCACTCTCCACTGCTTCAATTTATTACTCCTCAGATTGCTTCTTCATGGTGCATTGGCCTTTCTGAGGTTAGTACAACTCTACCCCTTTTTATTTTCACATGCCAAAAATAAAAGGAGGAATAATTATGAAACAAAATAAAAGCATAAAGAAAAATGAACCTTCTGTGCTTGATGCATGTAGTTAAAGTATGCAAACATGGTTGCTTACCGTTAAATAAATGTTCTGAACATTGATTGGGGTTATGTTAGTCTATTTTAGTATCTTAATATGCTCTTACCAAAAACACTATATGTAATTGGTAATTTAATATTCTCCTCAAAATGAAAATTACTGTAATTTCAGTGCTTGGCACATGCAGTGCATTTCGTCTTTTGGCGAAATTTGAAATTTTCCAATAGATTTGGGAAACAATTAGCTTCCCTGAGATTCAATACAGATAAAAAGTAATCTGAGAAATATCTTTTCATGTGCCGATATTCGGAAATTTGTCAAACATGTCAATAACAAAGATATGTAGTGAAAAATATTAACCTTAATTAAGTAAAATTCATGCAACCAATTGTCATTAATTGTATCTTTTTGTTGTTAAAAAATATAAAAGTAATTGTACCATATAAAGGACATTTTCTTGTGATTAATTTTTCTACAGAACGGAATATCAAAATGCTACAAATTGATGCAACAAAAGGCAGTCAGAAGCGTACAAAGAAAACATCCGATAATCGTTTCCCACCTTACAACGGCCCCAACCTCTGAGTTGGATGCCAACATCTCCTCCTCTCCTTCGCCTCCGTCCAAAAGAAGAAAGCTTCATCAAACATAGCAAGGTCATGGTGCAAATTTTGTAATCACAAAATTACATATGGTGTGTGCTACAGAGCAGATTTTTTTTATATTGCTTTGGCTGATTCCTCAGATTTTTCATGAGAGGAGTTCTGGGTTTGATCTTATTTTTTTCATTTGTTTTGCTAAGTTCTTTTATTTTTACTGAGAGGTGTAGGAATTTCAACTGCCCTCTTACCTGAAAAAACAAAAATGATCTTTATTTATTTTTTATTTTTTTGGAAAATGATGTATTTCATCAGAGATGCAGTTCCTCAAAGGTGGGGGAATTTGCAAATGCCACTTGGTAGAACTCATGAAGTCAGAGATAGACTGTGAAGATGGTGTAGCGGTCTTCTTCTTCTTTTTTTGCATTTTTTTTGTTTGAACTTTGTTACATATATTAATTGTATTTTAGGTGAAGTGTTTATAAGCATTAAGCATGTTGTATGAAAGCATGCATTATGCTAAAGAGACTTGGATTGGTGCTTTTATCCTTTTCTCCTTGGTTGTGGGTGATGATGGCAGGTTAAATTAATAAAGACTATTGTATCTTTTTCACAAAAGAGGCTTTTGGATAGCCTCTTTATATTGTTTATGTATAACTAATAATGAAATTCTGTTACATAATATCATCTTCTTCTTTTTTCCTTATTATATCTTGTCCTATGTGTTGCCTTAATGTAAAGAAGTTTTGTTTGTCTTTATTGACTAAGAATCAATTTTCTACCCAAAAAAACACATAAACGGATAAACCTATATATGAACAAAACCAGATCAAACAGATCTCTATTCAACATCTCAATTATATATATATAATGAGGAGGGATCCAATTACACCTTTTTTGGTGACACATCATGACATCATTTTTTATATAGGTCAATTTTGCGATTTCAAAATCCAAACAGTTGATCCGAACCGTTCAACATGATCACCATATTAAAATGTACTTGGAGATCAAATTTTACATTTTTTTTGAATTTTTTTACTATTTATTAAGATGGTTACAAAATCGCTGTTTTTCAATGGTCTGAAAACAACGATTTTTGTAACCATCTTAATAAATAGCAAAAAAATTTAAAAAAATGTAAAATTTGATCTCCAAGCACATTTTAATATATCCATCATGTTGAATGGTTTGAATCGACTATTTGGACTTTGAAAATGATAGGTGTCAAAGTGTGTCACCAAAAAAAGTGTAATCGGATCCCTCCTCATATATAATATATGTCCTAAAAGGCTGAAAAGTGGTACAGAATAACACATGTAAGACAATATGTGAATAGTAACTTCCTACTGAGAAAGTGAGAAGTGAGCAGGATAGAATAAATAAAAATTTGGTTATCAGAGAAACTAAACTAAAGCAACCCTTACCCAGTGTCAGGCTGTGCTCAGAAGCCAACTCAGTCGCATCTTAATTGGTCCCTCTGCATTCTCTGCTAGGTCAAAGATTTTTGATTGGGTGACATGTCAATTGAGCAGTCAGATTTGGGTCGGATTCTGAAATTATGCGGATGCGAATCCATCAAAATATTTACCCAGTCCATATACAAATTGATAACCTATTACAATTTGAGGATTCAATTACATACCTATATTTAAAAAAAAAAAAAAAAAATTAAATCCATACCTTCTATTTTAGCGAATTCCAAATTAAATTCAGATTATACAAAATTTGAGAATTCAAATGCAAATCTGTATCTGTTATCTCAACAGGTTTCCTATAAGAATCAGATCATATTTTAGATTTTGTATGAGAATATTGTGAATAATAATGAAATGCAGGCATGAAATTCATGAACCTATAATTATTTTGTATTATAAAAAGACAGATTCAGAACATATAAGTTTTTAACTAACTTATATGACATATCAATTTATTATAAGTTAGACGGAATATATAAAGGATTGCAATAATTATCTTACTACTAGAAAATTTGAGAAAAAAAAATTATTCTTTCATCAATATTATTTATCAACTTCACTAAAATAATTCTTATCCCAATTCTACAAAATCTAAATGCTAATAAAATAAATTAGATAGATCTTCCTTTTAGCCTATATGCTGAACCAATAATAGATTAAATACATTATTAAAATATATATGTAAATTTATTCATACAAATTCAAATTAAATTTTAAATTATGAATATTCATTAAAAATTATATTTAAGATCGCACAACTCAAGCATAACCGTTGACATTATGTGCAAAAGTAAAGTCTCTAGACAACAAAGTCAAAATTAGACACCCATGCAGCTAGTCGGACGGAAATAATTTAACTCGGTCAATCTGAAATGGATGGACAGGATTGACCTAAGAGGCTAAGATCACCTTCGGATGGATTCCGTGACAAATAGGGACATCACTTAATTTTCATTCATATGATAATGTGATGGCAAGGAAAATTAATTAGTTAGTACGGATGATAATAACATATATATATATATATATATATATATATAGTGCTGGGCTTAGCTAAGCCATGGTGTAAAACGACTTGGTGCTCCACGCCTCATTATTTCCATTTTGAAAATCCAAACGACCGATCCGAACCGCTCAAGTTGTTCTCCATATTGATATGTGCTTGGAGACCAAATTTTACATTTTTTGAAATTTTTTTACTATTTATTAAGCCACTTTGAAAATCACTGATCCGGCGGTCCAAATTTTTTTACTGTTTTTTACTGTTCATAAGGATTTTCAGATTTTCAAAGTGGCTTAATAAATAGTAAAAAAATTCCAAAAAATGTAAAATTTGGTCTCCAAGCACATTTCAATATGGAGAACATGTTGGAAGTTTCGAATCGACTATTTGAACTTTGAAAATGAAGATATGGCGTGGAGTACCAAGTCGTTTTACTCCATGGAGTAGCCTAGTCGGACTCTATATATATATATATATATATATATATATCAAAACGTTTGTTCCTAGGCCGTGGAACAAACATTTCGGTTTTTACATTTGCAAAGTCTAAACAGTCGATCCAAACCGTTCAACATTCAATCTATAACAAAATGTGCTTGGATATTAAATTTTACATTTTTTTGAAATTTTTTACTATATATTAAGTCAGTTTTATAATCGTTGTTTTCAATGATCCAGAAATTTTTCACTGTTTATTAAAATCAGCGACTTTATAACTGGCTTAATAAATAGTAAAAAAAATTCCAAAATATAAAATTTGGTCTCTAAGAACATTTTAATATAGATATCACATCTAACAGTTTGGATCGACCGTTTAGACTTTGAAAATCAAAAACTAATTGGTTGCACCACCGCTCCGGAACAAACGTTTTGATATTAGCCAACCTCTATATCTATCTATCTATCTAATATACATGCTGTCATAACGTAAGTTGTAAATTCAGCACAAATGATCAGAGACAATTTTGTGAGCTGTCTCTCGTCTCATATTTAAAAAAATAATAATGTTCTGATACAAACACAATCACCGTTAGAACAATGATACATGGTTAGATGGTGAAACTGTGAAAGAAAAACAAGCAAGAAAAATTATATATATGGGATGGGCTAGGGTGAGCCGTGGAGTAAAACAACTTTGTACTCCACGCAATATTTTCATTTTGAAAATTCAAACAACCGATCCGAACTGCTCAACATAATCTCCATATTGAAATGTGCTTGGAGACCAAATTTTACATTTTTTGGAATTTTTTTTACTATTTATTAAGCCACTTTGAAAATCACTGATCTGGGTGAACAGTAGAAAACAGTAAAAAATTCTGGACCATTGGATCAGCGATTTTCAAAATGGCTTAATAAATAGTAAAAAAATTCAAAAAAAATAAAATTTGGTCTCCAAGCACATTTCAATATGGAGATCATGTTGAGCGGTTTAGATCGATTGTTTGGATTTTCAAAATGGAAATTTTTTGGCATGGAGTAAAAACTTGTTTTACTCCACGGCTCATTTTAACATTTTCCTATATATATATATGTGTGAGTTGGGCTATGGTGCATTGCAATGTATATGTCTTCTTGTACATTGGACTACAAACCGTTGGATTTGAAGTTCAAATAGTCGATCTAAAGGGCTCAACATGTTCTCCATATCAATATGTGCTTGAAGACCAAATTTTATATTTTTTGGAAATTTTTTACTATTTTTAAAAAAAAATTGCATTGTTTTTAAAAAATTTCTGGACCATAGAAAAACAATGAATTTCAAAAATTCTAAGAAAATGGCAAACAATTTCCAAAAAATGTAAAATTTGATCTCCAAATACATTTTAATATGGATATCAAATTGAACGGTTTGGATCGGTTGTTTTGAAGTCAAAACTAACAATTTATAGTTTAATGTATAAGAGGAAATATATATTGCAATGCACCATAGCCCAACTCTCTCTGTATATAGGCGTACTTGCTCTTTTGGCGGAATAATATGGCTGCTATTTTGAGTGGAACTAATTTGTTTATTTTTTTTTTCAATTCCGTTATTACCTATTAATTAATTTATTTACCTTTTCCTACCTTTTTAATTCGGTGGTGGATTTTCGGCTGTAAAACCGAGCACCCAGTTGTGCAACATGATACCCTCTAATTTTATTGCTTAGATGCTGGGGACGCTTTACAATTAAGTAGAGGAATTCGAGAATTACAAGTGTTTCATTCGTTGTGTATCATGAATGGAAGCAGAGTAGGTCGGATGCCCATCGGACCTACCTTGGTTTGATGGGTGTGATGACCATTCAATCTGCATCAAGATTCGTGTGATCTGCATCAAAATCGGTACAAGTCTATATCAATTTCCGTGTGCATAGATCTTGATGCTAATCGTATGGTCCTAGAGCTAATTGAACCTAAATGTAGGTCCAATGCCCATCGGACCTACTCCTATCTCATCATGAATTAGAGATAGGAGTAGGTCCGATGGGTATCGGACCTAGAGTTAGGTTCAATTAGCTCTATCACCGTACGATTAGCATCAAGATCTATGCGCACGGAAATTGATACAGTCTTACACGGATTTTGATGCAGAATACACGAATCTTGATGCAGATCGGATGGTCATTACACCCATCGAACCAAGGTAGGTCCGATGGGCATCGGACCTACTCTCATTCCCATGAATTAACATGGAAGTATTTTATAGCAAGTACAAATCGAGAACATAACTATAATTATTAACTAGCTTATATGATATATTAATCTATTAAAAGTATGCAATTATCGTACTTGTAGAAAATTAGACCAAAAAAAATTCAACAATATTATTTGTGGACTTGTTAAAATACTTTGATACCAGTCGTACAAAATCTAAAGACTGCTCACAAGTCATATTTTTAAATGTGACCACATGGAATGCGTATGCGTATGCGGTCGACTGCCGTATATTTAATGTCATGCAGTCTTTTTCATGCATATTTGAATATGCAGTCCATGCGGATTTCATGCATGAACAAAATTTGAAAAAAAAAAATCCAAAAAATTTCATGCATTGGATGAAAATTGAACCCATAACCTTTGAGAGTATGGCAAAGAGCACAAACCACTAGACTAGAACACTCTTGTGTTATAAATTTATTTGAGTAGAACTAGGGTGTGATGTGCTCACCAAACTCTTTGGTGAGCACAACTCTACATAAACTATCGGATTCACTTCAAACGAGATGAATCCAACCGTTAAAACCGATGTACTTTACGAGTGATGCGCGTACATGCAAAATTTTGAATTTTTTGAATTCATTTAGTCTCAAGTCAAGTGGTCAAAATTGATGAAAAATGAATGATCCAAAATGAAATTGTTTTAATGCATTCAAAAAATTCTCAATTTTGACCACTTGACTTGAGACTAAATGAATTCAAAAAATTCAAAATTTTGCATGTACGCGCATCACTCGTAAAGTACATCAATTTCAACGGTTGGATTCATCTCGTTTGAAGTGAATCCGATAATTTATATAGAGTTGTCTTTGGTGAGCACATCACACCCTAGTTCTACTCAATTTATTTTATCTTATATATTTTTTTAACAACTCAGAGTAAAACCGTATATGTACTTCCAAATTAAATCTATATATGCGGCCGCATACCGTATATGAAGTATTGTAGTGATCTTTTGTATGCATGAACAAACCGTATTTAAAAAAACACTGATTGGAATAATCAGTGTACCAAGATAGGGTACGACATCGACAATGATTGTCTCAAATATCACCAAAATATGTGCACTGAAGCGCACAGATTGCATTATTTTAATTTGTACCCCTCTCGGCCTCTCCATTGTTTTTCTTCTCAATCCGCATCCAGTAATGGAATCCAATGAATGAGCAAAGCACAAAAAATTAAAGACAGAAACACTTTTTATCATCATCAGTCCAAAAAATGAGTAGTGCGTATCTGTATCTTTCAGAAAAAGAGCACTTCACAAAACAACCCCACGGCCTGAGAAAGAGGCGCCTCTCTTTCCTCTCGAACCTTGCAAAATTTCGTGGCTATTGGCCTATTGCCTATTTTCTATACATATATATACACAGTGGCAACAAGTGACCATAACCACTGTGCAAATATACATGCTGCTCTTTTGTTGTGTCTGATCTCTGCTGTACCAATTCATCCGAACTGGTATATATTTTTGAATAATTTTGGAGGTTAAATCCACCTAAATGTTTACTATTTAGGAGACTTTTTATGTAGATTTCAAACCAGCGGCATTCCATACGAAAAACATTAACTTTGTTACTAGACCAAAGACTAGTTCTCATCTGAACTGATATATATTGCCATGAATATATGGCAATTATTGTCACTAACCAAAGATTGATTATTCTCATCTGGACTGATATATGTTGCCATGCATATATGAGAATCATAATTTGATCGATAGCTTAGCTCGCTATAGAATCCGTCGCAGAGTAGTAGTTGCATAGTAAATAAGGAAGGAGGGGTGCCAGGCGTGGGCATGAAGGGCATATGATATGAAATAATGGAGTGAGTGAGTGAGTGAGTCAAAAGCTAGAAATGATGGGGAGGAATATTTGGGGCTGGACGGTGTTCTCTTTTTGTTGCTCTGAGACCAGACTGTACCAGTACCACGCATACCTTCCCAATCCCTGGTTGGTACAGTTCCCCACTTCCCCTACCATGTATCTTTTCTCCTTTTAGGGTCAACTTTGTAGCAGCATGTCAGACACTGGCCCTCCAAAAAAATTCTCTCCTTTCTTTTCCCTTCTCATTTATTTTTTCCCTTTCAAAGGCAGTAAAGGGAAGCAAAAATGTGTTGCTGTTTTGGTAATCAGTAAACCAAGCATGTGCAATGAAACATGATTTCCTGCTAAAAAGCTATTATCCACATTGCTTTTGATTAATTACTGGAGCCTGAAGTGTGGGTCCCGGTACTGATTATGCCAACTCAACATGGAGTAATCCAATATTTATGCTTATTCAAATCCATAATCATAGCCCTCAGAAATTGCAATCTACTATGGTATGATTTATATGATGGTGTATTTTTGGAGGCGATGAACAAATAATGCTATGAATCAGCTGCTCTGACAAGTGAAATAAAATGCAATGCAGTACTCATTTGCTGTCAGAAAAGTGGACAAAAGAATTATTTCATAGCTTGGGGACCTATGCGCATATCATATGTCATTATTGTATAATCCACTCAGAACAGGGAACACTCAACACAGCCATCATTATACGGTACCTTCGCTGCCTCCAGCCGCCTACGCCTCCACAATCAAATAAAATCAAATAAAATCAAATAAAAAACCTTCATTACATAATGCGAGAAAGATATTATCAAATACCAACAGTTGCAATTTGGATCAAGGAATCCAGCCCAATGTTACGAAAGAATTATGTATGGCATATGGCCCAAGTAAAAGCCTGATTTTGGGCCTGTAACCATAAAATGCATGATGAAACCCAATAATGCCATTTGAGATTCAAATCAAATGGCAATCATTATCAAATAATTGGTTTGGATCCCAACCAACAACTTAATAATCTGACAATTATTTCCGAATCAAATTAAACAAATTCAACATTAAAAAATAAGGGATATTTTTATTAATTAAATGTGTATCAAATATTCAAATTTCATGCAATTCAGGTACTGTGAAATATAAATCGTTGCAAATTTAAGGTAATTTGATAAACTATAACACTCATAGCAAATTACGTCATTTTATATATACAATTATAAAAATATCCAAAGTAATTAACTATTAATAAATCCCACCCAAAACAATTTATCTAATTTATGTCAACTTTAATACGCCATGGTTTTCATATTGTAGAGGTAAGAAGAAAACGACAGAGTTCACATGAGCTCATTAAGGCCTAATTATGAAGCCAAAAATTGTCTCGGACCACCTAATCCCAGCTAATCCGTTTTGAACTTAGACTCAGTATCATAAATATATATAGTACCAAAGTATATATATATATAGAGAGAGAGTCTGTCACCTTGAAAGGTCCACCTCAACCCCCAATTTGTCCCTTGGGATTTGATCCAGAACCAGATTTGGCATGTTTCCAGGCGGTTCTTTCTATGGGAAACCTCCCACGTTTGTGTGCTCATATATTCCTTTTTCTCTGGTTTTTTTTTTTTAATTTCAATTTTCCTTTTTACATTAGTTTTGTGTTATAGGTAGATGACCTTACATGAAGAACAATAATCAATTTTTTATTGTTCTACATTTATGTCTATTTTTTTTTTTTCCAAATTTATTTGGGAAACATAATATTCAGCATGGTATCAGGAGAACACCTTGGTACAAAATCTGTTATATTTTGCAGTGTATTGTTGTGATTGCATGTCCCTTTATTTTTATCTTTGCTGATTAACTAATTTTGTTTTCACTGATTCCTAATATCCCATTAGTTTACCTAAGGATGTAATAAAAGAAAGAAAGAAAAATGGTATGTATATGTTTTTTTAGGCTATTAATTAATACATTGTCAATGGCCTTAAATTATTGCGAACTCTCTACTCCAATCTTGGGACATAGAGGGTTCACTAAAAAAAAAAAAAAAAAATCTAAATTACAATTAAAAAAACAACAAAAGGAAGGAAATGTACAAGCTAATCAATACTAATTTCCTATGGAACACCTTACACCTTACTCATGTTATACCAGTTGTGTTCATGAGCACTCCTTGGACCCGGCTCAAATACCCATGCCCGATATCCCGATATCCTTACCAGAAACAAAACAAAACATAAAGAAGGGGGGAAAAGGAAAAAAAGAGTTGATTGCTGAATTAGGTTCTTAAGTTCCCACTTCATCGATGCTTTGCAACGACGGCCGCCAATTCTGTCTGCTTCTCTGTGTACTGGTACCAGTACCGGTACTTGTCTGCCCAAGTCTCTCTTCCTATAACAAAAAGAATTTAATGAAATGTTAATACAAATGAGTTATTAAAACAAAAACAAACTGATATTTGCTTTCTATTTATAGTACAATCAATTTCATAGGATTTTGCAACCCTATTGGCTGGACGGTCTTGGTGTACCGGTTTGGTACTGTACCAATTAACTTTAGTAAGTAACAGATTTAAATACAACAAATTTTGTGGATTAACAATCTAAGACAGTAATAACTAAATCGCTGAATTGCAGTCAGTCAAATGAAATTTTGCTTTTTTTTTTTTATTAAAAGCTGCTAATCATGGTCTATTAAAAAATAATAGAAAGCTAGATTAAAAAACTAAAAGAAAGTAGAATTGCACATTAGGATATTCACTGTAACACCTAAGGAATCTACATTATCTTTCTATAATTTGGACTCATAATGCTACACCACACCAGCTAATTAAATTATACACAAAATACCCTAACCAGAATGATTAACTATTCTTTTGTGTGTACTGTAGAAATTATATTTTGCATATGACTCTTCATTAGATTATTACTTAATGCACTATATATATACTATTCCAATAACATGCACTTGTTGTGTGCCAACTAATTAATTAACATGGCATTAATTGCTTGCTATATATACTGTTAATAAAATAGAACTTTGTGACTAATTAAAACTATTAACCTTTTGATAACAGTTACCTGATCGCTATTTTCTGAATCGGTCCATCCTTCTTTGTTATTTACAGTGCCTTCGCCTTTTGTGATGTACTCTGGTCGATCCAGCTTCTTCAATTTCTCGTGCTTCCTCTCTCGAAGAGCCTTTGTTACCTCTGCATTAATTTTTATAATCCACAGAGCACAATTAGAAAAAGGCAAAATTGAAGCTCTGTTGATTAAAATTCAAGCAAAATTCAAGTTGTTGTTACCTTGAGAGGTGATGAGGCGGTAGACTTGACCAGGCAAGAGAGTGTCTTTTGGTTTGAGCAACTTAACCCTGGTTAACCTCACCTGTTTCCCTCCCGAGCCGTCACTCTCGACCACACGCAGCGTCACGAGAGCGACATAGTGGCCGGGGTTGTTTCTCATGACCTCAGCAGCACTCGTTGACCAGTACAGCCTCTCTACCTTCCCTCCCGGATGCTGTACCACTACAGTAGCCACCTCTGCCGCTTGACAATTCCCCATTTGCTCTTCTCCTCTTCCTCCTTTTTTCTTTCTTTCAAGGAGGCAAAATAGAAATGAAAATGATTGAGATGGAAGAGAGAAGGGATGGATTAATTAGAGAACAAAGAGGGGCTATGTTACCGTTTAATAATGCTGCTTTTGTTTAAGAAGTATGCTTGCTAATGCTTATATAATTATATTAGGAGCGATTTCATGTATACCCCTCATAAATTTCAAAATTAAGTATTTTCTTCTCAAATTCATAATATGTGTTCAACCTTCTAAATATAAAAAATTCACAAATTCACAAATTTATCTATTTTATTGTATTTTTTTTAATTAAAACTTGTTTTAAATTTACAAAAGAATTCCATTTTATCTTTTATTAAAAAAATAACAAATATATATAAGATGTGTAAATTGAATAAATTGGCGAGTTTTTGAAATTTAAAAGGATTATGTGATATGAGGAGAATTCAAATGCACCATGATTTTGTACTCCAGTATGCACTACATCCTTCATCGCCGTTTTCAAAGTCCAAACAGTCGATCCGAACCGCTCAACATGATTTAAAAAAAATATATATTCTTGGAAACCAAATTTTATATTTTTTATATTTTTTTACTATTTTTTTACATAGGTACAATATCACTTTTCGAATGGTCCAGAATCTCCTTAAAACAGTGATTTTGTACCTATCTAAAAAAGTAGTTAAAAAATTCTAAAAAATATAAAATTTGGTCTCCAAGCATATTTTATTATGAAAATCATGTTGAGCGGTTCGTATTGACTGTTCGGAATTTAAAAACAGAGATAAATGATGTAGAGCATATTGAAGCACAAAATTATGATGCATTTGAACCCTCCTCATGTGATATATGGCTCTTAGAAGGAGGAATATATAATTTTGAGATTTTTTGAAGAGTAATAAAATTTCTTATGAGTGAGGCTACGGTACTATGCATAGCACAGATTGGTCCGTGCTATGGCTCAATATTTGAGTTTTCAAAATCCTAACGGTCGATCTGAACCGTTCAACATGATTATAAAATGAATATGTACTTGCAAACCAAAGTTTACATTTTTTCGAACTTTTTTACTATTTTTTTAGATAGGTAGAAAATCAGTTTATCTGGAAATTCTGGACCATCCAAAAACAGTGATTTTCTATCTATCTAAAAAAATAGTAAAAAAATTCGAAAAAAATGTAAAATTTGGTTTGGAAGTACATATTCATTTTATAATCATGTTGAACGGTTCGGATCGACCGTTAGAATTTTGAAAACTCAAATATTAAGCCGTAGCACGGACCAATCTGTGCTATTCATAGTACCTTAGCCTCACTCATTTCTTATTATAGTAAGGTGGGTCGCTGTCAGTGGGTAACCACCACCCGTTTTTCTGTTTGACATTTTGTACATTTTGTAGATTTCTATGTCACAAGTTAAATAAAAAACAACAAAAGTGTGACAAAGGTTAGTGAAAGGAGCCTGATGCATCTGGATTTTACGGCGAACCAATGCAATGTATGATAACTAATCTTTTTTGGATGATAGTTGTTAATAAATGCGTGAATAAGTAGCTTTCATTTCAGTTTTTTTTTTGTTTTTTGTTGAGTACCAAATATGCACCTCGCGTCATCGAAGTTGTGATTGGATTGATATTAAACTATTTACCTATAAAGGAATTACAAGGTGTTATCATTTCGGATTGGACCGTACCATTGAACCAACAAACTAAATTTATATATAAAAAGAAAAAATCTTTAAATTTTAAACAGGATAAACAGGATTGATCTGATCTGTGTATTTTAAATAAAACAGTTGAAAAGGTAGAATTCTTTTCATTTTAAAAAAGTAACGAATATGTACTGACATGCTGACAGTAATATTGTTTTAGACAGTAAACACATGAGTTAAAAAAGAGTTTTCGAGATTTATTTTATTTTATTTTTAAGTATGAGATGAAAGCTAAAGTTCTCAGGTTTTATATTCAGTGTAAATATTGAACTTTTTTTCAAAAAAGAGAGATTGGGGCTCAAGTTACCTAACTGTGTATAATATTTACAATAGATTTTTCATTTGAATTTCGAACATACAACTTTTCAAATGGAGAGCATTGTATATTACATGTGTAAAAATTGAATTTCAAACATTATAATTTTTTTAAGGGCTATAATGTCTAGTCAGTAGTTATTTATGTTTTTTTTTTTTATATATATGGGAATATGAACAAGTAGACATAAATCTTTATTAATCTAGTCTTTCACATTCTATTGGACGAAAAAAAAAATCTTGATAAACTCAACAATTTATTGGCAATTTACGAAAAAAAGATGCAATACTTTATTGAGACACTGAAAATTTAGAATTTAGATGTTTATAGAAGTTGATTAGTTTCGAAAATTTAAGGGAATTAAGTTTTTTAAACATCTTTTTGTATGCACAATACAAAGACACCATGTCAAGGAATATTAATTACCTATCTAATTTCATTATTTTTATTTTAGAAGTATTATAAAAAAAAATATTATATAGGTAATGCATTGAACGTTTCAATTTTGGTAGCTACAATGCCATGAATCATGATGGTGATGTATACATATCAATTATGATTGGGGTTACACGTACTGCGAGTCTGTATCCACTCATGTACCTGACTCAGGCAATACTCCTAGTCAGGTAATGAGGAATGCGGTGCCTATTATAGATATAAGAGGTCCGTATTGAGTTTTGTATCGAGTTAAAACTGACAACTCAGATCTCATTGTATCCGATCAGGTATAGCACAAATGTTTCCTTATTTTAAAACTTCGGTTCATCCAGTTCGATCCAAAGTAGTTTGGTACTTAGGTCCTATTCATACAAAATATGCAATTTTATTGGAGAAATGAAACTGGACTGTTTATTATAGAAAAATGATGGAAGCTAACAAAGAGATACTCCACCTGTTTGAAAAAAAAAAATAAAGATTTATTCACCACTTTGCTGTACTCTTAATTTCACTGTTACCATTAAGTACCATCTTTAGTTGTAGGCCAATTGTAATGTGCCACGTGGAGTGACGTCAGCGCGGAATATGAAAATGATGAGCTTCTGAAAAGAAAAAGGGATTTATCATTAGATTTATGCACGGAAAGATTACGCAATTTTACATGGAAATGTTCTTCGCTTTACCGGGATGCATGGGGGAGTGGGACCCAATTGATGGAGAAATAACCAGTAGCTTTTTCCCGAAATTTTTATTTATAACATTTATTAAAAATAAAAATAAACCAAAACACTCTTATTTTTGGATTTTTCTAATTCTACTCAGATCGCACCGGTGATCAGCGGCCCAAATACTGGGGTTCGCACAATGCCGATGCGGCCCCAGCCAGAGGGGCGCACAATGCCCCTGCGGTCCTAGGGTCGCCCAATGGTTCTGCGGCCCCTGTTTCTTTATATTGTTATCCAGAGAGAGAAATTCATTTCTCACAATCACCAAATATCTCTCCTGAACAAGAGCTGATCTGTAAGTTTTTTTGTCTTTATTTTTCAATTTTTTAATTTTTCAATAGGTTAATAATTAATTTAGTTAATTTTTAATTTTAGGTTTCTTGTGTATTGGATTCAAAATGGCTCTTATGGTATCCATTTATACTGGTGGTGATGTTTTAACAGAACCTAATGGGGTTTATTATAGTATCGGGCCTGTTACTGTGATTCCGATATTGCCGAGTACTGATTATATGGAGATTAAATCGGGTATTTGTCAGAGTTTGGGATTGAATCAGGGTCAGTATGACATTAATATTCAAGCCAAAATTAGCATACCCACTAGTTTAGCACAAACCTGGTTCCAAATCTTTCCAGTTCAGAATGATCCAGTCTGGCAGGTATTGTACAACCAAACCATGAGTTTTTCTAGGGGTGCATACAAGATAATTGACCTATATGTGGAGGTTACCCGAGTCTAGCGTACCAACCCAGTTATGAGGTTAATCTAGGGTCGTAGTCGGGTTAACTCATCTGGCTCAAGTTCGTCCCCTATCCAAATTAATCAACAGTCTAGCAGCCGGGCCCCAGTTCAGAGGGACCGACCATCTAGTAGTCGCCCCCCGTCAGGCCCCACACGGATTGACCAGCCTTCTACTAGTCGGACAGCTACTTGGGGTCAATCTTGTGATCCGGATGAAACCGATGAAACAGTGCATCCGGAATTAGAAGAGGCAGAGGAAAATTGGGGTGATGTTGATCATGAGGGTATGAGCGATCAGAGTGACCAGGAAGTTACTAGGCCTATGCTTGGACAAAGGTTTTTCAGGATGGATCGCTGGTTTCAAATAATGGATTGCTGGTTTGAGCACCCAGTTTTGGCTTTCAATGACACATCAGGGTTTCAGGAAGCAAATACGAGTTTGTTTGGAAGGGCAGCAGAGTATGAGAATGAATTGTTGGAGGGACAAACATATGACTCAAAGGAGCAAAAGAAGAGCGCAATTGTCAGGTTTCACATACTTTGCAACAAAGTAAGGAATATGCACAGTGACACGACCAGAATGAGGTTCAAGTGCAAGAACAATAGATGTGGCTAGTACATATTCACGAGGGCCACTAGTCATGGTATACAATAGCGTGTCTTCAAGTGCTTAACAAAACATTCTTGTCACGCGGATGCAACAAGAATAGATCATGCACAGTTGTCGGCCAGTATGGTCACCAATTGCATATCAGCTCACATGAGAAACGATGTTGATTTGAGTATCCAAGCTGTCAGGATCGTTGTTGCTGAAAGATACAACGGTTAGATACTAGCGTCAAACAAACTGTGGTGTGGCCGTGAGTTGGCAATTGCCTGCCAATTTAGTAGTTGGGAGGGGTCATACGCTCTTATAGTTCCGTTGTTTGAGGCAATCAAGAGAAAAAAACCCAGGTACTATATTGTTCCTTCTATTTTTACGTCATTGTAACAAAATCAACAATTGAACTTATTTTTTTAAAATTAACGACAGAAACATTGTTTGAGGTGACCTCATTTTCCACCGGTAAACCTGGACCATAAAAGTATTTTCATAGAGCGGCTTGGGCATTTGGACCGTGCATAGCTGTTTTTCAACACCTCAGACCAGTCATCACCGTTGATGCTTGTTTCCTCTCAGGCCAGTACAAAGGCGGTGAATGACATGTGTATGAAAATCAGTCAGAATGGCCAAGCCGCATGAAGAAGAACGGTTGTAGTAAGGTGGCAATCAAGTTTACCGGTGGGACCCAATTAATTACAAACTGACATTAAGGCAACACTGTTTTATTGGCGATTTACGACCTGAGAGGAAACAAGCATCAACAGTGATGACTTTTACTATTCAATTTCAACTTTTAAAAATTATTGAAACAATCAAATTTAACAGTCACTATTTGTTTATAAATTTGCAAGTTGAGAGGCAATCAATGGATTTGATGTTTATCTAATAGCTAAATCAATGTTTTAATTGTATTCGTAAGAATATTGTTTATTTTAGGTTTATTAGACATATTTTTATTGTTCTTGTGAGAACATTAGCATTATATTGTTCTATTGTTAGCTTCTTTATATTTATTTTTAGATTATTATGGCTCTTTTATATTTATTTTATGACTTTTTTATATTTGATCCGACAAACGAAAAATATTTTCAGATTAAACGACATTTAAAACAAATAAAACAATTTTAAAAACAAAAACCAAAACAAATAAAAAACCTTTATGATAAAAAAAAACTGGGGCCGCAATGGCATTGTGCGGCCCACTGGCTGGGGCCGCATCGGCATTGGACCCCAGTATTTGAGGCTGCAGATCACTAGTGCCGCCTGAGCAGAATTAGAATTTTTTTTTGGAAAAATGTTATAAATAAAAATTTCAGAGCTTTTTCACTAGAGGGTGACATGTACGACAAACCAGGTGAAAGAAGGAGAAAATCAAACATACTTGTTTATTTCTCGTGAGGGAGAAAAACAATGCTAACCAACTCTATTTACATCACCCTCTCTCACTTCACACAGAAAAGGATTGTTCAAATATATTATAAACACAACTATTTTTCAGACTTCTTTCCACGAAGAGATATTTCTTAATAAAAAAAAAAATTAAATAAAACAATTTGTATTAAATATTTTGCTTTCGATTACTTTGAAAGTTTATTAATTTGTACTCCAGACACATCTAGTACATCTTTTTTAACTAAAAAAAGGTATGCAAACACATAAATTTTTATTGAAATAAATGAAAAGAAAAGTAAAGAAAAACACAATTATGTAAAAAGAAACATGCTCGATGTGACATATGAGTCCTAAATACACAAAATTTATATATCTATAATTTTTCGCTTCATCTCATGCGGGCCCTAAATGCACCAAATTTATGGCATGAAAAGTTGCAAAAAACGGATTGCTTAGGCATAGTGTAGTGGCTTTAATTATTAAACAGGAATAATGTCGTATTATTGTGACTAAAGTGGTTTGGTATACATACGTAGCCCTAGATGGTTTAGTATTGTAATCCTAAAAATCAAAAGTTGGTATGGACCATCAACTAACAACATTATACATTCTCTTTAGAATAAAATATTATACGCCACTGGGAAAAAAATAAAAAGAGAAACTTTTGAGAGCAAATAGAGCCGTCTGTCCACAAATTTAAATATTTTCATCCGATTATGTACTGCCTTTTGAGAGAGCGGGGGGTTTGAAATAGGCACCAGACTAAATTCAGTCTGATATTTGTTTGATTTGTTTTGAGATTCGAATGAAATTTAAAATTATAAATTGTTCGATTCAGATCATACATTGGACATATCCCTTCCTCTTGACTTATAGGTGGATTAAGGTAGTTCTAAAGTAATTAAGCCTTTGTCCTGATATATGATTTAAATCTCAATATTAAGAGTTCAAACTGTCAATTTGAGTTATTTAATGTGGTATTCTTATTAAAATTTCATTGAGAAGTAACTTTTATATAGTTTTATTGATTTGAATTGTATGTGAATCTAATTACTATGATAACGGAGGAGAGATTTGGATGTAAATAAAATATGATTCAAAAGGGACTCTGCAGTGAGGATCTAAGGTCATATTTGATTATTACTTAAGTTTAAGAAGGATTAAGTGAGCAAAGCTAGTGTATGTTGTGTATCAAGAAGATTCGGTGAGCACAACTTGAAAAATTTATTGGATGAGCTTCAAACAACGAATGCAAACTGTTAAAACCAATATACTTCACGAGTGATGCGTGTACATGCAAAATTTTAAAAATTTTGAATTCATTTAGTAAAAAAATGAAGTTTTATAAGTTATTTTATGAGCTATTTTGATGCATTCAGTTTTCATCATTCTTTTGACCGCTTGACTTTGTACTAAATGAATTCAAAAAAAATTAATGTTTGCATGTGTAGTCCCTAATGGCACCTAGGGGGGTGAATAGGGAGTCTTAAAAACTCTTAGATGTTTTTCGGTTAAACCCTCTAAACTAACAAGTCAAACAAGCGTATACAAGTAAAGTAAATAAAGTAGAGTTTAGAGAAATTTGACACGCAAGATGATAGCGGAGTTCGGCGTAAAATGCATACGTCTCCGGGATAGAGCAACCTCGTCGGTGTTCCTTTCCTATTACCCAAAAAGAAATGACACAACTCGTGACATGTGCCCAACAGTGGTGGAAAGTCACGGCCTAACTCGTTGTTGTGTATTTTAGGTATTGGATTTTATGTCAATTGGATACATTTTTTCACTTTTAAATTTATAAAATCTTAGTACACAATGATAGATCGGTTGCAAGCATACAACACATCCTTGTAGTAAAACAAGTATCGATCCAAAGATAACGGAAAATATTACTTTCTACTAAATTAATTAAAATTCTAAAAGGTGCAAATAAAGTAAATTGGGGGGGGGGGGGTTGTTGGAAAATTGTTTGGTTGGGTTCAATATCCAAATGAGAGTTTTAACTAAAACAAACAAATTTAAAAAGTTTTTTCTTGTGTAATCAATAGAGAGAAGTCTAGGGGTTATTGGCATTCAATTACTTGGTCAAATCCATACTTGTTTGGTTTCTAAATTCATGTTTGCATTGATGGGGTTTCTAAGCCTAAAATATCATTAAGGGTCATTTTCGTGAATTAATGACGTGCCTAAACAATTCGGGTTTCACGATTAAGTCTTCACCCTAGCGATCTAGACCATAAGCATAGGTTAGCCTAGTTTATACCTGAATACTGATACTTCACGATTAAGTTCTTCATATAATATTTGGTTCAATTCTAGGGGTCCCAATCAAATATGAGGCTTCACGATTAAGTCATTCACCTCAATTCAACCTTTGTTTCTTGTGGTTCCGGACTAAGAATTAGATTTGGTCATTTCTAATCTCAAATCCTAAGGTATTCATATACATAATTTGGTACCATCAATTCTTGATCCAAATCTACTCAAGTTGTTTAGACCTAAGCGGAATACTAATTATCAAGCAACACAAATTATGCAATCACATGGATAATAAAATCAATAAGAACAATCATGTAAGGAAACAATCATCATAAATAAAACTATCAAAGTAAGATAGATTTAAACCCAAGTTTATGCTTAAAGCCTAAGCCCCTAAAGAGAAAATATAGCCTCTCATGAGTGTGCTAATATAAAAAAAATACAAGAGTAGACATGATAAAAACTAAGAAAAACAAGAAAGAGAATAGACTACACTAATCTCCTCGCTTACTGCCCTCGTCTTCACGATGTTCCGCTCGAGCAAAGGTAGAAGTATGCAGAGAAAATTAGGTGAAGCCAAGAATGAATAAAAGATGAAATAAAAGATAAATCTAAGATGAATTCTCCTGCATGTTGCCTCATGTTTTATAGCAATTTTTGCAGCATGGGTGCATCCTTCCGTGCGGTCAAGTTTTGACAATAAAGCACATTGGTGCGGCCTTCCGTGCGGCCTAGTGTGGGCGCACAAACTGCAATTTCCTTCTTTTATGCGTTTTGGATCTTACATGGAACCTCTCTTGGCTTGGGAAACAAAATAAAGCAATTAGGAAACGAATTGGTAAGATCTCGTCAATATGACAATACAATCTGTCCAAATCTAGGCTGGTGCGGCTGTACAAAATTCTACATTCCAAATTTGAGTTTGTTTCCTTCATGAAAGTTGTAGATATTTTTATCTTGGTTCCGTCAAGCTTTGATTCACCCAAATCGGAGATTTTCTGGAGATTTTATGTGAACTGAACTTCAAACGGGCATAGATCATCACCCGTAACTCTGTTTTCAGTGTTCTACCACTTTTCGAAAAGCTTGCGAGAAAGTCTACAATTTGCTCAATTTCTTGTAATTTAAATAGACTTTGACAGTAACTTGGTTCTTGCATATTTTAACATAAAATTACACTAAATTACAAGGAAATTGGCTTAGTTTTTGAGGTTAAACCATAATCAAAAGTATATATAATTGAGACTTATCACTCGTGTACAAGGTGAGCCTAGAAGATCGAGATGGGAGAGTCCCTTGGGATCGTCACACAGCTATGGATATATATGAGTGGAAATGCGAGCGAGTGTACCCCTTCGCGCTTTACAAGCAGGATGCACTAGCCAGGATGAAAAAGCTCTAGATTTAAATCCTAGACACTAAACTATATCTCCTAAAAGATAAGTCGAGTGGATTTGAGAGTATTGAGAAGATATTGAAGTTTAAGCTCACTCAATAATGAAAGCTTTCAAGAGTTGTGTTCACACGAAAGCGCAACGCAAGTTTTGGTACGCTTGAGGGCGTACCTTTTAAAACCACGCTTACACTTCACGAGTAAGGATTGCAAGTGCACAACCCCTATCGAGTAGTATAATCGGGTGTCGATCCACAGGGACGACTCAAATCCTAAATTTTGACTTAACCTAGTTAGGTACTAGAAGTTGAAAAGGGTGTTTGCGTTTGTTTACAATTCCTAAATTCAATCAACAAAATTGTAACAACAGAGAATGAAAGCAATTAAACGTTTGATTTTATACTATCTGTAAAATAAAAGCGTTTCAAGGGTTTCAGATTTCATCCTCAACTTTGCTGCTCTGGACTTGTCACGCGACCCGCATACTCTCGTATGCGACCCTTGTGACGCGACCCGCGTGCTCTCACACGCGACCCGCGTGCTCTCACACGCGACCCGCGTAGCCCTCAAGCCACTCTGGACCTCTCACTCGACCCGCACACTTTCGCATGCGACCTCGTGACGCGACCCGCGTGATTTCTCATGCGACCCGCGTGGTCCTGGAGCTGACACTGAATGTTTCTGATTCTGGTTGTTTAATTCGTGTAAGGCTCGATTGACCGTACCTAATGTCACTGAACCTCAACTCTCATGTATTGGCTTAATAGACCTGGTACGGAATTGCAATTTCACCTTCCTAGATTCAATTCAAACCTAAGTTCTTGATCCCGTTTACTAAAGGCATCCACTATTCTTTCGACTAATGGAAATTTCACCTTTCGGCTACTATTGATCTCACCTCTCGGATCTTAGATCTACCTCAAGTACTTAACCTAATTCACAAGATACATCAAGGCCAAATTACAAAAAGAAATGCCATAAGCAATCAATAGTAGATAATCAAGAATCAATCAAGCAATTAGGTCAAGCAATTTCAATTAATACAAAAATCAAGAAACACGAATAACAATTCAGATTCAATCAACATTCATTATCAAACAAAGCTTTGGATTACATCTAAATCCCTCAAAACTGAAAATCTACTCAAACATGATCAAAGAAAGAAGAAAAGAGATAGAGGAGATGCAAATCATGATGAAGGAGAAGAATCGAAGAAGATCGAGCTCGAATCAAGGTCTTGGCCGAATTCTTCCTTGCTCCAGCTCTCCTCTGTCCTCTGGCGCCAAGTCCCCCTCTCTCAATTCCGATCTCTCTGTTTAAAAATGAATTCTGGATCCTCTGAATCGCGCAGGCCCAGCTGTATATATAGAGATCTTACTGGGCTTCAATTGGGCCTGCGCAGTTAATTCGACGCGACCCGCATGGCTTCGGATGCGACCCGCGTCGGGTTGGGTCTGATGCGCGCTGTGAGGGTCGCGTCTGAGGTCGCGCTGGACTGTGATGCGACCCGCGTCAGGTGGGACGCGGCCCGCATGGAGGATGTCAGAACTCTGCTCTTTTGCTTGTTTTCGCCCATTTCCTGCAAAGTCATAACCAAAACGCAGCAGTACCATATTCTATTGATATTCAATGTAAACAATGCATTTTAGTTATTCAAAACATGATATTTGGTCTGGAAATAGGTCGAAACAATCGATCAAATAATGAGACATCAAGTTGCACAATAAATGATTTTTGAATGTGGGAGATGGCTAGCTTGACAAATCTGAAGTGAGATAACTCTTTTTATAGTGGGGAATTTAGATTTGCCAGATTCGTTCTAACGGAAGTGATCCGTTATAACGGAGTGTATGAATATTGAAATTAGGGTTTTTGCAATTTTAATTTAAATTGATATTGACCGTTCTGGACTTTTATGTCCGTTCAGAATGGTTAGTACAATTTATTCCACAAAACTTGATAAGTGTTCCATATGGATGTCATCCGTTTTGGACAGAACCAAACTGGAACTCTCTGTCTTGTTTCGGTTTAATTCGTTCCATAAGATTTGGTCCGTTCAAAACGGATGCTTCAGAAATCAACAATCCTCAAATATACATTACTTAACTACTTGATTATTACAAATCTATAGCTTCGTAAAGTCGTGTTGACTTCTTAGGTTCTTCAAATGAATCTTGTAATTCAGCACTTTATGAACCTTGATTTTTTATTATAAATCTTGCAATTAAAGCCATGAACCTATCTTTGGTTCTTCATTATAGATCTTGTAATTAAAACCTTGACCCTGCAAACTCACTCAATCATGTAGATGGTTAAATTCAATTAATGTATGTTTTGCAAATTTAATCAAACAAAGTATTAGAAGATTGCATACAGTTAACAACATGTATACGCATCACTTATGAAGTAGTTGGGTCTTAACGGTTTGGATTCACCATTTGAAGTTAATCTAATAAATTTTAAGAGTTATGCTAGATCCTTTTGATGATCATCGCACATGCTAGCTTTACTCAGATTAAGTTGCTTACGAGCTCTATTGCACTCTTTATATTTTACATCCCGTTAATTTGGCATCTCAAGTCATGACTTAAATTAATCCATATAACAAAGTAAGATGTTGAGAAATGAATTTTTGTCTATGACAATGGACCCTACAAGTGGTAGCGGACCTAAGTGAAATGAATGGGGGTCAATTGACCCCCATTTTTTTTATATATTTATATATGATTTTCTATATAATTTATACTAAAATTTCATGGAATTGTAAAATTGACCCTCCATTGTATGTTTGACCTCCATTGTTTGAAAGTCTGACTCCGCCCTTACCTATAAGCATAATAATTGAAGTTAATTCATCTGAAAAGATAAAATAACCTGCTATTCGAGATTAACTTAAATTTTATCTCATCTTACTTCTCTTGCTCTACAATGAAACACCAGCTAAACGCCAGAAACAAAAGGGCCTGTATTCTCTTCACCCTAAATCAGTATACTTGATGAGTTGATGGTATGGGAGGCAAATTTTATGAGGCCATGTGCAGCTGCATCATCCCAATTCCATCCAAAATAAACAAGGAATTCACATGTTTCCAATGAGCATATTCGTCATTGTTTATGTACTAGCCAGTTACTAGTGGAACTGGAAGTATAGGAATACATTTAGTTTTTTTTTTTTGTTAGCAATATTCAATTTTATTATTAGTTGGATTTTTGAGACAAAACTATGAGTGAGTCTATGGTACTATGCATATCACGATCTGGTCTGTTATACGGATGAATATTTTTATTTTCAAAATTCTATCGATCGATCCGAACCATTCAACATGATTTTCATATGAATATGTACTTAAAGACCAAATTTTATATTTTTTAGAATTTTTTTACTATTTTTTAAGATAGATAAAAACTCACTGTTTTTGGATGGTCGAGAATTTTCAGATCAAGTGATTTTCTACCTATCTTAAAAAATAGTAAAAAAATTCTAAAAAATATAAAATTTGGTCTTTAAGTACATATTCATATGAGGATTATGTTGAACGGTTCGGATCGATCGATAAAATTTTGAAAATAAAAATATTAATCCGTATTACAGACCAATCCGTGATATACATGGTAAAACAGACTCACTCCAGAACTATCATTCTCTTTCCTCCATATGCACGAATGATAAGAGTACGAAATCATTGGAAATTTGGAGACCACTCAAATTCTCTATTATCAAAGAAAGATTCCGGCCCCAACAATTATACACCTTTAAATACAATTTTAGGGGTAACCTTATCATCTTTCTTTTTTATTTGATAACAACATTTAGCATAGGCTGTTAGTCCGTCAGCATCTAATTAACTTAATTTTTGTTATGTTAACTCATTTATATTGTCTAAGAGACTTCAAAACATTATACATATTGAATGTGTCAAACCAACCATTTTTTTGTTTGTATCATTAAAGACAAATCGAAACATATAATACATTTTTTTTTTAAAATTTCAGTTTATATCAGGCATGCTCGCAATGCCAATGTGTCTCAATTTATACAGTTTTGCTAGCATGCTTTTTTTTTTTTGAGACATTGCGAGCAAAATTGTATACTGTATACAGTTTTGCTCGTAATTGTTCGTTGGCATTTGTATACAGTATACAAATGCCAATGGACCATTTGCATACCATTGATAATTTCTAGTTTTCAGACACGCTAGCTTTCTCTTCGGACACGATGAAATTGCAAGCGTGCATGATATAAATAGAGATTTCAAAAAAAAAGTGTGGCATGTGCTTGATTTCTTTTAATGATATAGATAAACAAAAAAACTTGGTCAAATTGAGTCACGCTCTAAAATTTAATGGTATTGGAGAAACATATGACACCACACCATTCTGCGCCACAAAAGAACTGGATTTCATCTTACCTTTTGGTAGTTGAGATTCTCAATTGCAAATGATGAGTATCATTTCTTGATCATTTAATTAAATTCTTCTTGTCAGCAGATAGTATCATCAAAGATGCTGCTGTTATATATCTAGGAGGCATAAGCCCCTAAAATTATAGACCCTTTAGGTTAGTTATTGCTTTTAGGTCAACTCATATCACATTTCACTTAATAATTCAGATATTAATTAGACTTGTTAATTTTCACAGCACATGGTTAATTAATAAGTGTTGAGATTTTAATTAGTGTTTATCGCGGTGTTAGTGTTATGTCGGTATAAAGCGACAATACATTAAGTTATTTTAGTATATAATCAGGACCAACATTTTTAATATAGATATTAAATTTCAAATCTGCAACTTTCAATAGAAAAGATTTGGGGTTTAAAGAGAAATTAATTTGAGTTGAGCCAGGAATTAAAGTGAAATGAGTTGAAATGTGGATTAATGGCAGAAAAAAGTGTTGGATTTAGAGACGTCTAATTACAATAATAACGTTGGACATGCGTGCATTATGATTATGATATCAAATACTGTCGCAAGATTACATTTATGTAATGATTAAAATATGCCAAATAATGTGATTAATTAAGTCATGACATTATACGTATTTATATATATAAGGTTTTGGATACGAATACATATAGAACAATGTTAATCAATATAATTGTTAATGGACCGATTATAGTTGATTAAAATAATAGCAGTAATAAATATAGGCTAAATAAGGAAATCAGAATTTATTCTGATTTACTTCGGTTTTTCTGGAGGTTCCTGATTTTCAGATCCTTGAAATCCGAAATCAAGATTTCTTGGCAAACTTGTTTTCCAAGTATTAGCCAATTTTCGGCTGCCCTAGAATTAGGGTTTTGCACTGCTATAAAAGGGCTGAGTCTCCAAGGCTTGCAATCAATTCATGACAATTGTCTGCTCCATTGAAGACAAGATACTCTGTCATAATATTTAGGATAGCCAGAGAAAATGATTGCAAGTTCTTGGAAGGACTCGAGAGCCAACAACTCAAGTCAAGACCAGGAGCGTATCAACCCAGAGCCTTGGAAGCTGTCTGATTGATAGCATACGGAGGCCTTTGAAGATGGAAAGTAAGTTCCGCTGTGCATTAAGTTTAATTTCTTACAAAGGAGTAGATCTTGGTTAGGGTTTAAAGTATTAGGAAAACTCACAAAGTAAACCCAACAAAAAGGGCCTAAAAGTGGGAAATTTTATATGGCAGCTACAGAGACAAAGAATTGCACGAGTAATAATTAACCCTGATTAATTTATTTGCACTTTGTAATTCATTATATGTGTTTAAGAGGTTGGCTATTATACAAGTACATGAGGGCATATGCTTATAAGTCATATTTGTATTTTTAAAGTTTAAACAGTCGATCTGTAGTGATCAACATATTATAGCAAGGGTAGAAAAATGGCTTGTTCCATGAGCTTACTCTTGGAATAAGTTCTAAAATCGTCATTTCTATGTGCTACCCTTGGAAATACTATTGTCGCAACAAGCCTCGATGGAAATACAGAAAAATACTCTGTATTTCCATGGATACCCTTGGAAATAGTCTTTTTTGGCTTTTTCTATGAGCCTCCCCTTGGAAAAGGGGCGCACGAAAATAGTTTCACACTTAGCTCATGTCTGGATTATTTCCAAGAGCAACGTATGTGGGGCTCACTTAATTATTTCCAAAGGGTAACGAACCTGGGACCCACTGAATATTTCCAAGGCTGGTTAACGTGGGGCCCATCTGGTTATTTCCAAGGAGTAGTGAACCTGGGACTAGAGTGGGAAAAATGGCACGCCGGAGCCGACTCCGTCACGGAACGGCACGGCACGCGTCTCCTTCGCGTGCCGTGACTCGCGTGTCCCGTACCGTGACCAATTGTTAGCGAAGAAGACACGGCACGGCATGGCACGGAAATTGCTTTGGTCACGGCACGGCACGGCACGGGACACGCGAGTCACGGAACGGTAGACACACCAGTCACGGGAGTCACGGCAATCACGAGGCAATACACTAACATACCTTCCTATAAGGTATGATTTTATTTTAATTAAAATATTTACATTTAAATTTCAATTAAAACATTTGAATTTTAAAGAATCGTTTCGTATTTTTTTTTAAAACGTTAAATGCGATCGAACGTGACTAATGCACATTTGGTCACGGCACGCGAGTCACGGCCCTCATAATTTTTGTCACGGCACGGCACGTGAAAAAATTACTTGGTCACGGCACGGCACGGCACGGCACGGCACGGCACGGCACGGCACGGCACGTGACCAAAGTCACGGCGTGTTAGTCACGATACGGCACGGCACGACACGTGACCAAAGTCACGGCGTGTTAGTCACGACACGGCACGGCACGTTTTTCCCACTCTACCTGGGACCCATTGAGTATTTCCTAAGTTAGTTAACATGAGGCCCATCTGGTTATCTCCAATGGCATCTAACATGGGACCCACTGAGTATTTCCAAGGCTAGCAAACACGGGGCCCATTTGGTTATTTTCAAGGGCATCATAGGTGGGTCCCACATACATGGAAATGTCTTTCCTCTCCTTGCTAATAACGGAAATTCTAGTAGTGTATTAAAATGTGCTTGGAGAACAAATTTTACAATTTTTTAGAATATTTTAAAACAGTGTTTCAATGTGATAAAAAAAAATATTCTGAAAAACTATTTTGAAACATTGTTTTGAAAAATAAAAAAAAATAGTATTTTTTTCTCAAAATTGTAAAATTTGGTCTCCAAGTATATTTTAATATGGAGAACATATTGAGCACTTCAGATTTACTATTTGAACTTTTTTTTTTTTGAAGGTCAGCGGCGAAATGCCGCCGACAATATATTGAATAAAAATACTATTTGAACTTTAAAAATATAAATTGACTTATAACTTTATAAGCCGTCATATGCTTATATAAATAAAGTAGCTAACCTCCTGTGTTTAATATATAGATCCTTTTATTATTTATTCATAAAATTTCACAATAAATTGTGTCAGTGGAAAGAATACTTTCTTAGATAACAACTAAAATATCTAGACAGTGATAACTACAATATCTCCGTGTACATGATAACTACATTGCTATAATGACACTTGAACTATCTCATGTTAACAAAAAAGGAAAAAGTAGATAACAACTAAAATATTTAAACAGTGAACGCAAAGTTTTCCAAACGAGAAGAAATACTATTTCAGTTATGAATCATAACTTGGAAGTCCACATGGGCGGGCACGGATGAAAAACAAATTTTCGTCTCAAAAAAACCCAATTTTTTTTTTTATAATTTAGCACAAACAAGTGATATTCTTAATTCTCCTGTGTTGGAATTATAAAGTATGTAAATCAATTGTTGAGGTGCCTATGAGCATGAGCGGATCCAACATACTACAAGGTAGGGCAACTGTTCTACTCTGAAATTTCAAAATTAGTTTTCAAGTACTAGGCATTGGGATCTTGCCTCACCCTAGAAAATACAAATGCCCTACCTCGTTGAGTTTATATTTCTCGTTCTCTATATACAAAGAATTAGGTTTTGGCAATCAATTTTGCCCTCTCCTCTTTCTCCTCTGGAAATTTTTGTTTATTGCTCTTTTATGTTGATTTTCCAATGGTTTTTTTTTGGAGAAGAAGAGATTATTCGTCTGCATGAACGTGAACCTCATGAGCTAAGATACTGACACTACTCGGTTTTCATAAACCACACGTAGCAAAGAAGAGAATATAATGAATGGCTCGGATTAGTGGGCTCCCCAGTCATATTAAATGAGAGAGAACAAGGGGTGCGCAATATAATGTTTTGAATGATCTGGGTGCATAAGTCTGGTAAACCTTATTTGCAAATCCGGCTATGATCCACGCCTCCCTTTTTTCTTTTCTTTTCGTTTTATTTTCATTTGCTATTTCTTCTTCACCATTCCGTAGTTATTGGATGCCTCCATTTTCTTTGATATACTGAGTTTGCTAGTGACTGCCCATTTTCTTCTTCTTTTTTCTCATTTTATTTATTTATTATATATATATATATATATATATGAGGAGGGATCCACTTATACTCTTTTTTTGTGACACCGAATCACATCCTACATTGTCAAAGTTTTCAAAGTCCAAACAGTCGATCCAAATCGTTCAACATGATAGATATATTAAAATGTGCTTGCAGATTAAATTTTACATTTTTTGAATTTTTTTACTATTTATTAAGTATTTTACAAAATCGTTGTTTTCAGACCATTGGATTTTTGTACCCATCATAATAAATAGTAAAAAAATTATAAAAATTATAAAATTTGATCTACAAGGGTGACTTAGTCACCCCTATGATTTTAAAATTGTAATTATATGTATAGAAATTTAATTGAATTTTATCTTTTTTAAACTTTTTATATAGTCTAGTCACCTTTAATAAACAACATATGTTATGTTGTAGCCTACTGGTTAAAGCTCTATTTTATGATTGAGAGGTCTGTGGTTCAAATCTCACTCACCGTAATTATACATTTTAATATTCAGCCACCCTATCAAAAAATTTCTTGTTACACCCATGTGTGCAAACAGTGCTTTGTTTAAACGAAAAGCAACATGTAGAAGAATAATCGGAAGATAACAATCACATTTGCCCCTAGAAATCTTTACACCTAATAAATAGTGAAGCCTATTTAACTCTGAAACAAGTACACATGAACATCAGAATCGCAGAAAAATGACAAGAAAGAAGCCCAAAGAAACCTGAAACCAATTATTGATTAGCATGTTGCATTTTCATGCCATCAGACGACTACATTGATTTAGGTACTTTTAGGTTTCTTTTCTGAGTGAGGCTATGGTGCTATGCATAGCACGGATGGCTAGTGTACTACGGCTCAATATGGTACTTTTTAAAATTCTAACGGTCGATCCGACCGTTCAATGTGATAACCATATGAATATGTACTTGCAAACTAAATTTTATATTTTTTTGAATTTTTTTACTATTTTTTCAGATAGGTAGAATTTTGATGGTCCATAATTTTCAAAAAACATTGATTTTTCTACCTATCTGAAAAAATAGTAAAAAAATTCAAAAAAATATAAAATTTAGTTTGCAAGTACATATGAATATGAATATCACATTGAACGGTCGGATCAACCGTTAGGATTTTAAAAAATACCATATTGAGCCGTAGTACACTAGCCATTGGTGCTATGCATAGCACCATAGCCTCACTCTTCTTTTCTATTTGATTCATTATGACAAGGTTGTTTCGAACTTGAACTGTACAAATAAAATAGAGTCAAAACTGTTACGAGTGATATCCAGAGAGGAGATTGAATTGTGGTAACCGCACAATTCAAAGGAGCATTAATTGATGTCTGATCTCATTCAATTCAATTGCATCCTCCATGCCGACTCAAACTAAATACACCGCGACAAAACATTTCAGATACATCACCCGGAAATGTGGGGTCTGAACTTTGACTACTAACAAACTTTCCGGGACCTAAATGCAAAAAAAAAAAATAGAGAAATCTTCAGCAACCATTACCATTGCCTTCTATTATTAGAATTCTTTTTTGAATTTATTTACAAAAATAGTTAAAGGCTTTTAATTTTTATATCAAAGAAAATACCGTCAAATATAATATAATATCAAAACATATACAATAATTTTGAGAAACAATCAAATAATAAATTAATTATATTATACATTAATCAAGTATATCTCTCGCGTTAATTGATTAATATTTATTAGTAAAATTTGAATTATTTTCAGGCATACAATTAAATTTGATAATGAGTAATCATTTATCCAATAATTTAAAAAAAGTAGTCTATGATATGTTTTTGAGGTTTGAAAACTTAACCATCTGAATATCCGGCGAACTTTGGCTAAATAATTAATAAACCACAAAAAATGAATTATCTAGCACACTATTTACCTGAACACTAAGGGCCGAACTGTTTTACTGTTCACGTGGGAAAAAAAAATTCACTCAGAGTTAATTTTTTTTTCCCACGTGAACAGTAAAAAATCAGTTCAAATTTGCCCATTCCCGTGGGCCGAACAGGCCCTAAATGTATATAACATAAATGATGAGGGATCGGATTACACTGTTTTTTGGTGACATCGAATGACATTGTCCATTTTCAAAGTCCAAACAGTCGATCCAAACCGTTCAATATGATGGATATATTAAAATGTGCTTGCAGATCAAATTTTACATTTTTTTGAATTTTTTTACTATTTATTAAGATGGGTACAAAAATTCAATGGTATGAAAACAACGATTTTGTAAAGTATTTAATAAATAGTAAAAACATTCAAAAAAATGTAAAATTTGATCTGCAAGCACATTTTAATATATCCATCATATTGAACGGTTTGGATCGACTATCTGGACTTTGAAAATGGACGATGTCACCAAAAAACAGTGTAATCCGATCCCTCCTCAACATAAATTCAAAAAAATAACTACATCTAGGATTGACGCACAAATATAGTAATTTGCAAAATCTTAGAGTTCACCTTGTAAACCTTAGAATTCACTCAATTCACCTTGTCAGTGTTCAGTTTAGTTAATCTCTGTTTAGTTCACCTTGTTATCCAATTAGTCAAATTTTACGCAGCTGTTCTTTTGTTTTTTCCAGATCACAAGCATGTAAGCTTCAATACATAGCACTGTAGAACCCATTAAACAATTACAAGTTTCTAGTGCCTTTTTTAATTAAATTTATTAAATGGGAACTAGCTCATAGACCTTTTTATTTTAATTAAAATCGGAATAATCTTAGAGCAGCTCATACTAATAAGATCAAGTTCTAACCTTTGTTCATTAAAGGCCCATTAGGCCCATGATAATGAAGTTTACTCAGACAGAAAAAAAAAATTCTGATCTTCAATTAGACAATTACACTTTTCGCCATTTATAATTCAACTTGACTACTAATAAAACTGAAATAATTCTAGCTTTGATCCATAATAATGTCAACTATCCAGCAAAATACATACAAAACAGAGAACAAAAGAACAATTCACATAATATACTGAAGCAGTAATCTCCCTTAATCTAACATCTCAAAAATCCCCAGTACATTGCACAAAAACCACCTTGCATTCTATATATGACTAATTTCAGAAACATTTCAAACCGAAGGGAAGAATTTGTTGAGGTTGAACGGTAAAGAATAAAATTCTTCACTTCGTGTGTCGGTACGGAAAGACCTAAACTTGTCCCACCAGTGGTACCCTCTGTCTTTCCTTACACCAGAATCGTGCCGATAGAGTGTGTTGTCTAAAAAGTAGGCCACAATTCCCGCCACGAAGGGCTTTGATGAAAATATCACATTTACGATATCATTAAACTGCAAAGATAAAAGCTCAATCATCAGTGAATTTTACTCCCAGGTTCATTATTTCTACCAATACAACTAGCAAATCTGGTACTACAATATAACAGCAGGTACAGATTATATACCAGTAGCATTTTCCTTGCATATCTTTTGTGTTCTTTACAGTTCATTTTAATTTCATAATGCCAATATGGATAAAAGGAAGGTGCATAAAGTAAAATGATTGGTAGGATTGACGTACCCAGCGTGCACGGGTGTGAACAGGCCCGTAACCAGCAACAGATGTATACTCATTGAAGTACTGAGGCACAGATAAACCCATGAATAAAGAAAACCCTAGTATGAACATGGTTCGGAAGCTATTTAGATTGCAAAATTGAAGAAAAGTTAGGCCACCAGCACCTGTAAACAGATGATAAGAAAATTTAGCAAAGTACCAGAATGCATATATAAATAATATAACCGTCCTGATATTATCACGTACCAACATATGCAAAGAAGATGCAATAGAGAGCTGCGAATATTGGCAATGGAATTGATGCAAAAACAGCTCCGAACTTCCCTGCAATTTGCACAGCGCTGCTCAATTATTACTAATAGACAAATCAGAGATATAAATTCGGTACTCTTTGCATAATACACGATATTCCGAGTATAACACGCAGTAATTATCAGAACAATTATGTTAGGAAATGCTAATTTACTAAATTAACACATTGCAAATTAATTCAGAAGTCGCAAACACATGAAAATCCACATTCAATTAATAATGGCCATTTTTTTTAAAAATGACCCAGATTAAAATCTGGGCTGTCTTTTTAAAATAATGGGCTTATATGCATATTTGCATATTTGATACATTGTATTACTACCTCCATCCCCCAACTTAAATGGCAACAAAAAAGAAACAATAATTGACTTACCTAGGATAGAAAAGAAGATCATGAAACCAGCTGCTATTTGCACAACCCTCCGGCTACCGACACGTGTCAGCGCTAACAACCCAGCATTTTCACTATGGAAGTATCAGGAACTAATAGTATAAATACACGAGGAGAAATGATAAAGCCAGTGTACTAACAAATTATTATAATATTCCCTCAAAGATCAAGTTTTATAACATGATTTTTAGCCAATGCAAATTTAGTAATAACACACACTTACACGGAAACAGACGATCCGTTTCCTGTCCCAAACAATCCATCGAGAAGAATACCTATTCCCTATTACATAAAAAGTTAGAGACGAGAGAAAAGTCGCTTCTAACAACAACTAAAGTTTTGAGGCGAATTATAATAGCAAGTATACCTGCCAACCTATACCACGGCTTAGAACAGAAGAAGGGACAGGTGTCGCACTGGCATATCTCGCAACAATGATAAAAGCACCAGTTGACTGCCAAATAAAGCACCTCTATTAAAAGCATTCAATATTCCAGTCAGAACCAAACTATGTTACAGGTGCTACGACCGTTTTTTCTTATTCATTCAGCCTTAATTGAGACATCCATGTACTATATATACCCTCTGGTAGCAACAAATTGTTATCATTTGGTTAACAAAATTAGAGAGAGAGAGAAACCTCAACAAGAGCCACGAAGGAAGCCGCCATCATAGCAAACGCTTCACCAGCATCAAAAGTTGGTGCTCCCCATTGGAATGGATATGGAACTCTTATCCTACAGAATTAATTATTAAAACAAGCAGATTCATTTCCTTGTATAAGATACTTGTATAAAATACGATTGTGGTCATTCCAAAAACTTACCCTGTTATAACTATACACCAACAATTTCTTAGATTTTCGATTAGCATGAATCAGTTTTAAAAGACCTCGCCGAAATCTCACATGAGCTCATGTATTTTGGAACACAAATCTGAATAACTTCTTTTTTAGTTCACTATGGATGAAGAAAAAGATTTTTCATTGGAAAAGGCACCCAAATTACAAGCAATTAATGGAAAGGTACTTTTCTTGCACTTTACTAAAAAACTTCATGTCTGAGATTCAAATGAGAAAAACGTGTTATTGCAAATGCAAAATAGCATTTGGTATTGTTTGCAACAAATCTAAATGAATCTTATATCCAATTGAGTCATAAGATTTGGCAACTTACCAAGGGGCCCCGCCAACCAGCCCAGAACGGTCAGTGCGGCAGTGGAATTGTGTCTTGGGTGGGGCATGCCGGTAGGCACCACCAACAGTAAGCAAGTATGCATAAAGCCATACGATTGGCACAGTAAATATGACAGCAAAGCGATCAAAGACGTGACGAACATGATGCATGACATGAGGTATGAACTGAATGCAAAAGAAATAAAGATTGATTTTAAAGAGGTCCGACGACGTAAATTCACACCACTTGCATGGTGATAACAACCAAGATTTTATTTTTGGACCACACTTTCCAGGTAGCAGTTACTGCAGAAAAGGCATTAATGAGATACCAAATTGCACAAATTCGGCTAGTTTCAAGTGGCCCCAATTAATCGTAAAATGTAAAACTTACCTCTTTTATGAGTTAAGACTTAAGACTAAAAGAACCTTCATAAACAAAAACTGTGTCACAGTACAACGGAAGGTACCCAACCAGTGAGTCAGAAAAATGACCATACCTAAAAGCTACTGGTGATATTGTACTGGTACTGGTACTAAATCAGACCAAGGACCTGTACAGGGACTGGACCGGAGTGAAACTGATACAAAACTCAGTACCATATCACTTGAATTAAACACGCACCTGTGAGAACATTACTAGCAGGATGAGTTGGGGGAGACCAATTTCAACACATTTTGCAACCTGAATTTTTGAGGATTTAAAATTGCCAGTTTGTCACAAAATATATAAACTGTTGAGATATTTAAACCAGTACAGAGCAAATAAGGCATACCCCAGGAAAACCAAGCTCATAAAGACCAACACCCACAAGTGTAACAAGTGGAACTGCCGATAACGGGCTTAAATATCTGCATGTAAAATTTAGAAGTTGGGAGTTATTGCAAAAAAAAAAAAAATCGAACTTTCCACGAATCCGTCAAAAAGGTTTAAAACCCCACAAAGCACATTGTAAATTTAACTTTTGTAGCTCAAAAATGCATCAGATAAGCTATTTATTTGGGATCGAACAGAAAAATACAAAGATTACAGTGTCTTATGTCAAAAAAATCCTTCCCACTAAAATCTTACCAACAGAGAGATTTTCACTTTAAATGGATAACTCTTTTACAAGGAGAGAACGGTTATTTGGAAAAGAGAACAAAAATTGAAAGAATATACTAACCTGGTGACATTCCTCCAAAGGCCACTGAAGCCAACTATTATCTGAAGTGCTGATGCAACTATAAGTGCGCCTTGGGTCCCACGCATGATTCTTCGAAACCTCTTTAATTCCCAAAATAATAAAGCCATTATCAGCATAAATATCCAAGAATGTAAATAAGTTATTAGGTATCAATTCGCGACTAACCTCCCGTGGGTCAGATTCATTGCTATAACGACCGGCTAAGATGATAGAGATTGTCGGCATGACAAAGGTGTAGGACCCACCAATGACAGCAGGCAAACGGGTCCCGAGGAAGGTTTGAAGAAGAGTGTTTATGCCGGCAACAAAGAGTAAGGTCTGGACAACCCTTGCTTTCTCATCCTAAAATAAGAAAAAAGAAAGTAGAACTTTGTAAAATTAAAGGAAATACATACAGTACTCCAATAATTTAAAACATCCTTTGTTCCTTTTTACAGTGACAATAACCTCAATGAATTTTTAAAACAACCTGGTCCCGCCCCCGTCCACGTCCCCACCAGTCACACATTACTGATAAAATCAGGGAAGAACGGGTATAAGATATCTTTTGTTGTGCAATGAATACAGACCATTGTGGGGTTTTCCAAAGACATGTAAGAATTAAGAAATCGACCCCACAAAAGGGAAAATATGCTATTTCAAAATGTCAGACAGATGTTATTATTATTATTAGGGTAAATAATTCCATTTTTAGTAACCAAAGTTTGCATGCACTTATTGCTGAGTAACTACTTTACTGGTGTATTTTGCTAATCAATAGGTTTAATTTACATAAAGTTTGACTATTCAACTTACAAAATAAAAGTTGAGAGCTACATTGTACCAATCAAGGAATTGAATTTCAGAGAGAAAGAAGTAATAAAGAGTAATAAAGAAGAAGAGCATTAAATCTTACATTTCCACCCCCCATTTGAGGAACAAGTGCGGTTGGAATAATTACAGTTGTACCCAGCATTACCAGAAAGTGCTGGAATCCCAATAGAATCGCTTCCGCTAAAAAATTGCAACAAGGAAAACAAATAAAATTACTTGATAATATATTTCTGACAAATGCAAACAAATTACACATTACCCCCACTAATGTAAATTAATTAGTTAACGAACGCATTTGGTTAATTTCTACACTAAACAAACACCTCCCAAAAAAAAAAACCCCAACGACTCCCGTGAAAGAGACAGCGGAATTTCAAATCACCTTTTTTTTTTTCTAATATTCCCGCAAATAACAGAGAAAATTCGACAAATAAAAGGAAACGAAATTAGAGAACTCACGCCATGGAGGAGGACTAGTGATGCAATAAGAGACGCCAGGTAACTGATCTCTGACTGGATGCGGCTGTAACTCGTCTTGCTTAGGAGCTGGCGCTCCACCCCCAGCCATTAGAGAACTATCTTTCTTCTGAAACCTCTAAAGAAGAAAAGAGAAACGAGAAACGAGAAAGAGAGATAAGGGGGCTAGGTTTTAGCGAAACAGGGGAGAAGGGGAGGGGTTAGAAAGAGAAACAATAGCAACAAACAAAAAGCATCAGTCAAAAAGGTGCTGTAGTCTGTACTAGTACAACACGGTGCAGAGTGTGTGTGTTTGTGTGTGGGTGCACTTCGTAATGGTACTGATTACATCAGTACTAGTGTTTCGTAGTTCACACAATCGACACTCCTTCCTCGAATAATATTTAATGAAACCTCAAATTGTTTGCGCGCTCTCTCTCTCTCTAAAAAGGAGTGTTAACTGTTAAGTAGTGAATAAGAGCGCCGTACAGTTTACAAAGTTGGCGCTTTTTTAATACAAAAGGAACCCTATGCATGATACGGTATTATCCTATTATATTTTCGTATATCCTCCTTTTAATGAATGAATGATTCTCTTCTGAAACCTAATGATAGGTAAAAAGTAATAATAACTTAATTACTAGTTTAATAATAATTAAAGTACAGGAGGAGTCTAGGAGGAGAGAGAGAAAAGGCAGGGATGTAACCGACAAATTCCCCATCCTGCTGGCACTCACCAGAGAGACAGAGAGAGTACATATTTCCCTGTGCCTTTTGCAACTTTGCATTTTTGTAGCGGGTCATACATATATACAGTAAAACGACCCGTTACATTAATATTATCGTAAAGGCATCGCAATCTGTTGGGAGGTAGAATTTGAAATATTATTATATGCATGGAGACAAACTGCAGGGGTAAAAGAAAGGTGCAGAAGTGAAGAATAAATCATAAATGAGCAAAAAAAATATTGGAAGCTGATATGAGTACTCACGTTACAGTACCCGCACTGTACCCACACATAAATTGTCATAACTGCTTGTGGGGCCGCAACTATTTTAAAACTGTAATTTTGTTTTACAAATTTAATAGTAATACTGTGAAGTATATAGCTCAAACAGGGCAAGTATTTATATATATACAATGAACTACATCTGATATATGAATTTTCCTAAAATAACTGTACCGGCACCTTTTTTTGAAAAATTCTCATGTTGTACCCGCATTAGGGGACCACTCAAACGGCATGTGGGGACCGCAACTGTTCCAGTAATTTTGTTTTACAAATTTTAATAGTAACACTGTGAAGTATATAGCTCAAACAGAGCAAGTATTTATACCTATACAATGAACTACATATGATATATGAATTTTCCTAAAATAAGTGTACCCGCACCTTTTCTTGAATAATTCTTGTGTTGTACCCGCATTAGGGGACCACTCAAACGGCATGTGGGGACCGCAACTGTTCCAGTAATTTTGTTTTACAAATTTTAATAGTAACACTGTGAAGTATATAGCTCAAACAGAGCAAGTATTTATATCTATACAATGAACTACATATGATATGTGAATTTTCCTAAAATAACTGTACCCGCACCTTTTTTTGAAAAATTCTCGTGTTGTACCCGCATTAGGGGACCACTCAAACGGCATGTGGGGACCGCAACTGTTCCAAAACTGTAATTTTATTTTACAAATTTTAATAGTAACACTATGAAGTATATAGCTCAAATAGGACAAATATTTATACCTATACAATGAACTACATATGATATATGAATTCTCCTAAAATAACAGTGCGGGTACTGTAGCGTGTACAGTGCCGGTACTGTAGCGTGGATACTGAAATAATTATTCAAAAATATTATATTCGTCATTGCATTTATCTATAAACAAATAAAAAAATTGCAACAAAATGAGAAAGAGAGAGAGACAGATGGAAAGTTCTGGAAATGGTTCGTCGGTCGGGTTCAGAAATCTGAGAGAGTAGATTAGGTCGGGTCATCTCTGAAAATGACATGCGGATCCTTTGCCACTTCTTTTAACCAAACCCTCTCGCCGTCTCCTGTTGCGTCGCGTTGCGTGCGCAGTTCGCTTCAGATTCCAAATTTCTAATCGAGTTTGAAAAGACAAGAACACAGGAGTATAACTATTAGAGTGAGGCTATGGTGCTATGCGTAGCACGGATGGCTAGTGTACTACGGCTCAATATGGTACTTTTTAAAATTCTAACGGTCGATCCGACCGTTCAATGTGATATCCATATGAATATGTACTTGCAAACTAAATTTTATATTTTTTCAAATTTTTTTACTATTTTTTTAGATAGGTAGAAAAATTAGTGTTTTTTGAAAATTCTGGACCATCAAAATTCTACCTATCTGAAAAAATAGTAAAAAAATTCGAAAAAATATAAAATTTAGTTTGCAAGTACATATTCATATGGTTATCACATTGAACGGTCGGATCGACCATTAGGATTTTAAAAAGTACCATATTGAGCCGTAGTACACTAGCCATCCGTGCTATGCATAGCACCATAGCCTCACTCTAACTATTAACTATGACTAGTTGAAAAGAATTTGTACGATCAGACATTCAGACTCAGACCCCTGTGCTGTATGTGAGTTGAAAAAACGAGCCGTGTTGTGATTGCACGTCGTGATTTTAGTTTTGTGTCGTACTGTATTATGATTAGGTTAATTTTTCACATGTTGTGCCGTCATCAAAATGTCAAAGGGTAGTCACGGTACGCGAATGATCACGTCACGGGAGTCACGCCGTGTCCAAACGTGACTCACGTGACTAGTTGATCATAATTTAGGTTAGTTTATTCAAGATTCACCATTTGGTAAGTATCTAGCGTTCCTAATTACACGTGACTCGCATGACCACGTGCCGTGCCGTTGCCATGACTAGAACTTTCACGTGACGTACCGTGCCGTGTCAAATTTTCTAAAAATGGTCACGGCACGTAATCGACTCGCGTGCTGTGCTGTAACGTGACGGAACTGCTCCGCCATGCCATTTTTCCACTGTAGCTATATGCAACACGCAAACATATAAGAAAATTAGAAAATCATTTAAATATCTTTATTTTTTAATTAAAAATATTTATATATAAAAAGATAATTTAAGGTATGTGAAAATAATTTAGATATCTTTATTTATCATGCTGCTACTTTTTATGATTTTTTTTAGGAAGACTTTTCATGATATTTGTAATTTTAAAAATATAATGATACAGTAAAATTTAGGTCCTTTTCTGTAATTTTAACGAATCTACTGTACAATTACTGTGTAATTTTAAATGAATTATAGCTTGGATACCCCACAACTTTGGTGAATTCATCTCCCCTTACACTTAGGATTCAGATCTGATCGTCGCTTCTTCGTTCTATTTTGACGCTTTTCCGTCCCGCCTCTCTAGCGCTTCTGTCTAGAAATTAAATTTTGTTTCTCCTCTTCGGTAATGGAAGAGCAAGTGAAAAAACTACATCTAGGATTCGGATCTAGTCACTACTTTCTCCTCTTTTGTAGTTTTTTCTTTTCTTTTTGTTATTGTTGTTGTTTGTTATTGTTTATTGTTGGTATTGTCTCTTGTTAGTGTTATGGTCTACTTCTACCTCTCTTTTCTTCTCTTCTCATTTTTTTGCCTCATCCTTCTCTCTTCCTCTTCGGTTCTTTTTCTTCTTTCTTTTCTCCTTCTCATTTCTTTTAATAAGACATGAAATAGATTGTGGCTCCTCTTGATACTCCGATTTCGCTTTGATTTTCCACCAACACGCTTGTACTGAAAGTAAGGATGTCTGATGGCTCAATAAATCTCCATATGAGCATGACGAACTGATCACTTAATACCAGCACGTACCAATTCTTTTATTTTTGTTCTTTCCTTGCTCGTATCACATAGGATTTAGTTGTAATAGTTATGTACTGGTAAGAATTGATGGATATACTGGCACAGGCTGCTGGGTGTACTGTTGTGCATTGGTACACAGTTGGAGCAATTATCAAATTTCATGTTTTCTGTGTATGTATACTACCAGTACAACAACTATCTTGTAAAAATTATAGCTTGGTTTACAGAATCTTTAAACCGGTGTTACACTGATAAACAAGGAATGCATAAGAAATTGAATTTTTTTAGCAAAGTATTTTCAATAGATTATGTCATGACAAACTTATAATCAATTATTTAGTCTCAATTTATATGAGTAAGTTTAACGAGTTTGACAACAAATAAATAAATACAAATTAAACAGTAAATTTATAGATAGTTTGATGATTCATCAAAGATAGTTAAATTCGAACCATAAAATTTTAAATTATTTTATGTATAATAAAACATATTTCAAATATTATCATTTTATATGGGCAAACATGAATTGGTCTCCAATGTCATAAAGTATTGGAAGAAAATATTGACGATAAAATTAGCTGACAATTATAGAAATAAGAAATATTATATGTAGTCCTCATTGCTCATTTTCTAAACCACCTCTTATTATTCGAAAATTTTATGAAAATATTTTAGAAGTGAATTCACATTAGAGCTGTTAACGAGCCAAGTTAGTTCGAGTTATGGATAACTCAAATTCAACTCGGAAGATAGTCAGTCGAGTTGAGAATACTGAGCGAGCTGGCTTGCCGACTTGAACTCAACTTGCAAGTAACTTGAGTTGGCTCGTGACTCGTGAATCAACTCGTTTAAGGTGTTGAAATGTTGAACACTTGAACTAATAACTATTGTTATATAATAATATGAGAAGTAAATATTGAATTAACAAACAATTCACAACGATTTAACAAGCGAAACGAATCCACGAGTTGTAACTAGCGAGTTGAGTCCAACTTGAACTCAACTCATGAGTTAAACGAGTTACTCAACTCGAGTCAGACTAACTTGAATTTTAAATAAACGAGTTATTAGCGAATTCGTTACCGAGTTGATTTCGCGAGTTTTTTGTACAACCCTAATTCACGAGGATTGAAAGTGATTACGAGACATGATTAATGAAATGAAAGTTGTGTTTGTATTTAGAAATTGAAAATATTTGCAGTTATTTTGGCAATTTATTTGAGATCCGACATAAATACTTTTTTTTTTCCCTCTCTTATCAAATCGCGCGTAAAACAGAGAAAAAACGGATCTCGAATCTCTCACTTCTCGTTTATTATTTATTATTAATTATGGTCCCCGGTGTTTTGTTGCGTACGTAGGCTACGATCAGAAAAAGGCACGCTTCATGAAATTATTTAATTCAATCTGTCACGGAGGACACATGTTTCACAGAATTTCCTTTTGGAACCTTTTGATTTGCTTCATTTAAAAATTGATACGATAGAAAAATCAAAATGATAACTAATCAGGTGCAGGATTGCACACAGACACAATCATCATCTTTGCTTTCGAACTTTGCAGCTGGCGGGAAAAAGTTTCACAAATCTTTCTAATTGAATGGGGCTACAAAATTGGAATTCACATCACCTCAGGTTACCTGACTCAAGCAAATTATGATCCGACGGTTCTTTTAACATGGCACGAATCTCAAAACAGTCCCCTACAGTCTCCATAAGCACCGGATTGAGTTTGATTCAGATAGGATTAATCTAGGCCGTCCGTTTAAATCTGGCACGAATCTCAAAGCGAACTCCTGTATTCTAACTAAGCACTAAATTGATATTAATTCGACTGTGGATACATCTAAATTACCTTTATCGATCTCTTTCGGTCTTTTCGTTTTCATTTTTTCCCGGTTTACATACTCATCGCATGTATGTACGTACAAGTTATTTATTTGTTATTTTTACAGGAGAATTCATGCGACTTGAAATAATTTATATCTCAACCTGTTTGATTCCTGATCCAAAGAATAATTTAGCATTAATTCCAAGAACTAATTAAGGTAGTTTGAGTTATTTTTATTCCTCCAATTTTTGTGTGCCTACTTCATAAGTAGATTGCGGTTGTTTGAATTAAGACGACATCGGTTATTGAATGCAAGTCATTGGCAACTAAAAAATAAAGATCCCCCACAAAATGAAGATCTTCTTATGACTTGTAAGGAAAAATAAAATTTTAACGGGGTCAATTATTTTAGCAAAAAGGGCTGGCTTGGCTCGACAGACTGCCCCTTCTGTCAGGGGCGGACCCAGGTGTACTGCCCCTTCTGTCAGGGGCGGACCCAGGTGTATTCTTTTAGTGGAGATTTATCGGTTTCGACTGACTCTGTCCCTCTTGAAATTTTTTTTGCTCCTCTCTGGACGTTTGATTTATAATTCGGGTTAAATTTAGAGTTAAAATTAAAATAAATTTGTTGAATTTTGATTGGTAATTATAATTATAAGTCAAAACATTAGAAATTACAAGTCAAAGCATTAGAAAGTATAAGTTAAAGCATTGTTTTTTTATCGAGTACCCAATTGGTTAATGGATTTAAATCTGATTATATTTAAACCCGATTCAATATTTTTTTTGCTCCCCTGACGAAAATTCTAGATCCGCCCCTGCCTTCTGTGATCTTCCCGAACAACTGATTACTTGTTGATCACTTGTTCCGTAGCAAGTCAAATATGGTCATCGTTGACTAATTTCAATAATTTTCAAATTCAATGTAAAACCATATATAGATGATTTTTATTGAATTTGTAAGAGCCGATGTCCTGTGGACTATTCGGATAGAAACGAATTCTCTATGTTTTAGAAATATCTTGGTTATTGTTTAATTTCAAAGATAATTTATTTAGTTTCTTTTTTGTCTAAATCAAATGAAGATAAGTAGGTGTGCAAACATATCAGATATTATTCATCTGTATTCAAAATTTTAGCGAATTCAGATATGCAGATACAGATACGGATATAAGTTTAAGGGGGAATTTCATATATCCCCCTCAAAAACTTCAATATTACGTATTTCCCCCTCTAAAATTTGAAATTACATATTTCCCCTTCTAAACTTTCCAAACTCACAAATTTACCCATTTAATCAATAAAATATATTTAATATATTTAAAAATACTTAAATAATATTATTTCTGATTCTAAATTTTTTTCAGACCATTATACCCCTACCTCCTTCCAATCTCGTTCTTTCTCTTCAATTCATGAGCGTCTCATACCGTCCCCACCTATGAATTGAAGCAGCTGCGTGACATCTTTCGCCGATTTGACATGGATGGTGCGGCAGCCTGACGCAGCTGGAGCTCGCCGCATTGCTCCGATCCATAGGTGGGGACGGTGTGAGACGCACATGAATTGAAGAGAAAGAACGAGATTGGAAGGAGGGAGGGGTATAATGGTCTGAAAAAAATTTAGAATCCGAAATAATATTATTTAAGTATTTTTAAATATATTAAATATATTTTATTGATTAAATGGGTAAATTTGTGAGTTTGGAAAGTTTAGAAGGGGAAATATGTAATTTCAAATTTTAGAGGGGGAAATACGTAATATTGAAGTTTTTGAGGGGGATACATGAAATTGCCCCTAAGTTTAAAAATAAGAGGGAATTCGACGTATACTCCTCAAAAACTTCAAAATTACATATTTTTCCCTCTAAAATTTGAAATTACATATTTCCCCTATAAACATCAAAAAATCACATATTTACCCATTTTATTGTTTTTTATATTAAAACACATTCTAAATTCATAAAATACCAATTTTACCCTTTTATTAAAAAGTATAAAATGTCTATCTGACTCCAATTTGAATCTGAAAAGTTCCTCTATCGTCCGAATTGCTTTACGATCTGTGCGTGCTAGGTCAGCACAAATCTTGAAGTGAACACGCACGGATATTGAAGCAACGTGCACAGATCTTAATGCAATGCACACGGATCAAAATTTCTTTAAGATCCGTGCACACTAGATTAGCACGAATCTTGAAGTGAACACGCACATATCTTATTGCGATGCGCGCGGATCGGACGGTAGAGGAACCCTTTAGATTCAAATTTGAGTTCGATGGGGGTTTTATACTTTTAATAAAGGGTAAAATGGGTATTTTATAAATTTAGAATGTGTTTTAATATAAAAGACAATAAAATGGGTAAATATGTGAGTTTTTGAAGTTTAGAGGGGGAAATACGTAATTTTAAAATTTAGAGGGGGAAATATGTAATTTTGAAGCTTTTGAGGGGTATACATGAAATTCCCCCTAAAAATAAATATGGAGTAACAGAATATACACAGTCGAATTAATATCAAGTCAAATTAATTCTTAAGTAACGGAATATTAATTCAACCCTAGCGAAGTAGCGATGGCATTAGATGCATGAAGAATCGCTAATGACAATTATCATTTGAAGTTTTGTAGTTGCTAGTTGTGGATATTTTTTTTCACAGAAGCCTTGAAATGCTTCATGAAAACATCGGCCAAAAAACAAAGATTTAGATTATTATATTTGTCCATGATATTCTTACACAGTCTTTTCTTCTTCTTCTTTTTAATTTAACAACTAAAAAAAACAATACTTACTGCATGCATGTTAAGAGATTTTTTTTGTTAGTGTATTTTGATTAAATATACAATTATGTTAGTGACTAATTTTTGTTAATTTAGATATATATTTGTAATGACATAACTAGCTTAAATATGAAAAAATATATTCTTTTCACCATCATGATAGAATATTCAAAGTATACATGCATTTTATGTTGTTTATGTTTTATAATGAGAAAAATAATCTGTTGAATAACAAATTAATATTGTCACAATATCCGAATTGTATTTGTATTTGTATTTATATCCATTTAATATTTAATATGTATCTGTATTTGTTTAATATCCAATTTATATATGTATTTGAAAAATAAAACCGATACGGATATGATTTTACAACTATCCGATTCGTTTGCATCCTAGCTAGAGATAAGTCTTACTTTAAGCTTTCTTTGATTATTCAACATGATGCACATGACTTACCTATATATACATATACAAGATCAGTGGCGGATCAGGACCAGACTTATACTTGTGCCCAGTGGTATTTATACTCTGAATTTAATTCTGAAAAAAAAAAAATTAGACCTAGTGGTATTATACTTGTGCCTATCCCTGAATTTAATTCATGGCCTAACTAAAAAAAATTGTGCGTAAAATTAAATTAGTCCAAACTTATTCCCCGAAAAGAAAGAAAAAATAAAACGTGGTCCGGTTCGCTACCCCGCTCAAAAGAATTGCTGATTCGCCAGGAGAAAAAAAAAATCTGATTTGCATTGCCAGAAAAAAAAAGGGCAATTTGCATCGCCACCCCTCATTTCGCCCAATTCTCAGTTTCCTTCCTCGACATTGAGTCTTTCCCTTCTCCAATTTTTCTCTAGTAAGTGATCAAACCCTAATTTTTTTTCTTCTGATGAGTGAATTAAGATTAATTTGATAACTTGATAATTGACCAAGAACTTTAAGGACTTTAATTTGATAATTTGGTAATTTAATAATATGTTAATTTGGTTAAGGACTTCGATTTGGTAATTTAATAATTGATCTTGACATTGAATTCTACAGTTTAAGGTATTAAAAACGAACAAGTATTTTAAAAAGGCATTTAAACCTCCGGTAGGTTCAACTTATATTGAGAATGAATTGTTCAATGGTGTTGATAATAAAAGAATTATGCAAATATATCAAAATATGGAGACCCAAAGAGGTAGGCTCGGTTTGACTTGATTTGACTGACCAAGTATTGATATACTTGTTAATTTTTTATATGTAAAAGAATACTAATTATTACAATTTTAATGTTTTGGATGAAAATTATAGTCATGTCAGTATTTTATGCTTATTTCTGACTGAAATTATGACTCTGCCATGTACCATAATGGTGCAATTGGTATAGGGGAAGAGTAAGAACAAGGCCCACTACCGGAGGCAGAGGTGGAAGATCCTTGTATCCTCTCCAGGGGCGGACCCAGTGTATTCCGGGGGGGGCAGCTGCCCCCCCCCCCTAGATTTTGAGTTTTAGTGAAGATTTATCGGTTCCGACTGACTTTACCCCCCCTGGAAATTTTTTTGCCCCCCTTTGGACGTTTAATTTGTAATTCGGGTTAAATTTAGGGTTAAAATTGAAATAAATTTGTTGAATTTTGATTGGTAATTAGAATTATAAGTCAGAGTATCAGAAATTACAAGTCAAAACATTGGAAAGTATAAGTTAAAGCATTATTTTTTATCGAGTACCCAATTGGTTAATGGATTTAAATCCAATTAGGTATTTAAACCTGATTCGGTATTTTTTTGCCCCCCCTGACAAAAATCCTGGGTCCACCCCTGATCCTCTCCATTTTGTTTGGGAGAGACCATGCTTGTTTACCTTAGTACTTGGTTTTTGTCAGTGGCAGAACTTAAGTCAAGCCAAAGGTGGCTAAGCCTCCATAAAACAAAATTACATCACACATATTCATCTTGCCTTCCTATCTCAATTTTCTAGTTCCGCTCTGATTTTTGTTTGCGTGTTAAACTTTTAACTTATTCTTTGCTAGGTAGCTACTTGCAGTAGGGTCTTTTGAGCTGAGGATGTAAATATGTAATGGCTCTGTTTTGGCTACGTGTTGTTGTTATGGTTATGTTGATAATTTTCATAGATTCATTGTAAAAGCTTTGGCATAGATGGACTGGTGGTATCATTTCGATACCATCCCTCTATGCTATATTGATTTCTTATGGAAATCAATAACTCAAAAAAATTAGTTATAGTAATATATAACTAATAAAAGAGAGTCAATCATAATAGATAAATTGTGTTGCATAATGAAAATTTCTTAAATATTATCATAGCAGTGCCAGAATTTCAAACATATGAAATTAAATTTCGAAAGATCTTCGGGACTTGGAGTCAGAAAAAGAGGAGCAATATTGCTTTGCTGGATTTCAGCTGCATGCTCAAATTATCAAGTCAAAATAGTTCACCAGGAAGAGGAGCAAAAATGTTAAGTATGGGGCTATACTTTTGTTTTGTCCATTATAATGATTTAATTACCAAAAATTTGAGTGCTTACTTAAAAAAGCAACTTATACTTACTCGAGTTAGCAAGTGCAAAAAGAAAGCGCCTAGCTGTCCTTGTAACAGTTTCTCATTATGTCTCTCAGTCATTAACTACTTGAGAGATCACTAACTACCTGGGAGACCGTCTAATAATTGAAAGATTTTACAACTGGCGCGCAAATATGAATACATATGCTCGCAATATTAATATATAATATATAAAGTATTCATACCTAAGATATCAAGTATTTCGAAAAAAAATAGACACATCACTCGCTCATCTTTTACGTGTTTTTAGAGGTGGATTTTTTTTTCTCCGTTCCATCTTTTACCTCTTGAAGAATTGAAACTACATACTGGTACATACTGAATTTAAACTACAGGTACCTACTAAACATAAAAAACAATTGAAAGGTACATAAATGAAAGAAAGAAAAAATGGAAAATCATGGTGGCCAAAACTGTTGGCCCCTTGATTGCAATTCATGAATACTTCATCTTCATCCTTCTCTAATGTTTTCCATAACAAAATATACCGGGTCTATTACTGTTTGTAAACTGCATTAGTCACAATCGGCTGCCCGATGTAGTACTTTGTGCGAGTTCCAACTAATAGTACTTGGTTTAATATATAATCTGCAATATGACTCCTCTTATTGGTTAATAGGTAATGTAGTTCATATAAAAATTAAGGTACCTAAGCTGGCTGCTCTAATTATACCTCAAGCATGCAATTACGTCTAAATTATATTCCAGATATGTAAACTAGGCCTCATTTGACAAATATAGATCTTGTACTTCATACCATATCATAGGATACATTTGGAATATGCATTCATGTCAGCACAAGTACTAAACCTGACCATTATAAAAAACCAGCCTGGTTTGGTGTAAACAAGGTCATAGCAGTCAAAATGTGAGCGCCCCTCTTTCCTCCTTTCAAGGGCAATACAGAAAAATTAAAGAGGCCTGAGAAATTATTAAAACCAGACCTTGTCATTCACATTGGCTCCTTTCAACCTTTGTGTATAGAGATAACGCCCCGGGTGCACTATATATCGTCGCCATTGAAGCCTAATATTTGAAGCCTCAAAAACTGTTGACTAATTGCATATCAACAGGACTGACTTGCCGTGCCACTTCATGATTAAAGCATATTTGTAAATGTTCAAATCGGGAGCACATTCTATCAGAGGCATTTCAACAAACACCTAAGCTGCAACACCAGAAGGGATAAGGCAATGAAAACATACTGGTCAAATAGTGGCCTTGAAACAGGAAATATCTATGATGAGTTCAAAATAGACTCTTGGAGCTTGTCCAATTGTCCCTTCCCTTAATTTTTTACTTAACGTTTGTGAAAATCAGGTGAAGACAACTAACTAGACAGAGTCATATCTGATTTAAGAATTAACTCACCTCAGTTACAATATTAGATCTCATATCCGATCCAAGGTTACAATAACAAAACGAAGCTATATTACAAGTATTCAGGCTATTTACTTTAGTAAGATTGTAAGAAGCCATTACATAATATTGAGATCAATATTCAAAAGACTTCTCTGAAAATTCCTTTACTGAGTAACAACTACAAAACAGAAAGTCAGAAACCAAAGAGGAAGGTGGCGGTGGAACTCATATTGCCCCTGGCCTTTAATCTAAGGCCGTGAACGGTTTCATCGAGATAGGTCTCAGAGAGGCAGTTGGAGACGGTCGGTGGAGAGCAAGGCGGCGGCGGATGAGCGAGGTAAGCGGGTCTCTGCCGCCACAACCGTCGGCGCGGGCAGTCGGAGGCGAGTAGTGGCAAGGTTGGAGGGGGAGTGGCGAAGCAGTAGAGGAGAAGAATGGGTTTTTTTTTTTTTTTGCGATGGAAGAATGGGGTTTTGGAGAGGGTTTTGAGTTGTGTTGAAATCTCTATTTTTTCTTTTTCTTTTTCTTTCTTTGACTAGGGATTTACGGTGATTTACATGAAAAATGTGGGACCCATTCGTCAGTCACACTGTTCATTGTACTGTAGATGAACAGTGAACACTCTATCAAGGATTAGATACATAGAATAGATGGGTAGCTTTACAACGAGTGAGGCTATGGTACTGTGCATAGCACGGATTGGTCCGTGCTACGGCTCAATATTTGAGTTTTTAAAATTCTAACGGTTGATCCAAACCGTTCAACATGATTATAAAATAAATATGTACTTGCAAATCAAATTTCACATTTTTTCGAATTTTTTTACTATTTTTTTAGATGTGTAGAAAATCACTGTTTTTGGATGATTCAGAATTTTCAGATCAAGTGATTTTCTACCTATCTAAAAAAATAGTAAAAAAATTCAAAAAAAATGTAAAATTTGATTTGTAAGTACAATTCATTTTATAATCACGTTGAACGGTTCGGATCGACCGTTAGAATTTTAAAAACTCAAATATTGAGGCGTAGCACAGATCCAACCGTGCTATGCATAGTACCATAGCCTCACTCCTTTACAATGAGTTAATTTAGGAAGCGACAAATTATTAATAGTTGTTACTTGTTAGAAAGGGAACCGTTAGAGTTTGCTAGTAACGGAGTTCGTTAGAAAACGGAGATGCGGGAATGTTTTTGGGGATAGAAGCTGGGGATAATATAATTATCCTAACAATTAATAACGAAGTATGGCCCCGTTAAGATTTATAATTGAATGTAGCTTTAATTTCACATAATTGGACTCTATGTTTCTGTTCTTTTATGTTTTGCCTTCTATCTAATGCGTCTCATTGCTGACAAGAAACGAAGCAAATAAGTTAACAAAATAATTATTTACCTAGAAACAATGACACTGCAAATCAAGCATTCGTAAATTCCAAGAAATTAAAAAGGTCTACACATTAAATGCAGGTGCAAACATTTAAGGTACTAAAGTTAAACATAATATTCAAACATTTAAAAAAGAGAGAATTTCTAATGTGCCCTTATAAAATTTTAAAATAGTCAATTTACTCATAAAAACACCGTAATATCTAATATCCCCACTAAAACTAAACATCTTATCCATTATTGTATTTTATTTATTTAATATTTTATTTAATTATGTTACAAATTAAATTAACCAATATATCCTTCATTTCAAACTCTCATCTGTCTCCTGATAACACAATACTTCAATTCTGATAACAGAGTCTACTTAAAACGTTGCCTCATCTTTCTTTTGTGCTGAATCGCCAACTGAACCAAATGGACGTAATTACCAACATTTTGTTGATTCTGAAATCTTGGTTTATTAACATAGTCTACTCTGTTATCAATGTTGGTGTTAAAAAAACAAAAAAAAAACATGCGGAATCACCAACATTTCAGTTGATGGGTAAATGAGATGTTTAGTTTTCATGGGCAAATAGGATATTTTGATATTTTGTTGGGTATATTAGAAATGAGTCCGACTAATATGATATCGGTGTCATATGACACTGATTACAAAATTGATTGAATAGATTTCAAACGACTAGTCCAAACCGATTTACTTTATGAGTGATGCGTTTACATGCAAATTTTTATATTTTCTAGTTATTTAGTATCAAATAAAGAGGTCAAAATATTAAAAAAATGAATGCATTAAAATTAACTTAAAAACTCATACATTTGACCGCTTGACTTAATACTAAATAAATTCAAAAAATTATAAATTTTGCATGTAAACGCACAACTTATGAAATAGATAGGTTTGAACGGTTTAGATTCACCGTTTGAAGTCAATTTAATAGGTTTTGGTGTTGGTGTTATCCTGGCTCGTTAGAAATTCTAAAAGTTTTGACGTGTACACCAGCAATTACCCCATTTCAAGAACTGCTGCCTCTTCCCAGCTAGAGGCCATAAAATTACATTAATAAATTAATTAATTAATGTAACTCATATAGGCCGCCAGTAAATGCCACTCAACATTTTCCAGTCCAAAAATGTTGTCAGATACATTACAGTTTCGACCCAAAAAACCATTAACTACTTTTCTAGCAAAATTTTTATTATCATCATCTTTACCCTCCAACATTTCGTGTAAGCTTCCTTCCTGGATTTGGGAAAGAGCACACCTGATCAATCCAAGGTCCAATCTTTTACCAGAACCCAATCAGAACAGTAAACCAGTTGGTTCTGGTAAACAGTACAAAAGTTTACATGAAATCTGAAAAATAAAAATTCTACACCCTCTAATTGTTACACTGGACACCAACAAGAATATAAATATTGTCATGCAAGGTCCATAAAATGCGCACCTTGTGCAGAGTTGAGTGTCCAAATAATAAGCAAACCCAAAGTACATCATCCTAAAGTGTCTAAATAAAAGATCAACCCAGCTCCCAGGCAAAATTACTACATAATTTTTATTACCTAATAACATTAGCACTAATCAGAGTTGACCGGGCCCACGTGCTTGCAGCCTCTTCCTTTCTGAATCAAGCTATACACATTGGAGAAAAAAAGTACAAATGAGTTTATAAATGGAGAAGGCTCAAAGTGTAATTTCTATTAAGGCTTATCTTTAATTTTATACATTGAACCAACACAAAAAATGTTTCCCTTGGAACCAAAAGCCTTAGAACCCCGCATACATTCATAGAAAAAAAGAAATTTCTGCTAGTTTATAAAGCATGCACGATATAATTTTTAAAATCTCTTCCTTGATTTCTCGCTGAACACTTCCATCAAATCTCATATGTTCAAAATTATCCAAGCAATCTCCTTCCTCATTCATAGAAATACCAAAGCTTCAGCATAGAAACAAATTGAAGAAACAAAATTTCCTATTTGAAGTATGTACGATTTCATTTTGTTTTAAGGGAGAATGCATGATCTTTCAGTATGACAGTTTAAATATTTCCAGTTTTTGCAGTGAAATACCAGAAACTCTCCTCTAATTAATAATTATTTTTTTTAAACCCACCACTTTCTTGACACGTTCATTGGCAGCGGGGGCCCCACCACTGACGTTTTCAGGGAGGTAGGGACTGCATACACGTATCTCATTCATCACCATTATGTCAGTCTTGTCCCAGTGTACTGGAAGCCTATTTAAAGAAAATAAAATTGATGTAACCATCAGAAAAATAATTTACTATAAAAATACCATAGCAGTGCCAAACCCAAAAACATGTATTAACAAGATAGCAGAGGATATGTATTCAATGTGAGCATTTTTCCCTCATTTATTTTCTCTTGGCTTTCGTGGGCTCAAGGCAATACAGATATTAGATATTCGCTAATGTCTCAAGCCCAAAGATGAAAATTCAATAAATATAAACACAAAAATCAAATCACATGAACCAGTATATAGTTTCAATGGGTTTTTGATGGTTAGCAGCAGTTATCTTAATCTCCAGCTTAAGATGTACAAAACCTATATCCTGAGAACATAGCACACTTAACAAACAATGATGCCCTTGTTTGAACAACACAACTATGACAAAGTAAATAAAAAAATAATCATGAGAGTAAGAACAAAGATGCATACGTCTTGGATAGTGCATCAAAAATGTTCTGAGCCTCGGCAGTGACTCCTACGCCAATCCTCTCTGCTTCAATCTCTGCTTGTCTGCCATTCATTTTAGTTCACCTCAAAATTAAATACATCGCATACTGTGGGTTTTTAATTCAGGATTTGATGCTTCAAAATATGTCCCCCTAAATTGTGCTATCAAAACAACCTTATTGAATCAATATTTGAGTCTGACCCATTTGGTAAAAGAATAATTTGTCTGGTATATAGAAGTACATGCACTGACTGTATAGTGCACAGAGAAAACACTATACACGTTTGCTGCATAATACAAAAAACCAAGGTTCTAAATAGCGTTTATAGCGTCGTAGCGGGAAGGCTAAAAAAAAAGCTATAGCGAATAGCGTCGCTATAGCGGAAGCTATTCCAAATAGCGTTTTTTTTTTTTTACATTTTGTATATTCAATATATGTACTAAATATCAACATTATCTAAAGTCTCATAGAACAATAAATAACACCAAAGTAATTAAAAAATTATAATATTCATATTGAACCCGTACAAAGTCCAAATTGCGGTTCAAAATATCCATAGTAATATCATAAACTATCGATTTGTCCTATTAAAAATATCTTAAGCATCATGATTAATGACATAATCTATTTTTTTTTTCTATTCAAATTTTAATTTCGGTTTGGGCTTTTTTTCTATTCAAATTTCAATTTCTATATTCCCAATTTCAAATTGATTTATCTGTAGCAAGTAGCAACAAATTCAATTTCGGTTTGAGATTTTTTTTTATCTTTATTTAAAACCTATATAAATTGCTTAAAAAAAAAAAATCATATTATATAGCGCAAATAGCGGACCGCGCGCTGTAGTGGCCGCTATAGCGGCCGTAGCGCAAATAGCGCATTTTGATGTCATAGCGTAGCGTTTGGGGTCCAAAAACGCTATAGCGCGCTATTTAGAACACTGCAAAAAACAGTTCTAACTATTCTAACCAATCAAGGCCTCCAGCTAAAAAAAAAAACCTCAGATCAGACCGGTGCGTAACTTTTTCACAGGTTATATAGTAATACTGACATAGCACTACTATGATAGCTGCCTACAGGCATGGTGTGTACACACAAAAAAAAGGGAGCTATAGTAGCAAATAAGCAAGAAAAAGGTGTACCGTGAACAAAAGAAATGAAATTTAAAAATTCACCTCAATGCAGCCTCCTCTCTGGCATGTATGAGACCGAGATCTATGTAGCACTTCTTCAGATCCAGCGGGTCTTCCCCCTTACCAATCACGGTGAAATCTTTTATGTAATTGGCCTTAATCAACCTCACATTTCTTCGATTTTGAACTGATTCTTTAGATGCACCTCCTTCTTGTGATCTCTTATTACAATTAAAGATAACTTTTCAAATTCCACCTTACACCTTATTCACCCCTATCCCAACAGCTCAAACAAACAAACAAAATTGCATCAAAACAGTATCTATGTCGTGCTCCTGAGCTTCAGAAACCGGAGAATATCAAATTAAAATAATTAACCAGAATGAATTGATAACAAAGGATATGAAGGACGAGGAGGTTGGTGAGGCGATCGAAGGCGATGATCTGGCCTTCCACTTCATCACCGAGGGTAGTACGGAGGGACAGGATGCATCCGACCGCGAAATCCTCGCTGTTCGCTCCAGCCTCCGCAGCCATCAATCGCCTTAGGGGTTTCCTTTCCCACCACCGCCAAAAGAGAGGAGAGGAGGGAACAGGGAAAAAAAAAGAGGAGAGGAGAGGAGAGGAGAGGAGCTGTGTTGTCACAGTCGTGGACTCGAAAGAAAAATAATTTGGGCCTGGGTTAAGTCCCCTGGTATTAATTTGGATCGGGTTCTCGAAATTTTTGAATAGTAACATTGGGGCTCTATGGGCCCACGGGCCACTTAAGAGATGGTTTAATTTGTTTCGGAGGAAACCTATATTTGAAGTTGCAAGTATTAATCATCTTATCTAAGATTTGGATACTGGTAATTTGCTGAAATTGACATTTTCTTTTTTCTTTTTTGAGTGAACAGTCAGATTTATTTGGAAAATAAAGGATAAAAATTTCTGGCAAAAAAGAATATACTCGTTAATGGCCTCTGTAATCGGTACTTTTTCGTTGGGCAAAATCTGTAACTATTCTCATTAATAGTCAATATTCTTGGATATTTTTATTTCTAGATTATAGCATATGCTGCTGATTTAGTGTTATCCGTTTTTTACAAATCATTTGAAGCATATGTCAAAATTTTCACAGTATCATTTTAAAGGGAAGGAAATGTTAGCCATGGCCAAAGTCAGTTTTCACGCTCCATTAAAACCGAGTTTGACTTGGTCAGGAGCGAGAAGGGTTCGCCAAGCAATTAATCAGAGATCAACAACAGGTGGACCTACCCGTCCGAACAAAATATTGTCGCTTGCACGTAATTAATCAATCACAAACTAAGTTTGATTCTATAGTGCACAAAAGAAGTTGCAATTTCAAAGAAAAATATTGTTCAATTGCCACATTTTGTAAATTACAATATTGCTCTGCACAGTAACACAACGTAACGCTTCTATACCAATACAAACGAACAAGCTGAATTCAGATCAGTCCCGAGCTTTAAAAACATAAAAAGAAAATAGGGGCAAGCAAGAGGGAAAAATCTCATAGCATAGCATACCCCAAAAATAACAACAATGGGGCCCACTTTATGTTTCACTGACCTCAATCAAATAACCAAGAGTCTGCGTCAAAATATACACCGAAACAGATAGTCTCTTGGAGCAAAACAGCACGCAGTTCCTCAGCACTGGTAAACCAATACATACTATAAAATATTATAGGAAAACAAAAAGAACCTTGGAAACAAAAAAATTAATAGAACATGATAAATAAGGCTACAAGATTGCAACCGTTTTAATGCGTCTCGTGCTGATACGGCAATCGGATTCAAAAGAGAGGAAACAGTCTAGAATAGCTCCTCCGAGTTGAATTTGTTCCATGCTTCCTATTTCAACATAAGAGAAAATTATATAAAACGACTACAACAATAGATGCAAGAATATTATGAACTTACTGATGAGCTCTTCAAAATCTATATGTTCTAAAAATATTTATCATTTGCAGCACCAAAAAGATAACATTATCTTGTCAAAAAAAAAAGGCATATTTTAGCGAAAAAGATCATACCGCCTGAGTAAAATTGTATGTCAAAGAGGAGAGTACACATGACGTACCTTGAGAATATCAAAAACCTTTTCAGCTATATACTTTTGCTGGAGAGTAGCGCCTTTCTGTTGCACCTTATCTGGATGGATGCAAAGAGTTGCTTTTCTGTATACCTTTTTCACAGCCGCAGCAGTGATCAGGTCAGACATCGACACAGGCTGCCAGCCACATTCTTGCCACAATATCTGTTTCCGTTTAACAGCATAAGAAAAGGATTAGAGAAAAGTTTTTAATAATTAGTTAGGCAATCGTAATGAACTGACTTGACACTGCTCAAGTGCAACTCAGCTCAAGAAACCTCAACCAGATTTCACTGTACTATGCTTTTGGTCCTATCAGACATTATTTGAGTACAGCTAGCTTGTGCTATGCTCACCAAGAGGCTTGGTGAGTATAACTCCAAAATCTACTGAGTTGGCTTCAAAACTGATCAAATTCACGAGTGATGAAATTTATTTAATATAAAGTCAAGCGGTAAAAAAAAAATGAAGGTTTATAAGTTCATTTAATGCATTTATTTTTCATCATTTTTTTTATTTCTTGACTTTATAATAAATGAATTCGAAAATTTAAAAATTTTGCATGCGGACGCATCACTTGTGAAGTAGACCGATTTCAACGGTTTGGAAGCCAATCCGATATATTTTGAAGTTATGCTCACCAAGCCCTCTTAGTGAGCATAGATCACACTAGCTTTACTCTTATTTAAGATACAACCATCTAGTTAAATTATTATTGAAATCTGGATCAAATATTACCAAAGTTTACGGTCTGAACCGAAACCAACCGATTAGTGTCACTAGCAATCCTGAAATTCTACCTACTGACCAAAACTAATTATACACAATACTACTCTTACATAATGCATGCTTGATAGCAAGGCACGCAAGTTGCCTTCTTTGCCAGCAGCCCACCGCTTAATCTCAAAATCTAGGGATTCACCGATCCTCTGAAATTACCAAGAGCAATAATAGCATAAATTAGAGGAAACCACGTGTATGCTTCATGCAATAATAGTTAATAGATATATTAACATGGGCTACTTCACCTGTTATCCTTTCGAAGCTTTAAATTATCATTAATTTTAATTAAAAATATCCAGATCTCAACAACGCATAGGGACTATAACGTATAACCCTATGAAAAACATGTTTAAGCTTACTCCCTCTTAGGGGATGGAAATTCCTGGTTATCCTTAATCAATGTTTTTCTGAAATTTGGATACATGAGAAAATTATAATTTTAAAACAATAAAATATTCTGATCAGTATATATATGAATAAGGTTCCTATATACTATGGGTGCAAAAGATAATCGAAAGGATTTAAACGGCACTTACATCTCTCTCAGCCTGATCCCTTTGGACTTGCATGTCACGCTCATTCTTCTCTTGAAGAGCCTTTTGCTGCATTTTGCATCATTAAAACAAATTTCAAAGAATTAATGCAACAGACTTCTGATATAAATAAAACAAAGGAGTCTGTAGTAACCATCTGTCACTTGTATCTAGTTTGCACCCACATTCATATTCATGGCAAAGGATCAGGAGATAGTATAATTAAATATACCAGATAAAAAAAAATATATAATGAAAAAGAGAATTACCGCACGCTCCTTAGTCCTCTGTTCACGATCCCACCTGGCCTTCCTTCTTTCTTCAGACTCGCCATCGATTTCTTGAAATTCTCCTCCAGATGATGAAGGGCCTAAAGCACAAAGCGAAAATAATAATAGACGCCTAAAACAAAAACATAGACAAAAAACTACACAACTAATCCTAATCTAACAGAGAGATATAAGTACCAGCATACACATGATCCATCTAGATCAGGATTGAACAAATGTGATAGTGATTCCATATGGTAAGAATATACTTAAAGAGGCATGACTCCTCCATTTTCAGTTTTGAAAGGAATGTTAAGAAAAAAAGATGTACCTCCGAAAATAGCACTCAGATCATCCATCATATTAACTGACGAAGGGGGTTTGGGGATGCTAGTACCAGCAACAGAAGCTGCTCTCCTCGACGTGTCAAACGGATTCCTGGATGGAGTCTGGGTCTCAAATAATGATTCCTGAAAATCATGAACCACATCAGTACAACAATAATAGTTACATTTGACTTTTTATCAAGAGCACAACTTAAGCAGTGTGAAAAGAAGCAACAATTGGAATGTAGCCGTCAGGTACATAGTGCAACGATTTAATGACCAGCAGTCTTTTTAATTTATCCTTTAGCACTTGAGAAAAGGTGTTTGTGGTTTAGGAGGGGTCATGTAGACCAAGTTCATCTATTGTGTTCACTTACTGCAGCAGGAGGGGGTCTTGCTGGCCTGGGAGCACTGTTTGCACGGGAGCCAAAGAACGACTCAAGGTCATCTTCTGGCACTCTCTGTGGCTGTTGCTGTGGCGGGTCAGGCCTTCTCTGTTGGGCCTGGCTTTTCTGCTGGTGCCTCTCCTTTGCAGCCTGGACCAGTCTCTCTCTAGCTTCTGCTGCAGCTCTCTCTACTGCAGCCCTCTGATCCCTCCTCTGCTTGTCTTTCTCAGCCTCGGCCTTTTCTCTCTCCAACCTCTCAGCTGCTGCTTTCTCTCTAGCTTCCCTCTCCCTCTCTCTCTCCATTGCTGCTTCAGCAGCTGCCTTCTCTCTTGCTTCCCTATCTGCTGCAGCCCGCTCACGGGCATCTACTGAAGCTCGCTCACGGGCCTCCTGTTGGGCCCTCTGGACTGCCGCTCTCTCTGCCCTTAGCTTGGCCTCAGTGGCCGCTCTTTCTCTTGCCTCTCTTGTGGCGCGCTCAACTGCCAGCCTGGCCTTATCTCTCTCCTCCTTCTCCTTTCTCCTCTTTTCTTCCTCCTCTCTTGCGATTCTTCTCCTTTCCCTCTCCTCCCTATCTCTCTCTTCACGTTCCTTCTCCGCTATCTCTCTGTCAGCATCATCTCTCTCCTGCTGCTCAGCCTCTTTGCTCCTCATCTTTTCTCTAACCCCCTTGGCATGCCTAAACTTTGCCTCGGCCTTGTTCATGGCATCCTTCATTGCTGCAGAGCTTCTTTCCATCTCTCCTCCTTCATCAAATTCAAATTTCTGGGGATGTGGATTCCCCATTGCAAAATCTTCTAGATCATCCACAGGAGATGAAGAATCATTGTTAAAGCTGTAATTCTGTCTAGATTTTGGTTTTATAGTGAGAGGAGGTGGTGGCCTGGAAGGAGGTGGAGCACTAGTTGGCCGAGTGAAGAGAGGAATCTCTGAAACTGTTAGCCATATATCCTCTCCAGTCTCAGAGTTCTCACTTGAATCTGGTGATTGATCCTCCACCAGCCTTTTATTTCTAGAGAAGGAATCTGACCCCACGGATCTATGACCTGCCTGACTCCTAGGCATTTCAAAATCGTCCAAAGGAGACCTCTCGTTCGTACCTTTCTTATGAAAACTACCCATCGGACTAGTGTCCCGAGCAATTATTTTCGGGTTATCCTTCTCCCTGAAAGAGCCGTTCAAATCAGCACTTTTTTCCCTTCCATTATGGTTTGGACCGGATTCAAATGAGTTATGGTTCTCAGAAAATAAATTGTCAGCGGTTGGTGGAGTATCAACTTTGGTGGGCCCAGATGCAGAAGCAGAAGCGGCAAACTCGTCAAGTGGGTCAGAGAATAAGCTGGTTGAAGGGACTGAGGGGGTTGATGTGACTGTTTCAAAAACAGAAAAAGGGTCATCTTGAACACTCGGGGCGGCCTTTGGTGGCTTCGGAAGGTCAGTCTCATGGGCCTCCCTGTAAAAGAGCAAGGAATGCTAATTTTGACTTTTCTCTTCTCCTATTGTAAGCTCTAGCATTTAGATTTTGGGAAAAATAATAACTAAGTAGAGCATCAGATCTCAGAAGTACAATTCATATGAATTTGGCAATTTGCAGTTTTTTTAAAATAGGATTTTAATCCGTAGTTTCAAACTGATTATAAAGTGGTGACACCATGCCATAAGGATTGGTCATATCATATACAGTAATTGAATGAATAACCATGAGCACAGTAAAACACGTGCTTCTTTGTTTGTCCCGATACTATACCATTGATATCAGATCATATCAGTCATATTGGCACAGTAAGGTATAGGCCCCTTTTACCTCAACCAGGCAGACCAAATTTGAAGCTGATTTCTCGGTATAACTAGGGCTTAGGAACATCAAAATGAAAGGACCCTAACAAATGAGTTAAAATGACAATACAGATGGTTGTTTAGTAATAATTTCATAGTAGAAATTGTGGTGCTTTTAACAAAAGTAGGTAACTGATTGAACTATCTAACAATGAACTATAAATCTATAATAGATCTCAAATAAAGCTTCACAAAAGGGAATAATATTTATAAAAAATTAGCTGAAAGCATAGATCTATACCAGATCCGTAAAAACTTATAGTAGTTTAGCTCTTGCCAATATTGAGCTATATTTTATTTTTCTCACCATATCAAATGGTTCATTTCTTAAGTTCATATCTTAAAACATCATTCCGGGAAAGCCCGATTCTAGGTGTAGTTAAAGTAGCAAAACAGTAAGTACTTTAAATTTTACAACCTCCTACAACTAGTCTTCAACATAATTTCTCATTGGAAGCATATCATGTCTCAGAAACACATTCCTAAAAGCTGCTTACAGTGAAATACAATGTAGGTCTGCCAAAGTGAACTAAACGGCAAGAGCTAAAAGGCCCATTTTCAGTGTATTGCAACCTATCAGTATGCGGGTAAACAAAAATTACTAACAACTAGATCCAAACCTTTTGGGCTGAGGAGGTCGGACATTAGAACCAAAACCGGGAAGCAAGTCGTCAAATCCCGAAAGGTCAGGGCCCTTTGTCTTCACTGATCCCTGTACCTTGTCATCCTTTCTCTCTCCTGTCCCCAAGCCACCCAAGAAATCATCGTACGGGGGCGGTGATGCAGCATGGCTCCGATCAACTCTACCCGATGCGCTGCCAAGACTGCCCAACAAATCATCATATGTTGGGGGTGAATCGACGTGGCTCCGATCTGATGGCCCAGAGCCAAACACATCATCAAATCTCATAGTGGAGGAACTCTTGACACCGGGGACGCCGTCGAATATGTCATCATCATAGACCGGCGTATCAAAGACCGGGCCTTTGTTGAAGGTGTCTAGGATCGGATCGTGGGGTTGGTTTACGGTGGACTTGGAGTTGGCTGTGGCTGAAGGAGCGGTGGGATTGAAGAAGTCGTCGTAGGAGGGGGATGCGTTGCCGGTCCAAGTGGATGAGGAAGAAGTAGATCTGTGGGTAGACGCGGTCTTGGACGCCGCCATGGGGGCTGCCTTACCTTGAGGGCGGATACCGAAGTCTCGGGCTAAAATGCCCGACATGTCATCCATGGCGCGTCGGCTGTAGGCGCGATCAGCAGATCTAGTAGATCTTAGTGTAAGGAGGAGGTGATGCGATCGCGAAAGGATGCGATCGGAATGGGGGTAGACGGAAGAAGAGGGAGGAGGAGGAGGTGATGCGATCGGCACGGGAGAAGGAAAAGGAAAAAGAAGAAAGAGAAGCGAAGAAAGAACGAGATCGCGAAACAATCCATATCCTCCAAGTCCTGGGTACCTGAATGATTAAATCTCAGCCCTTAATTTAATTTAACGGTGAGGATCTAATCTCTGAGCCTTCGTTGTTGTTTCCTCTTAATAAAATGAGCTGACCAGAACGGCAGCATGACCAATTCTCTTTTCTATCGTCAATAAAAATGAAAATGAGAGAGGGAACTCAGGGAACCCTTGTACTGTAGTGTTGCTTCTGCTTATAGCCGACATTTTTATTTATATCCAAAGTTAATTAGGAATTAATAAAAATGTCTGGATCCGATTGGAATTTTTAAAAATATCCATACCGGTTATTTTCTGGCTAGTTTTCATTTTTTTTCAGTACCGGTTAGAAAATGGCCGGTACTTTATTTTTTTCGTTTTTTAGAGACAAATAGCTAAATGAAAGTTTTGATGCTTAGATAGCAAGGAATAAAACAAAAATTTTATTCAACTCAAAACAAACGATCTAGTTATTGTAAATGCAATAAACAATCTTAATTAGCCTAATCAAAAGGGAATAAACTACTACCTTGGATTTGATCTCCAAATCAAATCAAGAAAGGGTTGTCCTGCTTAGCAACTTCTTATTCCCTTTCTCTTTCAATGGTGGTTGTGCTTAGCCCTTCAAATGACGAGCCTCCTTAGGTATCCACCGAAAGATTAAAGAAATACTTGTATCTCTAAGGCTAGTAAGAGATTAACAAGTAGAACCTTAATCCTAGTTTAACCCTCTTGTTAATTTCTGAAAATTTCTTAGAGGATTTCTAGATCTCAACTCATGAGAGAAAAATGGGAGAGAGGAGAAAAGAGCAAATTTCGGCCAAGATATAATTCACTGAATTTTGACCTTTCGGTACTAAAACCCTTATATCTTTTTCTTGGTAACTCCAAACGACTTAAAATCTTCACCATTGGATTCAAGACTCCAAGGGCTACAGATTACATAGGTCATACGTCCAGAATGGTTAAGATTTGCCCTTTCAAATTCCAGTTCAAACTTACCAAAAAAATATGTCCAGAAATTTCTTTCCTCTTTAATGAGATTGATTAGATTTAATGACATATTTAAATATTCCTTAAATCATGCCATTACTAATCAATTCTCCCCAGCATATATTTGGGCTTTGGGCTTAAACATACTAATCATATTAATATTTAATTAAGTCCACAATCCCATACATTAAAAGGCCAACATATAAATTAATATTCTATATTAATTTATATGCATCTCTCATGTGTCAAAAGTCATTTAAAATATGTCACACATACTTTAAATATTACTAGAATTATTTTACAACATCTCCATGTTATAAAAAAAATTATTCATATATTAATAACATATAATTTGTACAAATTAATTATAACTCCTTATAATTAACATAGCACATATTATATACATATCACATATGCTTTATTAATATATTTTCTTTTAATCTTTCATATGGTGTGACCCTATGGGATCCCATCATTATGGCAATGAAATTAAACATTTTAATTCCATAAATCAATGATACAACTAGTCATGGTATATTGATTACCCAAATGATGTGGATGAAAAAGCACAATGCAAAATCACGATCCCTGTAACATTAAAAATGTTGTTGTGTCAATTCCTTGCCACATGATATCCAAATAATCGTAAGGTAGGAATGTGTCATCCTTACCAATTATTCTTTCTTGATTTCCTGAAGTTTAATTATGATATGATTATCATATAATCATATTGCATGCACATAATACAAACTTTATCAAGGGGCCCAGAGATATCATCGCTTATATTAACATATAAGGGACAATGGTTTCTTGATACGTATCGTTCTTCCGCATAAGTTATATGCACTGCAGTAACTGCCTATATAACTCCTGGTTAAAGAGAGCGTTGGACAGTACCAACAATACACATCCCTTATGTAAGAAAAATAAATATCTCAACCAAAGAATTCTAGACACAATGAAATATCAATGACACAGAACACAATCCATATGATATTTCATTCTTAGGTCTGTCCAGTGCCATACATCTCCATGTATGCACATGTGTGATTAGATCGATAACTCCTTATCTATAACCTGTAGAACATGGCCATCATCTAATCACTACACTTATCTTATATGGTCAACCAGTGTACCTTGCTGATTGCCAAGATAAGGGACATTTAAGAGTAAACAAATTTATTCATTGTGAAGTTCTACAATTTAAGTCATCAACTCAAATGATCCACTAATATGAATACTCAAGGTACAAAATGATAAAATCATTCACTAATAAACTAAACATATCATACATATGATCTGGGTCTAGGACACCAACACTAACACTAAAATGCTGAAATATAACACTAAAAAATTGAATTTTTTTAAAATATTTGTTAGATTACTTTTTTTTTATATATAAGAGGAGGGTTCAAATGCACCCTCATTTTTGTGCTCCCATGTACACCCACATCCTTTATCTTCATTTTTAAAGTCTGAACAGTCGATCCGAGCCGCTCAACATAATCTTCATAATAAAATATGCTTGGAGACCAAATTTTATATTTTTTAGAATTTATTTACTATTTTTTTAGATAGATACAAAATCACTTTATCAGATGGTCCAGAATCTCCTTAAAACAGTGATTTTGTATCTATCCAAAAAAATAGTAAATAAATTCTAAAAAATATAAAATTTGATCTCCAAGCATATTTTATTATGAAGATTATGTTGAGCGGTTCGGATCGACTGTTCGGACTTTGAAAATAATGATATATATATATATAGAGTCCGACTAGGCTAAGCCATGGTGTAAAACGACTTGGTACTCCACGCCATATCTTCATTTTCAAAGTTCAAATAGTCGATTCGAACCTTCCAACATGTTCTTCATATTGAAATGTACTTGGAGACCAAATTTTACATTTTTTGGAATTTTTTTACTATTTATTAAGCCACTTTGAAAATCTGAAAATCCTTATGAACAGTAAAAAACAGTAAAAATTTCTGGACCGCTGGATCAGTGATTTTCAAAGTGGCTTAATAAATAGTAAAAAAATTCCAAAAAATGTAAAATTTGGTCTCCAAGCACATTTCAATATGGAGAACAACTTGAGCGGTTCGGATCGGTAGTTTGGATTTTCAAAATGGAAATAATGAGGCGTGGAGCACCAAGTCGTTTTACACCATGGCTTAGCTAAGCCCAGCACTATATATATATATATATATATATAGAGAGAGAGAGTGGCTAATATCAAAACGTTTGCACTAAGGGGTTGGTGCAAACGATTTGTTTTCGGGTTTTCGAAGTCCAAACGGTCGATCCGAACCGTTCAAGTTGTTCTCCATATTGAAATGTGCTTGGAGACCAAATTTTACATTTTTTGGAATTTTTTTACTATTTATTAAGCCACTTTGAAAGTTGCTGATCACACGGTCCAGAATTTGATTGCACTGTTTTTACTGTTCACCCGAATCAGCAACTTTCAAAGTGGCTTAATAAATAGCAAAAAAATTCCAAAAAATGTGAAATTTGGTCTCCAAGCACATTTTAATATGGATTAAATATCTAACGGTTCGGATCGACCGTTTGGACTTCGAAAACCCGAAAACAAATCGTTTGCACCAACCCCTTGGTGCAAACGTTTTGATATTAGCCACTCTATATATATATATATATATATATATATATATATATGAGGGATGCTTCGGTGGACATAAGGACCTATTTGTAAAATGAACATATTTTCATTTTCAAAGTTCAAACAGTCGATCCGACCGTTCAACATTATCTCCATATTAAAATGTACTTGGAGGTCAAATTTTACATTTTTTTGAATTTTTTTACTATTTATTAAGATGGTTACAAAATCGTTGTTTTCAGACCATTGAAAAACAGCGATTTTGTAACCATCTTAATAAATAGTAAAAAAATACAAAAAAATGTAAAATTTGACCTCCAAGTATTTTAATATGGAGATAATGTTGAACGGTCGGATCGACTGTTTGAACTTTGAAAATGAAAATATGTTCATTTTACAAATAGGTCCTTATGTCCATAGAAGCATCTCTCTATATATATATAATGTGGGTGCATTGGGAGCATAGAAATTTAGGTGCATTTGAACCCTCCTCTATATATAATTAGCATATTTATACTAAAATACGCTAAATTACTTGAAGTTATGTTAAATTACGTTGAATTACACTAAATTATGTTAAATTACAATAATTATGCTAAAATACAGTAAATTACACTAAACTACATATGAATAGGGCTGATTTTGTGCCATCTTTCATCAATCATAAAAAATAGTAAAAAAAATTTCAAAAATGATAAAAATTGGTATTCTACAAGTTCATTACATAACTAATTTACTGAGCTACGTAGATTGAACAATAGAAATGAAAATCTAAATCGGAAACTTGAACTGAAGTTTTGAGACTCTTCCCTTTGTTTTTTGGCGATTCTGAATTTCAAAATCTAGCACGCGGGCACTGACACGTGTAATTTTACAAGCTTTCCAAAAAGTGATCATTTACTGAAATTAGACACTCGAGAACTGTTTTATGACCGTTTGAAGTTTCATCGCCGTTGTTCACTAAATTAGCAAATAGCAAGTTTACAGCTATCCAATTTACTGTTACCAAAACTCTTACCATCCACATCTATTGTGAAAAAAAAAGTCAGATGGGTCCACAACACAGTGGAGTGCTCATGAATCATGATCAACAAACCCACACAACCTTGTGAGCCTAAGCAAAAAGAATGGACAACAAAATGTCTAACGACTAGCACCATAGTACATATCACCTAGGGGTGGCAAAAAAGCTCGTAGCTCGTGGCTCGATCGTGACTCGCATCTGATTCACTCGTTACTGGACCGAGTTGTTAACGAACCAGCTCGCCACTAGCTCTCGGTCCAGAACGACCTAGCTCGACTAGGCATCAATTTGTAAATTTGTATGAATTTTTTAGCTCGAATCAGCTCGGATCCAGCTCGCTCGGTAAGAGCTCGGTCCAGAATTAACGAGCTGAGCTAAGACCCAGCTCGGCCCGAGCCAGCTCGTTTACAGTCCTAGCACACTTATTACATGGCAAACAATGCCATTACCACCCGAATCCCTATCCTCTGCATTAATCAGAATTTGGGTTCATGCAACTTGGCCATCCGATTAGGATTTGGACCAATCAGATAGCAATATGGCATCTCGACTTGACTACCCCGGCCCTCACGCCAGACTTTGATATTTTCATCAAAGAAGCCTTTTAGTTCCCATTTGAGCAGCTTGGTCATGGAAAAGGGACCCTGCTTCGATCATCTCCTGTGGGTCCATGTAGTACCAGGACGTTTTATTTTCAGAAGGCATCTGTCGAAACCCGGAATCCTCCAAGTCCGAGTCAGAGTCTATTTGCAATATATAATCATGGTTTAGGCGTAGTTGCAAATAACACCCAATATTTCTATCTTTGCAATAACATCTAGGACGTTTTGTTTTCAAATTGAATTTTTTGTATAAACCATAATTAAAATTTTGTTTTTTACGAAATAACATGATTATTTTTTTTTTTACAAAAACCATAAGAACCGAAATGTCATTTCGGTCTGAAATTTTTTTTTATTCCGGACCGAAATGACATTTCGGTCCGGTCCCCTTTTTGAATTTTCTGTGGTATTTTTTCACAAGTTTTCATATGAGCCGCCGCAGAAAATTTAAAAAGGAGACCGGACCGAAATGCCATTTCGGTCCGGAATAAAAAAAAATTTTGGACCGAAATGGCATTTCGGTTTTTATGGTTTTTATATAAAAGAAAAGTAATCATGTTGGTTTCGTAATTTTTTTTTTTTTAATTATGGTTTATAAAAAAAATTCTTTCAAATTGTACAATAACGTGATGACAGTTCAGCAAATGACAAGTGCACTATAATTGCAAAAATGATTAAAAGGTAATAATAATGCCAAAGGTAAAAGGAAAAAATAGGTTGAGAAAGGTCAAAACAAAAAATAGCATTTAATAGTGAAAAAAAAAGAACTAGCCTTTGCTTGGTTCTGTACCAAAAAACCAAACTAGGTCAATTGGCTTGGTTCTGTACCATTTTACAATTCAGGGAGCACACTGACCAGTGAAGTGTAATACAAGCTGGTTGGAACAAATATCCTACCCGACCTGTACAATAACATATATATTTAGAGGAGGGATCGGATGACATCTTTTTTGGTGACATCGGATGATATTCTACATTTTTAAAATTCAAACAGTCGATCCAAACTGTTTAACATGATGGATATATTAAAATGTGCTTGCCGATCAAATTTTACATTTTTTTTTGAATTTTTTTACTATTTATTAAGATGGATTCAAAAATTCAATGGTCTGAAAACAACGATTTTGTAAAATACTTAATAAATAGTAAAAAAATTCAAAAAAATGTAAACTTTGATCTGCAAGCACATTTTAATATAGAGGGATGCTTCGGTGGACATAAGGACCTATTTGTAAAATGAGTACTATTTTCATTTTCAAAGTTCAAACCGTCGATCCGACCGTTCAACATTATCTCCATATTAAAATGTACTTGGAGGTCAAATTTTACATTTTTTTGAATTTTTTTACTATTTATTAAGTATTTTACAAATTCAATAGTCTGAATTTGACTAGTTTTTGTAAAATACTTAATAAATAGTAAACAAAATAAAAAAAATGTAAATTTTGACCTCCAAGTACATTTTAATATGGAGATAATGTTGAACGGTTGAATCGACTGTTTGAACTTTGAAAGTAAAAATATGACTCATTTTACAAATAGGTCCTTATGTCCACCGAAGCAAATGCATTTAATATATCCATCATATTGAACGGTTTGAATCGACTGTTTGGACTTTGAAAACTTTGAAAATACACGGTGTGTCATCCGATGTCACCAAAAATGAGTGTCATCTGATCACTCCTCATATATTTATTATGCAATTATCAACCATAATATTGTAATACTATAATGGTGCTTGACTGGCTAAGCACCAGTCTAAACTACAGATACAGAACTAACCACCAAATTAAATGAAACACTGTATAACAAAACAAAAACCGTATAATGCAAAATACTAGACTGGGACAGCAACACACTTGACATTTTTTTTTTTTGATAAAAGACATATGAAATGCCCGTTTCAATATATTGAAACCGAGAGTTAAATTACAAAACAGAATCAACAAACATCCTTGCTAAAAACCAAGATAAAACTAAAAGGAGCTAAGTATCAAGCAAAACACAAATGCTCGTCTTTTGGTTAACCACCAAAACACAGCAACACACCTGACATATCAAGCAAAATTTACAAATTAGTCCTCATTTCCTTACGAAATCGATCTCGGTCTCCTGCAATAGAGATCTAAGCTTGTTGCAGTTGTGAATCACAGGGATCCCATTTTGCTTGGAGGAACAATATTGATTCAAAGAAATTTGTTGACAGTTTCATGTTAATGAAGCATCCTAAAAAAAATATTTATATGCTGCTTAAAAAAGATCAATTTAAACAATATTCGCATTTTTTGCGTCTCTATCACAGTTATGCCTATTAAGCAAAATAGACCACAATTTCAAGAAAAAACAAATTATTAAAACAAATATAAAAAGCAACAAAAGAAACAACAATACTCATTATCACACTACGAAAACAGAATAATCTGTAAAGAGTATATAAATACAGCAACCACACAGTTACCAGAGATAGGCTAATATGCTTTTAGTAGCATATGGGCCGATATGCTTCCAACTCAAAATCGGATTTTCAAAGTCCAAACGGTCGATCCGAACCGTTCAAGTTGATCTACATATTGAAATCTGCTTGGAGACCAAATTTTACATTTTTTGAAATTTTTTTACTATTTATTAAGCCACTTTGAAAATTACTGATCCGGTGGTCCAGAATTTGGAAGCACTGTTTTTACTGTTCACCTGGATCAGCAATTTTCAAAGTGGCTTAATAAATAGTAAAAAAATTCCAAAAAATGTAAAATTTGGTCTCCAAGCAGATTTCAATATGTAGATCAACTTGAACGGTTCGGATTGACCGTTTGGACTTTGAAAATCCGATTTTGAGTTGAAAGCATATCGGCCCATATGCTACTAAAAGCATATTAGCCAATCTCCAGTTACCAAATCAAACAACATCATTCCACAAATTACTACTATTTTTTTATTCAATTTTTACGAATTTTTCAATTTTTTATTCAATTTTTATTCAATTTTTTTTTATGCAATGTTGCAACATATTTTTCACGCCTTATTTGGAGCACCGAAGGATGTCCGATGAGCATCGAATCAAATTAATTTTGATATCTAATTAGAGCCGTTCAATTTTTTTTAAAATAGTACAAATGATTAATTTTAAAATTTGTTTCATAAATCTAAATGGAAGCACAAGTTTTGATACGGATTGAACAGCTCCAACCGAACATCATATTGAACTCAACCCGATGCCCATTGGAATGTCCTATGTCCTCTTTACCTTCTCATATAACCTGGTAACACAAGAAAAAATTACTAAAATTATTACAGATAGAACATAATACCTAAAAAACATGAACTAGATCTCCTAACAAATTTAAAGTTATAGAGAAAAGACAACTTTTTATAGAACTTTGATGAGTTAAAGTATAAAATTTTCATGTCAAACTAAAACCGTCAGATGTGATATATATCATTTTCTCTATGTACACATAAAATATTATCACATTTTAATTTTATTTTGATTGATATTAAGAGCTTGCAAAAATATATTTATATGGATAAATTTTGAGCCTTTGATTTTTTAACTTGTTGATTTATATAAAAAATAATAATAAAGCGATAATTTTTATATAAAATAACACAGATTAAATCTAACGGTTTTATTTTAGCATATAAATTTATTTATTTTTGTCATTAGAAAATAAAAAAATGAAGACATAAAAGATTGTGGAACGATCCAGCTCGGATTGTCTGAGTGGTAAAGCGTCTCTTCATCTTCACTGGGAGCTCTTTTAGGATACTTGGTGCCCGAGTCGAGAGAGACCCGAGCTCTTTCATGATCTTACGATCAAGGTGAATCAGAAGAGCTAAAAAGTTCATAGTCATGGAGGTCACCGAGTTCATCCATATGGGAGAGAGAGAGAGAGGAGAAGGTTAACTTCTCTTATTTTCAATTTGTTTCATCAAAATCTCAATACATTTTATTTTCCACTATAAATTTAAATTTTTTTCATATTTTTAATCTTCTAGTTTAACTGAACTAATAATATATAAGAGGAGGAATCGAATTACACCTTTCTTTTTGACACACTTTGACACCTACCATTTTCAAAGTCTAAATAGTCGATCCAAACTATTCAACATGATGGATATTCTAAAATGTGCTTGGAGATCAAATTTTACATTTTTGTTGAATTTTTTTACTATTTATTAAGATGGTTACAAATTCGTTGTTTTCAGACCATTGAAAAATAACGATTTTGTAACCATCTTAATAAATAGTAAAAAAATTCAAAAAAAATGCAAAATTTGATCTCCAAGCACATTTTAATATGGTGATCATGTTGAACGGTTCGGATCAACTATTTGGATTTTGAAATCGCAAAATTAGCCTATAAAAAAAACAATGTCAAGATGTGTCAAAAAAAAGGGTGCAATTGGATCCCTCCTCAATATATAATTAATCATTAACTTTTAATTAAAAGATTAAAATGACATTTTTATTCTTCTCAATGATATGACATTTTCTCTCACAGTTTTAACTCTCTTTGCAGATATTTATCTTGTTCGGACATTTTGTATTTGATGTTAAAATTTGTTTTGGAGGAAACCTAAATTTGAATTTGCAAGTATTTATCTTGTTCAATTCCGACAATCTCATCTAAGATTTGGATACTGGTAATTTGTTGTAATTGACATTTTGTATTTTTTCTATTTCAAGCAAAAAGTAGTTAAGACTGGGAGAATTCTTGTTGTATGATATAGAAACATGTAAATGTTGAGTCTTATTTGGGAAATAAAACATAAATTTCAGGAAAAAAGAGAAGGTACAAAACTTTTAGCGCTTTATCGTGATAAAATGAAATCTGATAGATTATGCCAAATACAACAGCATCAATCCGAACAATGTTCTTCACAAATTAGAAAAATTGCATCCAACTCGCTCTTTTTCTATTGTGTGAACCAACGGATAACCCGCTGGTATATAAATGCACGCGCGTATCTGCATATTCTCAAAAGATAACCTAAATTATCCCGAGTAGATGTAAGAGAGGCGGCGACATCAGACACATATATATACATACAGAGAGAGAGGTGCCTCTGTAAGCAATACTTTTTTCTTTGAGGAAATCTATCAGTATTTCATATGTACTGATACTTGCTTGAATAACATGGTCATGCTTGCTCTGTCAGAATGAAAGCGACATCGCTTTTAGGTATGTAACCTTGCACCAGAATTATATATTGAATTTTGAGAAAGCATAGATCAATTATTACCAGATTGAAGCATATGTTACTGGTGATTTGGTATTATATATCAGCTTTTTAGAAATCATATGAAGCATATGTCATATTTTCCCAGTCTCAGTTACAGTCAAGTCCTTTCCTAAACCATAAAAAAATGACAAGTGAAAATTGTATGCTATTTAACTATTTGTTTATATTTCTTAATGCACAAACCAAACTAAAATTTCTCAGTTCTCACTCGTTTGCTCAACACTGCTTCGATCGGTAAGCGTCTCAATGAGGTTGATGCATGGATTTAGTGCAACTCAAAGTTTCTTCATATGTTAGCCTTAACTGTTGTTGGATCAGAATACATGGTTGCACCTAGTAAATGAAAAACAGATACATATTTTATATGATAATTTCAAGTGATACCAGTAAAAGTAAAAAATGAGACTGGTACCAACTGACCCTAGTGAGAGAAATAGATAGAATTTTAAAAGAGTTGCTGTGCAGATTATATATTGTTATTATTTTTTAAATTGGCATATGTTATATGATAATTTCAAGTGACATATTTAAACAAACAAAAAAAAAATTAAGTAATTATTATCTTTCACACAAGCAAATCTTTTGTCATTAAATAAGTTCATTGAATATAACTAGCACTGTGAACATTAATTGAATATCATCTACGTACCTAGAAATGACAACTAATTAAAGTATTTATGACTACCATTTTCTCTTGATTTAATTTATTTTAAACGAAAAGCTTTCACAATTTTTATAATTTTTAATGGTATATAGATCATGGTCATGCATTATCTTATGAACTTTTCTATCTATTTCAATCAGTGTTCTAAATAGCGCGCTATAGCGTTTTTGGACCCCAAACGCTACGCTACGACATCAAAATGCACTATTTGCGCTACGGCCGCTATAGTGGTCCGCTACAGCGCTATTTGCGCTATACAATATGAGTTTTTTTTATTTTTTATTTTTAAGCAATTTATATGGGTTTTAAATAAAGATAAAAAAAATCTCAAACCGAAATTGAATTTGTTGCTACTTGCTACAAATAAATCAATTTGAAATTGGGAATAGAAATTGAAATTTGAATAGAAAAAAAAGTCCAAACCAGAATTAAAATTTGAATAGAAAAAAATAAGAGTATGTCATGAATCATGATACTTAAGATATTTTTAATAGGAAAAATCGATAGTTTATGATATTGCTATGGATATTTTGAACCGCAATTTGGACTTTGTACGGGTTCAATATGAATATTATAATTTCTTAATTACTTTGGTGTTATTTATTGTTCTATGAGACCTTATATAATGTTGATATTTAGTACAAATATTGAATATACGAAATGTAAAAAAAAAACGCTATTTGGAATAGCTTCCGCTATAGCGACGCTATTCGCTATAGCTTTTTTTTTAGCCTTCCCGCTACGACGCTATAAACGCTATTTAGAACCTTGATTTCAATTGAACATAAAATGATTAGAAATTTTTTTTTCTTTTTTTAGAATAAATGAGGAATAACGATTAACTAACAATTCGGGAACAAACATTTTAAGAAAATAAAATTTATATTATATACGCATACACACACTCCACATGAAATTAAAATCTTTGACACACAATACACAATTAATTGTCATTATTATAAATGCTATACAACTTTGTCACTCTCCCCTTGAGATTTGCTATAACGTGAGTCACGAGACGTAACCGACACTCGTGTTGTGCCGTTCCGCCATGCCATTTTTTCCACTCTAGTGACATGCATATGTGCAATATAATGGCTCTCTTTTGGTTACATTAATTCTTTAATTCAAAGAAATGTTTTGTGTTACTATCCATATGTATGGAACAATAACAAAGTGAAAAGTTTTTTTTTTTAAAAGTATAGTAACCATACATAAGTAAGAATGTCACGTAGATATCCTCTGTATATTTGAAAATCTTAAATTATTATTCAAATTAATTTTCTTTATTTGAGAAAATAACATCCTTTTATACGAGCAACCAGTTCTGTAACCACCAGTCATAATTCCAAAAGTCTCCTTTACATCTTTTTCTAACCACATACAATTTGATCTCCATTAACTTCTAACTAATTATTAATCCTCATGCTCTCCATATGGATTCATAAACTTCTAGAAGAAAACAGTCACAAACAGAGGAGTCTATATGTTGAGCAGCTCATCTGCGACAGGAACTGGAACTGGTAAAATAGTGATTGTCCATTGTGTGAGAAATGGAGAGGATGAGAATGGGGATAGGAAAACCATCTGGCGGTGTGGTCTGTACAATTGTACTACCTGCGTCATGTTACGTGCTTCCAAGCCTCCCATCCATCCACATCACCACCCAAATCACACTTCACACGAACAAACAAAACAAAGAGAGGAAAACTTGAAACCTTCAAAAAATAAAAATAAAAATTTAATAGGCAACAAAAGGGAGAGAAAGAAAAGAAACAAACGAATGAAAATTGGAAGGAGCAAGGTGTTCGCATATAATTAAGAGTCCGGAACCTCTGAAGTAAATAAAATATTGAGTTTAGATCCGGACCGTCCTATCATAATCTGGTCCGAGGTGGGATGCACGGGGTACCTTTAATATTCGTGTCAAAACAGATCTGACGGTCGGGATCTAAACTCAAAATTCTAGTTACTTTAGGTGATATCAATTCATATAATAAACTCTGTGCACCCGACCCCTTTCCGACCTGACCGAACCGCCCCTTTTTCTCTTACCAAGAACTCCTTTCCGACTTTCTCTCTCCCCCTCTTCTCTTTCTCTCTCTACCAGATCGCCGAGCCCCGCGACCAAATCCATCTCTCCGTCTCTCTCTACAATTTGTTCAATTAACACCTCGATTTACCGAATTCCTCTCCAATTACCTCCAATTCGAAGCCACTGATACGTGCGGGCCCGTCGGAAATCTAGGGTTTCTGTTTTTTGCGCGAAATAGCGACTCAATTTGTTGGGAAGGTGAAATCAATGGCGGATCTAGGGTTTGGAGGTGCTTCTTGATTCTAGGGTTGGTTTTCCTAGCTGGAGTAAAGGATTATTGTTGGATGGGAGCTTTATGCATGGAAGGCGAGAAGGTGAGGAGAGCAAGAGTCTTCCGCGCCAGCACATGTGTCCTGTCGGAATAGATTCCGATAAATCGACGACTGAGAAAGTTTTTCCTTCTATTGCCGGCTCCTCTGTACCGTCCGATAGAAGCCGCTCCCTTACCCCCTCCGCTGATTATTTCTTGAAGGTGGATATTTTGCAATTGTTGGATTGTGTGTTTAGCTCTTATTAATTTGGTATTTTCCTCAGCTTCTATGGAAATTAGATTGGTTCTCCTAGGAATTTTGTGTAACTTCGCTTATTTGGTAGCTCTTTTGTATGTTAGATATGCCCCATAGGATTGCCTCCTCTGTCAGGTTAGCCAATCACCGTGAGCAATTTCCCCCATAAAATTGCCTTTTTTGTGAAGACGTCTCATGGTTTTGGTCTTTTGCGAATAAAAGACATTGAAATTTCGACTTTTTGAGTTGAAGGCACATCAACAAGGCTGTCGCCCCTTTCTATGCAGTATTGATCATCATTAGGTGTTAGTAAAATCTTAGTTCGTTATCTCGGTGGGCTCAGAATTTATTAAGTACAAAAAGCCTGTTATAGTCACTATTACCATATTTAGTAGCTTTGTCATGAAGCAGTTAACATGCAAAAGCCCTTTTCTGTTGTTGAGGAGAAATAGGTTGATCAAGCGTTTTGTGAGTTGATTGGTTAATTCACAGAATTTAGCCATCTGGTTTGCCTTTTTCTCGTTGGGTGCAAGCTCAAGATGTAATGATTATGCAATAAATTTCACTAATTAAATTCGACAAAAGGCTGCACTTTTAACAGCAAATGTTTTCTGAATTGAACTTCTTGTTCACGTTGTGTGTATGTTTGGTAACACGTGCTTTTGGATGCTTCAAGTCATGTATCAGGGATACTAATGAGCTATCATTTAATTTTTACTATGTTGCCATTTCCATAACATTTTTATCTCTTTAACTTTATTTAATTTCTAAAAATTCTTTTAACTATGCTAGGACGGGCGCGAGATCCGAAGTGGTGACTGTGCTCTTTTCCAAGCCGGCAACGCGCCTCCTTTCATCGGACTTGTGCGCTGGTTCAAGCCTGGTGAAAAAGAACAATTTCCCAAGTTATGCGTGAGTTGGCTGTACCGGCCTTCTGACATCAAACTCTCCAAGGGAGCACAGCTCAACGCGGCACCCAACGAAGTCTTCTACTCCTTCCATACTGACGTGATATCTTCGGCCTCTATTCTCCACCCTTGCAAAGTTGCCTTCTTGAGAAAGGGAATTGAGCTTCCCACTGGGATATCTTCGTTCGTGTGCCGGCGTGTGTACGATATCGAGAATAAGTGTTTATGGTGGCTAACTGATAAAGATTATATCAATGTAAGCTCTTCCACTTCTCATTTCAACATTATGTATATTATTAGTTGAAAAGAATACAGAACTGTGCATGTCTCCAACGGTTATAACATGCCTTTTGTTATTATTTAGGAACGACAAGAGGAAGTAGATTGGCTCTTGGAAAGATCAGGAAAAGAAATGCATGCAGCAGTACAATCAGGCGGAAGGTCACCTAAGCCACTCAACGGACCTTCCTCACAGCAGCTAAAATCTGGGTCGGACAGTTCACAAAACATGGGTACTGGAAGCCCCTCCTTCCCTTCCTCCCAGCCCAAGGGTAAAAAGAGGGAAAGAAATGACCAAATTACCGAACCTGCAAATAAACGTGAGTTGCGAGAACGCTCCACTTCTATGAATGCTAAATCCGATGATGCCGACCCTGCTAGCTTTAAGTTTGACAGCATGAAGGCCGAGATTACCAAAATGACAGAGAAAGGTGGGCTGGTAGATACAGATGCCATTGATAAGCTCGTCAGCTTAATCCAGATGGACCGAACTGAGCGGAAGCTTGACATGGCTGCTCGAGTGATGCTTGCAGATGTGATTGCGGCTACAAATCGGGACGAGTGTCTTGACAGGTTTGTGCAGCTTAAGGGTGTACCAGTGTTAGATGACTGGCTCCAGGAGGCACAAAAAGCAGGGAAGCAAAGTGGTGACAGTGGCAGCCCGAAAGAAGGGGATAGTAGTGGTAATAAGCTGATTGAAGACCTGCTTTTAGCTTTGCTCCGCGCACTTGATAAGTTGCCAGTGAATCTAAATGCCCTCCGCACTTGCAATATTGGTAAATCCGTGAATCACATGAAGAACCATAAGAACATTGAGATCCAGAGAAAGGCAAGGAACCTTGTTGATACTTGGAAGAAACGGGTTGATGCTGAGATGAAGAATAATGAGGGAAAAATGGCTGGCTCTGGCCAGACTGTTAGTTGGCAGGGAAAGCAGGGTTTTTTGGAGGGCCCACATGCAGGAAACAGACGGTCAGGATCTACTGAGCCGGCTATTAGGAGTCCTGCCTCCCATCTTGTTGGTTCAAAGTCCCTCCCTGCTAAGGCAATGCTCACTCCTGTGGCATCGATACCCTCAAAGCCTCAGTCACCTCTTGCAGGGGCACCTGTTTACAAGCAAACTGGAGCGGGAAACTGCAGTTCAGAACCACCACCTGTTGCTGGGGAAGAGAAAAGCACGAGCTCCAGTCAATCACAGAATAACAGCCACTCATGTTCTAGCGACCATGCAAAAGCTGTTGGTGGCGGTTCTTTATGGAAGGAGGATGCAAGGGCTTCAACTGCCGGTTCAATGCATACTGGCAAGACATCTGGCAGTTCTTCACGGCATAGAAGATCGGCCAATGGTCCCGGTTCTGGTTCGCACAAGGAGTCTAACACTGGCCTAGGGAAGTCCGGGTCTCTTGACAGAACTGGTGCTTTAGATAACACTTCACAATCAGGCCAAGCAAGTGAGAAACCTGTTGACGCACCAACTACTGCGCCAGACCATGGGAATAGCCACAACAGGTTGATACTCAGAATAATTAACCCTGGCCGCAGCCCTGCGCGCGGCGGCACAGGTAGTAGTGGTGCTACGTCAGAAGAGTCACCCGCTGCTGTCACCGATAAACACGAGAATGACCGCAAGGTAAGGCCAAAAACCAACTTATCTTCTCTTTCTAATAATATTGTCAATAAAACTAAGAGAGGTTTGTGGCAGAGTACTGATGCCAAAGAAGGGGCTGCCACTGCTGATGAAGGTGACAGGTCGTCTGCTGTTGTTGAGGAGGAGATGGGTAAGGCTGCACAAGGCTTGTTAACTGGTTGCTCGTCTTCCGGGACTGAAAAGGCGGCCAGAAACTCCTTTAGCTCTATGAATGCCTTGGTAGAGAGCTGTGTCAAGTACTCTGAGGCGAGCACACCCCCTCAGGCTGGGGATGATATGGGGATGAATTTACTAGCAAGTGTGGCTGCTGGGGAAATTTCAAAATCTGAACTGATTTCTTCATCTAGATCTCCCGCTGTTTCACCTGAATTGCAGTGTGAGGGTGGTCATAATAAGGGCAAAGCAACAGGAAAATGCGATGAAAGTGCCTCTACTCCAAATGAAGAGAGTAAAAGCGGGTCACCTATGCATCAGAGTAAGGTGAAACCGGAGGATGGTGATAAACCTCCTATTGCTTCCGTGAATGCACTTAAGGATGCTGACTCGGTTAGAAAACAAGGAGGGACTGTGACAATTAAACAGGAGTGTGAGAAGCGAAATACAAGTCCAGTGGCAAAGGAGGATAATAAGAACAAATTTGCTGCCAGTGAGAAAATTGAGGGAAATTCAGCTGATACTGATCAGGACAGGAAAGAAAAAACTGAGAAGGTAACAACCAAGAAGGAAACAACAGGTGAAGAGAATCTCCCTGTACTGAAAATTGAGAACAAGACTGGCTCTAGTTTGGAAGGTAGCAGGGCTAAGACGAAGGACGCAGAGAGTAAAGATGGAATTGGTACTGCACAGGGAGCTATAGAAGCAAGAATAAAAGAATGCTCCAGTGAACAACTTAATCAGGAGACAACAAGTAAGGCAGAGGCAGATATCGCTGGTAGAAGGAAAGAGACCAGTTCTGTGGCTAAATCCGGGCCGGATGTCGCAACCATGCTTGATTTTGACCTAAATGAAGGGGTTCCGTCGGAGGATGTGCAGCAATGTGAGCCAGTCACCTCAACAGCTGCTCGAGCATTCCCAGCGGGGCACATGCCTGGTTTATCTCCTTCTCCTTTCCTCCCCCCTGCATCTGTTAGTTCCATACATGCTCCGATAACTGTAGTGGCTGCTCCGGCAAAGGGTCCTTTTGTACCACCTGAGACTCTCTTGTCAAGATCCAACAAGGGAGAGACGGGATGGAAAGGCTCAGCAGCCACCAGCGCTTTCCGTCCTGCTGAACCCAGGAAGGTCTTGGAAATGCAGCTTGGTTGTGCATCAGATACTGCCAGAGCTTCCTCTGATAATGCTTCCAGGCATTCGCGCCCCCCTCTTGAGTTTGATTTGAATGTAGCTGATGAGAGGGTTATTGAAGAAGAGGTCTCTCAGAGCTCTGCTCAGACGACGGGTTCTTCAGCTCGTGGGTTTGACCTGGACCTGAACCGGGCTGATGTTTTTGAGGGACAGGAAAATGGTCTTTTCATGTCTAGTAATAGTATCAACAATAGTAACAACAATAATATCCCTGTCCGCAGAATAGAAGTTCCTTTAATACCTTTGAGACCTTCTTCAAGTGGATTCAACAATAACAGTGACACTGAGGCGAACGGGTTGAGAGACTTCGATTTGAATAATGGGCCTGGTCTTGATGAAGCTGTTTCTGAACCTGTTCAAAGGGCCCAGATCACAAGGAGTAATGTAAACAACAATGTGCCCTTTTTGCATCCCGCTGCAGGGCTAAGGATGAATAATGCTGAAATCGGGAACATGTCATCATGGTTTTCTCCAGGCAACTCTTATCCAGCAGTAGCAATTCCCTCATTCCTGCCAGATCGACCGGGGGAGCAGCCACAGCCTTATCCAATTGTTGCCACACCACAAGGGGCGCAGAGGATCCTGGGACCTGTGCCTGGCAGTGGGCCCCATCCTTTTGGAGCTGAAGCTTACAGGGGTCCACCTGTCCTTTCGTCATCTCCAGCCGCCATGGCCTTTTCTCCAGCAGCATTTCCATACAGCGGTTTCCCCTTTGGCTCCGCCTTCCCTCTAGGATCTGCATCCTTTGCTGGTGGATCTGCCCCAAATTATGCTGAGTCATCGTCAGCGATCCCATCGATGTTTCCTGCGATGCCTTCGCAGCTCATGGGGCCTACGGGTGCATCGGGCATGTCATCGCATTATCCCCCTCCCAGGCCATACTTAATCAACCTCCCAGAGAGCAGTAGCAGCAGCGGTGGAGGAGGTGGTCATGACAGCAGCCGGAGGTGGGTCCGGCAAGGCGGAAGCAGCGGTCTCGATCTGAATTCCGGCCCAGGTGGTGCTGATGCGGATGCCAAGGATGACAAAATGGGCCAGATTCCAAGGCAGATTCTGGGTGGTGTTTCACCGCAGGTGTTAGCAGAGGAGCAGGCGAGGATATTTCAGATGGCTCCTGGTGCAGCTTTGAAGCGTAAGGAGCCTGAAGGCGGGTGGGACCCAGAAAGATCTGCATACAAGTTTTCGTGGCAGTGAGGTGGGCCCTGCATCGCTCCCGGTTACTTCTTCAGGGCCTGGTATGTTTGTATAACAATTCTAGTTTAAAATAATATGTTGAATTATGTGCCTTTGGTAGGATTATGGCATATGGGTGATGTCATGATATTTTTCAGGCACGTGTGCGATGGGACACTGGTGCTGGCATTGGAAATAATTAAGTTATGTTTTTTATTTGCACAGGCCCTGTGGTCATCCCGGTGCTTGGTCTTGAGGAGGGGATGATGTGTAACTTTCTTTCGGAGGATGAAAAACCGAAACTTTTTTTAAGAAAAAACATGTATTCTGTTGTAAATGATCTTCAGATTTTCATGCTGTTTCTCTCTTCTCTCTTTCTTGCTCTGTTAAACAATTTTGCATGGCTGCTTGCGTTAAGGTTAGTTAATTCGTGTTGTGTGTTGGGAAAGCGGCGTGCTTTTCTAGGTGTAACTTGGAGAAAGGATAGCTGTGGAGGTTGGACGGCTAATTAATGAACTAAATTCATGGCGAGCCTGTTGTAACTAAGCTGTTTTACCATAGTTTTTTTTTTTTTTTTTTTTTTTTTTTACTGTTGTTTAAATAATAGGGTCAGTTTATGTCCGACTGTAGTTCTAGATAAAGGTAGGGATGTCAAGAGACGCGGCAATCTGGTGTTGTTGTTGTGGAGGGTTTAGGTTAATTTGATGTACTATATAGGGAACTATCTGATGAAACAAAAGTCTCTTCTTACCTAAATACCCTCGTTGGTGCCATAGTTTCTGTAACATACATATATTGCTGTTGTTGTTGTGGTTTCTGATTTCTTTCTAGTCGTACTAGAAATAAATAATCTACCTTAGAAGATGTGACTTGAGAAATCTGCTTTTGTTAAGCTGTTATTATGCTTGTATTTTTCTCTCTTTGAATGGAAGCAAATAATTTCATGAGAAGTTTTACTTTTCTTTGTCAGTTACCTTTGAGATTTATTCTTTGAATGAATTTTGGTAAATTGTATTGTTTGCTCCAAATAGGAAATTATTATCATAATTTCTGTCTTGGATTCATCAAAGTACCCAATGAGTAATCAGAATAAAAAGGTTATAACAAAAAAAAAAAGGATGAATATGCAGATATAACAGTGGGGAATTGCTGGTTGCGCCTTGCTCTTGCATTCGAATCCGTATCCCCTCAAGTCACCTTTAATTCTGGCACGAATCTCAACACGAATCTTCTATATAATGGTTACCGTATTTCTTTTGGTCCAGACTCCAGACCGTTCATTTATAATTGTACCCTCAGGTGCCTGAGGAGATACGGATCCCTTTGCATTCTCGCTTCATTTGTTGTGCATTGTGATGGAAATTAAATGTTGCCTAGTTGCCTTTGTTTTGGGTTAACAGGACTACAGTCTACAGGAGAGAAAACTCGGAAGATAAAAAAAAAAAAAACATTATTAACATATAAAACGGAGAGAGAAAGGGACCAAGGGACCAACACCGCTGTCGCCGTCTGTCAGCTTCCCACTTTACCCATGGACCACCACATCACTAATCAAACTAAAATAATAATAACGATAGATTGTGTTTCATAAAATAAATGGAGTGCGTAATTTAATTTAATATCATTCTAGAAAGGAAAAAAAAAAGAATGATGAGAAAAGAAGAAGCATGTTCCCCTACCCCTAGTTTGCTCAGGCAACCGCCTCATCATTAAAAAAATTGAATTCTATTAAATAAATTAGATTTTGTTACGCAGGTCGCAGGTGGTGGTCCCTTAAGTATTGATTGTTTATTTAGTTCCCATTTTGGTCCCTGCACAATTTCAATTTCAACTTTTCAGTTTCGTTATCAGTTTAGTTCCCAGACATCACATTTCCAATGTTTTTCATGACGCTGACGCAACTCATAGATTATTATTTGCTAACACTTATTCTAATGGTTTATTTAACATAATATTTGACTAAGGATTTAGTTTTTACTTTTTAAGTTTTAAAATTTTGAAATAAATTAATGCACATAAGAATCATATAATATTTATAGTCTGCTATTCTGCTTGTGCGATTTCATTCATCTTTTAGATATATAAATAAATATAATTTACAAGGGTTAAATAAAAAAAAGAAGTAATGTGGGGTCTACAGATAGAAAACAAAAAATTTAGAAAAGGAAGAATGATAGCGACAGTTCATGGAAGAAGAGGGTAAAGGGACAGCCCGTGAATGGCTCTCTCTGTCACTGTCTCTGTCTCTTTCCCTCCTCTTTATATTATATTTCTCATCAAATTGAAGTAAATAAAGCGGATCATATAATTCCCGTTTTCTCCTTCTTCCCATGTTGTCACTTTCAGTGTCTCTTTCTCACTTACTGACTCCACCTTCCTTGCATCAAATTTCGCACTCAATCAACTACCTATCAAAAGATCTAACGCAACTCTTCTATCATCCGTACTCTTCATAATAATTTATTTATTTATTTTTTAAATTCTGAACGAACATTTTGCACTGGTACCCTCTTAAAACTTTTATTCTGAATGTGTATTTTTTGTATCAAATAGTGTGTATTCATTTGTATATTATATTTTCCGAAATTTTTAAATATAGCACAGCCCAAAAAAAAATAAACCAAAACGGCACCGTTTGACGGAAATTCGAAATTTAGCACGGCCGCAGATCAGCTGAGCGGCCCCCTTTCCTGGGGACCGCATATCAGCTGAGCGGCCCCTGAAGTGGGGCCGCATATCCGCTGAGCGGCCCCAGGGGCCGCATATCAGCTGAGCGGCCCCCTGGAGGCCTATATAAGGGGGCCGCTGGTTTCATTTTTTTTATCGATTCAAGAATTCCATCCCTTCGTACTCGGGTAAGTTTTCTCTTCTTCTATTCTTGTTTAATTTTTTAGTTTAGGGTAGTAATTAGGTGTAGGGTTTAGGTTTAGGAGTAGGGTTTAGGAGTAGGGTTTAGGATTAGGGTTTAGGATTAGGGTGTAGGATTAGAATTGATAATTAGGATTTAATTTAGAGTTAATAATTAGAATTGTTCCAAATTTTAATTGTCCCACCAATAAAATTAAAATAGACTTGTACCAAAAATTAAGTAGGTATATTTAACCAAAATTAATTGTTTTAGCACCAATACTTAACTAGATTTGTACCAAAAATTAAATAGGTATATTTTACCAAAATCAATTGTGTTAGCACCAATACTAATTAGATTTGTACCAAAAATTAAATAGGTATATTAAATAGCCAAAATCAATTGTTTTAGCACCAATACTTAACTAGATTTGTACCAAAAATTAAATAGCCAAAATCAATTGTTTTAGCACCAATACTTAACTAGATTTGTACCAAAAATTAAATACAGCATGGCATCTGGTAGAGATATACCGTCTTCCAGTATGGGTGTGCCATCTTCCAGTAGAGGTACACACCATGCCCATCCACCCACTCCGTATAGAGTGCTCTATCACAGACAGATATTCCGGGTATCCGGAGTCGCATTGACAGGGTCAGCGACTTCCTGTGGTACCCGAATTCAGGGACAGCTCCATCGGGCCAGGGACACCACAGCTGGCAAGAACTGGGGGACCTGTCTTTCTGATTACGTGTTCGAGGCAGCATCTCCTGACCCCCCATTGGCCCAACCGGACCGTCACATGGATGTCGCGCCAGTGTAAGCAATTTTTTCTCAAATTCGAAACCTTCACTGTAATTTTCTCATCGGAATATCTAACGTTTTTTTGTAATTTGTACAGACCTTATAGAGATTGGTACCAGGATCACGGCGCGTACACTATATATCTGGAGGGGTGTATCGCCGACAACCCCTTAGAGCGAGTACCGAAGCCGAGGGATCGGAGAGGACGGGTCCATGGTCTTATCCCTGCTGGCGCACCGTTCGCAGCCACGATATGTTTAATTTTAAATTTAAAGTTAAAAACTAACAATATTTAAATTTGTACAACTTTTTCATATATTTTTTTCTTTGCAGGCACTATATCTGGTCAAGAGTTGCGTGATAGGGGCTACGATGGCCGTGACCACGGGTTGGAAGAGGCTCGGGAAGGTCCTCCTCAAGCACAGCGTACCGGCAGTGTGCCAGTGTGGGTACAGGGCGCGTCTCGACTCTCTACTGAGATGCGCTGGCTTGGGCGGAGTTGATGCGGTAGACGACATATCCGACGAGCCCGAGCCTGATGTTTACGTCCCGTACACTGGCGATGAGCCCATGTTTAGACCTGTACATGAGGCTGAGACTGTTGGTCAGGTGTTTGACCGAGCTGCCGAGTTGATGCGCGACTTCGGGCGTATGGGCATGGGATCTCAGGCTGATACGGCTGCCCAGGTATAATTTGTAATTAAAATATAAAACAATTGTTTTTTTTTTCCAAATTTCTTGATTAACTAACTTGTAAATTACTGCAGCAGGGTGAGGAGGGGGAGCGCATTCCGGATTACCAGATCTCAGCAGACGGACTGTATTCTCCGGGTTACAGTCCGACCCAGACGGATCCTCCTGCCTATCAGCCAGGGTATGTTCAGACAGAGCCCTTCCCGGAGTTTCCGGGACAGTCCTCATATCATGCCACCCTTGATGACCCCATTGCCAGACAGGCGTATTTATTCACGCATCCTGAGTCTGCACAGACTACTGTTTTTGGTCCTGGAGTACAGCAGACATCCGAGATTGAGGAGGTTCGTGATGAGCCGGTCCAGTCTGCAGATGTCCAGGCGGCGGACTCCACAGACACTACAGACTCAGGAGATACAGACGAGACGCCACTCTCCAGGCGGGGTCGAGGGTTCAGAAAGAAGAAGCAGAGACAGATGTATGATTTGTAGACTATGTCAGGCGCTGGACTTATTTGTTATATTATGCCTCTTATTTTTTTTGTTATTTTGTTATTTATTTTGGTTATTTATTTATTTTGTTCATTATATCACTATCTCCTCGTAAAAAAAAAAAATTAGAACCACACGACATATATAAAATATTTCAAACGAACCACGTTTCTAAAATAACTTGCGACAAAAAAGATAAATTAAAACAACATTACAATAATTAAAACACAAATACATTTATTTTTATAACACAATAACTAAAACACAAATACATATTTCGTAATTAAAAAAAAAATTAAAACAACATTACAATAATTAAAACACAAATACATTTATTTTTATAACACAATAACTAAAACACAAATACATATTTCGTAATTAAAAAAAAAAACCCCTGGGGCCGCTCAGCTGATCTGCGGTCCCCAGTAAATGGGGCCGCTCAGCTGATCTGCGGCCGTGCTAAATTTGAAATTCTGACGAAACGGTGCCGTTTTGGTTTATTTTTTTTGGGGCTGTGCTATATTTAAAAATTTCGGTTATATTTTTTTTATTAAATTACTCTTGAATAATGCAAACTAATATTATATCTCGTTAACACTAATTGTTGTAAAATGCTGAAATGCATGTACCTAATATCTATATAGAGTGTCTGAGATTGAATAATCTTCATGAAAACTATTTATTCGTACGCTAATTTATTTACATTTGTTAAGTTTCATTAATAATTTTTACTAATTGAAGTTTTTAATTTTTTCCTTTTAATTTTTTTAATTTTACAAAAAATATTTCTATTAACCCCTTTATAAAATAAAATTACATAATACTTATTCATCTAGCCCATGTTTGATTGTGGGTTAAAGTTATGATGGAATAAGTTATTTCAAGTTATGACGGCATAAGATTTTCTTGTTTGGTTGAGACTTAAAGTTGAGCCATGGGAGATATTTTAAAAATCGTATCATAACTTTATGCAACTTATATAAGTAGATTTTAATTTATGATAACATAAGTATTTTCTTATGTCATGCTATTTCATCTGACTTTATTTTTATTTGACTTTTAAGTATAAAATAAAATACTTATGAAACTAATTATGTGACAATCAAACATGAAGCTAGTCTCCATACCTCAGTTTTGTGACTCAATGTGAAAAGACAAAGGAATATAGAGTTGTTATTGCAATTATTTCTGACCCCTCGGTCATATATTATATATATATATATATATATATATACTTTGCAAAGGACTCAAGTCTCAAGCAATAATACAATAATTGAACGATGTTGCGTGTCCTCCAGGACTGGGGAGTGAGTTTGGGACCCACTAGTTGTGGACACCTCATCTTACACCTGAATCAGAGTGGGAAAAATGGCATGGCGGAGCCGGCTCCGTCACGGAACGGCACGGAACTACACGGTACGTGTGTCAGTTATGTGCTGTGACTCGCGTGTCCAGTGCCGTGACCATTCGCGTTCCATGTTCATCTTTTGAAACTTTGGCACGACACGGCATGTAAAAGATTTAATCACGGCACGGCACGGCACATAGTCACGCGAGTCACGTGTAATTAGGACTATTTGATATTGATTTAATAGTGAATCTTGAATAAACTAACCTAAATTATGATTAAATTGTAATGCGAGTCACGTATGGTCACGGCACGTTAGGCACGGCGTGACCATTCGCGTGCTGTGACCACCCCTTGACATTTTAGTCACGGCACGTGAAAAATTAAAACAGTCACAGCGTGGTAGTCACGCCATGGCACGTTTTTTCCACTCTAATCAATAAATGAAACATCCAACTTCAAAGAAAAAGAAAAAGAAACATCCAGGCTCTAAAGAGGTTCAGGCAGAAAGAAAGGAACACAAAGGAAATACAAAGAGCAGAATAAACAAGCCTTGTCTTTCTTTCTTTCTTCTTCACGGAGGGATCTTCTGTGCAAATGTCTATAATAATCGATCAAAATATATATTTTTTTAATTGGTCATGAAATGATTTCGTACATCTACGACGTAATTAATAATCGATCATGAAATGATTTCTCTATCTTTTGTAGAGCAAGCTCTATCTCAATAAATCTCAACAAATTTATTTGCCTTAAAAAACACTATTATAAGCAAGGAGTTAAAACATATATAATTTTTTTAGCATATTAATTTGAATTATGATGATAATTTCGTTTGTCATTAAAAATTGTTTTTCTTTTATTAAAGATCTCCCCAAAAAGATTAATATGAACTCGCACATTTAGTACAAATTTTCTCTCCAAACATGAGATAGAACATGTAACATATTCATACAAATTTTGTTCACATAATTAAGATAAGGTGAAACTGGTTTAAGTGCTTCTGCTCAAAACCCAGAACCTGCTCCACACTCGCTCGCTCACTCACACTTACAAAGGAAGTCAACAAAACTATCATAGTATGCATACGAGGGGTGTTCATCGGTTCGGTTCGGTTGAAACCAAACCGAACTAGGCAAACCAAAGTAATAATTCGGTTTCTAAAATAAAACCGAACCGAACCGATTTAGCATTGCAACCGAACCGAACTGAACCAAAGTTTTATTTCGGTTTGTTCGGTTTGTTCAGTTCAAACCAAAATATATTAATTTTTTTATTTAAAGCAATTGATTTATAATAAACCGAATTATATTAAGAAATAAACCGGGATATAAACCGAAGTATTTAAAGCAATTGATTAAGAAATAAACCGGGGTATTAAGAAGTAAACCGGAACGGTCCGGACCAAATTTATAATATATAAAAGTTCGGTCGGTTCGGTTATTTCGGTTTTAAAAAATTTCAAACCGAACCAAACCGAAATTATAATTCGGTTTTAAAAAGTAAACCGAACAAACCAAACCGTTTGGTCCAAACTAATTTGGTTCGGTTCAAAACCGACTAAACCGGACCCAATGAACACCCCTATGCATATCTGTACCAATTGCAATGGTGTTTTTTTTTTTTTCTTCTTTTGAGAATTTTTTTTTTTGCAATGGTCTTGAATATCTGCAATCATGTGATTTCTTGCTTTGTTGTATGTATTGGTGACCAAATGAACCGCAATTAAATAGTGGGATCAGGATCGCAAAAGAACAATGCCTTTTTTGTTTTCTTTTTCTTTTGAGTGAATTTCAACCAGCGTCTTTTTTGCATAGATTGTTGTAGATTTCTCTCTGTTTTATTTTTTTAAAATCAAATTAGAAGGGTGGCAACGAGCTGGCTCGGTTCAAACTAGGCTCTAATTTAGCTTGTTAATTCTGGGCCGAGCTACAGCCGAGCGAGCTAGATCTAGGGCACCCGAGCTAAAACCTCAGCTTGAAATCGTCACAAGCCAGTTCGAACTAGCTCGCGAGCTGACGAGTTGGACTGAGGTAGATAGTATAAAATACACATAAAATCATACAAATTCACAAATTGATGCTCAGTCAAGCTGGCAAGCAAGCTATATATGTTCATAAACGAAAACAAAAACTTGACCTGGGATAAATTCATGCTATGCTATCGTGTCATCTGATTTGGTGAAGCTGTTTACTGGGCTCAATTACATATTTCCTGGTCTGGGCTATATTCTTAATTGGGCTTCACATTTTGGGCCCATTACCGAACGACATGTTACATAAATTCAGAATGAATTTCAGGTCCTCTGGGCTATAAACAGAGTCGCAAAATGTACTAACCGTAATACGGATGATTAAATAATATTTTACAGACAATTATGCGTTTATACTGATTTTTATATAATATAAATAACTAGTTGAAATGTTGAGTACATTATATTGGCCTCATACAATAAGAAATTTCTAGATAGTTATATTAAATTGATAATAATAACAATAATAATAATATGTGAAAAAATAATTTTATTTAAAAGAATGCATCTTGAGCTGTCATACCTTTACACGATCAAATTACCAATTGCATATTGGAGCTAAGTTATAATTACAAAATATTCAATATATATTAAAACATAAACAGCTGTACAAGGAAAAAATGATATGGTCATTGCCATAGTGACAAGATTCGCGAATAATTCGTTTTTTTTGTGATGCCGAACTAGGGCTGCAAACGAACCGAACCGAATCGAACTTACCTCCAGTTTGAGTTTGGTTTGAATTAATTTCGAACTAGGTTTGGTTTGAATTAATTTCGAACGAACTCAATTTCGAACGAGCCCAATTTCGAACCGAATTTTTTACGAACTCAATTTCGAACCTTTACGAACTTTGTTACGACTTACGATTTATGACTTCTGACTGAGTCATAGTGCGAAATTACAGCACTTCAATAAAAACTCAAGTATTCAAAATACAATTTAAATAAAATCCAAATATCAATAGAAGTACAATTTAAATAAAAACTCAAGCACTCCAAAGTATTAAAAATACAATTTAAATAAAACTCAAATATCAATAGAAGTACAATTTAAATAAAAACTCAAGCACTCCAAAATTAATTATAACCAAATACCACACTCAGTTTGAATGTACGCAACAGGGGATTTGGGCGAGAGAGGAGCCTTTGTTGTGAGAGGCCACCAGAGAGAGAGAGAAGACGTGAGGGAGATTATTTTGGTACTTAGCGGGAGAGGAATTTGGGCGAGCGGTTTTGGCGTAAATTAGCGGGAAGAGGGAAAAAAATTGGAGGCAATGGCGGAAAAAATAGCGGGTTAATTGGTTGAATGGAAAGGGAGCGGATTGATGACATGGAAGAGATCTAGACATTGGTAAGAGGATAGATCTAAGGGTGTGAAATTATTGAGGTGATCGGATTGCAGGATTTGTGGGGTCACTCGCTTAGTTAATATTTTATTTAATATTTTATTTAGGGAGTCTAAAAGTGCATTGCAGTGAAACAAAAAAAAATTAGGCAGCAAATAATTTGGAAAAAAATAAAAAAATATATTTTCAAACTTTTTACATTTTTTTTACTTTTTGCATGTTTATATTTATATTTTTATTTTTTATCAAATAAATAAGTATTTTTTGTTGTCCGTTGACCAATCGGGGCTGTTGAAATCAAAGAGCAATGCATTTATCATCTTCCGTGAAAGTTTGATAAAATTTTGTTTTCATTTATCCATCCATCTAGTTGATCAAAAATTGAAGCATCGTATGGCCATAAACATTTCGTGTTGGATCAAAGCTCATACAAAATAAAACTTCCGAACTTTTATGTTGGTTACGTTCAATATTGTACCTTGATCATTCTAGATCAGATTTGGAATGATTTTGTTGTAGTCGACTGTTGAATTCCCGCGGTAAAACGAACGGTCCGAAAATAAATGAAAAAAATGCCAAAAAATGTATTGCTGTCAAAAAAATGATAAAGGTACAATATTTATTTTATTTATTATTTATTATTATTTAATAGTTTCTTAAAGCTGAAATTAATTGAACAAATTTATCAAATTAATAATAAGTTTATCAAAACAAAGAAAAAAACGAGAGAGTTGAGACTGGATTATCCGAAAAAATCAGAATCCTACCATAAAAAACAAAATTTCTGGTATAAACATGTGAATTTTTTTATTTGAGCTTGTAATTGGACCGGGCTTTCTGTTTCAGAAGTCATAATTCAAAGCAATTATGGACTGGACGGCTTATATTTTCATCAGTGAACACAAGTTATCAGCAGAAATTAACGGTTCACGTTTGAGTTAATTTCGAACTAAATTTGGTTTGCGAACCTATTTCGAACGAACTAGGTCCAGTTTGAGTTTGGTTTGAATTAATTTCGAACTAAGTTTGGTTTGAAATAATTTCGAACGAACTCAATTTCGAATCGAATTTTTTCCGAACTTTTTCGAATCAAACTCGAATCGAATTACGAACTACGAATTTTTTGTGCAGCCCTATGCCGAACTGAACGTCGAATTATTCGGTTGACCAATTATATCCGAATAATTTGCGAATTTTTTGCTTCCTTGTAGGACTGAGACTCTGATCCAAATTATTCCGAATTATTCCCGAATTATACCCGAATTATTTCCGAATCACGAAATTTTGACCTTGCCGAACCTTTCTCGAACAATTAAGTTGTCACTATGGTCATTGCAAGCGAACAAGTATTTAAGATTGTACAGCTGTGGTAACAGATCTGTGCCAGGAAGTCTGCAACAGCAAATCCCAATCCAAAATGTATACTTGACCGACAAGTGACAACGCCTGTTGAAATTTATATATAGAAAACCAACATTAAATATTCCTTATCCCACATTACTAGACTGAGACTCAACTAACCATTCTCCTTATCTATTTAAGATTGTTAAGTTTATTTATTATTATCATATCCAATTTTCTGAATCTCACTCACCTCATCTCTTTTTCTCTCATGCGCACCATGCCCTGGTGGCCCGGTGCTCTTGCTCACTCTCTTCTTTAACTAGATCAATCAATTTCTTTCCAATTTGGCTCTTTCCCCATTTCCTCCCCTTTACTTTTATTTACTTCCTAGCTCTCAGTTCTTACAAATGAAAGCGCCACACCAACAAAACCATCTCAATCCCAGAAAGCTTTTCACATATACTCTCTGCGTTTTGATCCCATTAGCTCTTCTCCATTACTATCTCCTCAAACCCTATCCAGCCCCAGCCAGATCTTCTCCCCAGATCCACACCTCTCTTGACCCCTCTTCTCACATTCATCTTCATGACGATGATGATGATTTTGTGCAGCCCCCAGAAAAAGGTAATTGCAACAACTCAACACGGCTCTCTCAATTCAAACAAACACTTCATCACCTTTTAAATTTTGGTGTATAAATCACAATATCCATTTCTGTAGAATTAAAGCTTCAAAATCAGACGCTGCCGCGGTGTGACTACTCTGCTGGCACATGGATACACGACGAGCGGGGCCCACTGTACAATGGCACAAGTTGCAACACGATCAAAGAAAATCAGAATTGCATGGCTCATGGCCGACCTGATACCGGCTATCTCTACTGGCGATGGCGGCCCACCGAATGCAGCCTCCCACGATTTGATCCCTTGTCATTTCTCCAGTTAATCAGGAATCGCCACCTGGCTTTCATCGGTGACTCGCTGGCGCGCAACCAGGCTGAATCTCTCATGTGCTTGCTCGCTAGCGGATCCCATCCCGAGTTAGTGTACCAGGATAGCACTGAGAACCGCTACCGAAGATGGATCTTTGGGTCCCACAATGCCACTATCTCGATCTACTGGTCGCCGTTTCTGGTAAAACGGATTGAAAAAAATGAGAAAGAGGGGATTCGCCACAATAGAGTTTTCTTGGATTCTTTTGACGAGAGATGGATCAGCGAGTTCGAATCAATGGACGTAATCGTCTTTTCGCTCGGCCACTGGTTTCTAATCCCTGGGATCTACTACGAGAACGAGCAAATAATCGGTTGCCACGTGTGCCCCGAGTTCAACCAAACCGAGATCGGCTTCTTTGACGTGTTCCGCAAGGCGGTGAGAAGAACCCTGGAGGAGGTTCGGAGGAGACACGTGGAGGGTGGTGATAGGCGGAAGAGGCTGGTGGCTGTTACGACCTTCACACAGGCGCATTTTGAGGGGGAATGGGACAAGGCAGGATCCTGCGCCAAGAAAGAGCCGTACAAAGAAGGGGAGGTGAAGATGGAGTACACGGCGGGGGAAATGCGGAGAACGGTGGTGGATGCACTGGAGAGCTTGAGAGGAAACGGCGATGGGTCGAGGGTAAACGGGCTGCAATTCGAGGCAGTTGATGTCACCCGATTGGCGATGCTGCGGCCTGACGGGCATCCGGGTCCGTATATGTACCCGGATCCGTTTGAAAATGGCAAGGCTGGGGATAGAGTGCAGAATGACTGTGTGCATTGGTGCATGCCTGGCCCCGTTGACACCTTCAATGAGATCCTGTGGCAGCTGATAGCGCAACCGGATCTTTTTTCCTAGATGGCTAGTTGCAGATCCGTTAATCAATGATATTTGTAACATTTTCAAAGAAAAAAAGAAAAAGAAAATGTTCTTATTTTGGTGCCACGTTTTAGATCGCTAGTGATTTAATTATTTTATTTTATTGATTTATTTCCCATTAGAAACTTAGAGCTTCGTCTGGGTTTAGTTCTTGAGTATTGTTTTAAACTTTTAAATTTCAATAATAGTTTTGTACTAGCAGTTAACCAAAAAATGAGAAAAATGTTTAGAGATGTAAAAATGAGAAACTTTTTCATCTCACTGACCTAACTAATGGTAAATGCCATTTGATTGGCTTATAGTTTGGGCTTCGTCAAATTCCTTTAAATTTTTTAATGCTGTAGTTATTTCCAAATGAGGCCTATCTAGATATTTGTGCTGCATAAGTACTCCATTTACGTTAAATATTGAAATTCAAATTATAAATAGTGAATTGGTAATGGGGTGTCACGGTAGATGGAATAGGTTAAGAGCGCTTGAATTTTAAAAAAGGATGTGGAAAACTCAAATTTGAACTTCAAGAGGCTCCAAGAAGCAAATGCTTCACCATCCAATCAAGGTATTGATTTTTTTTTTTCTTACATTTTTTCTGGCGCTTTTGTTTCAAACCCTTTTTGTAGATTTATGCATTTACATCATGTATCTCTAGGTAATGAATATGGAATTTGAGATTCAAGTGTTAAACAAACAGCTGGAGGAGAAGTCTACATATTCTATTAAATTGAAAAAGGAGGTAATAAAACAACTATATTTCAACTGTTCCCATTTAATACTAAAGTAGGAGCAAGAATTCTGTATTCAGTATTGTGCTAGTAATTTGTTTATAAATATCAAATTTCACTTGATTTTTTTAATATAAATAGAACTTGATATTTTTTTTATTGAAGAACACATTTGCAAGATATTGTCAGTGAAAAAAATGAGGGTTCAAATGCACCATGATTTTGTGCTCCAATATGCTCCACATCCTTTATCTCTATTTTCAAAGTCCGAACAGTCGATCTGAACTGCTTAACATGATCTTCATAATAAAATATGCTTAGAGACAAAATTTTATTTTTAGAATTTTTTTTACTATTTTTTTAGATATGTACAAAATCAATGTTTTAAGGAGATTCTGGACCATCCGAAAAAGTGATATTGTACCCATGTAAAAAATAGTAAAAAAAATTCTAAAAATATAAAATTTGGTCTCCAAGAATATTTTATTATGAAGATCATGTTGAGCGGTTCGGATCGACTGTTCGAACTTTGAAAACAGAAATAAAGAATATGAAACATATTGGAGTACAAAATCATAGTACATTTGAACCCTCCTAAACAAAATTAAAAACTATTTGGACTAACTATATAAGACCTATATTAAAAGAAGGCAAATGCTTCTGTGCACATAAGGACCTATTTGTAAAATTAACATATTTTTATTTTCAAAGTTCAAACAGTCGATCCGACCGTTCAACATTATCTCCATTTTAAAATATACTTGGAGGTCAAATTTTACATTTTTTTGAATTTTTTTACTATTTATTAAGTATTTTACAAAAACTAGTCAAATTCAGACCATTGAATTTGTAAAATACTTAATAAATAGTAAAAAAATTCAAAAAAATGTAAAATTTGACCTCCAAGTACATTTTAATATGGAGATAATGTTGAACGGTTGGATTGACTGTTTGAACTTTGAAAATAAAAATAAGACTCATTTTACAAATAGGTCCTTGTGTGCACCGAAGCATCCCTCTTAAAAGAAAGAACAGCCCAAAATTTTGTGCCCAAATTTCACTACTAGAAGCATTGTGGACCTGTCAATTTCCTTGATAAATTCTTACGGGGGTGATATTTTAAGTTAAGGCTCGACAAACTTATTTTGCATTCGATATTATGTATGAATCTGTACATCAGCTGAGACATTTCAGAAGGATCCGTATCCTCTGCATTAACTCAAAAGCGAATCTTTTGAATAAATAAATTTCAACCGTCTGTTTTTTAACAGAGCAAATCCGACTCAAGTCTATAACATAGGGGGTCCTTTAATATTAGTGCAGATCTAGTTTGCACGAATCTTGAAACAGATTGGACAGTCAAGACTCATTAACTCAAAAGATTCTCTTTTGAGTTAATGCTGAGGATACAGGTTCATTTCAGAATCGGTGAACAATATATATGAGCGAGGCGACGGTACTATGTATGAATTTGTACTACGGATCATCTTCATTTCAAAAGTATAAACAGTCAATTCAAACGATCATCATAATCTCCATATAGAAAGTTACTTGAGGCCAAACTTTATATTTTTAAGAAACTTTTACTATTTTTTTAAGATAGGTAGAAAATCACAATTTTCGAATGGTTCGAAATCTTTATATCAAGTGATTTTGTATATATTTAAAAAAATAGTACAAATTTTTTAAAAATATATAAAATTTAGAATCTAAACATATTTTTATATAAATATCATATTGAGCGGTACAGATCTACTGTTTAGACTTTAAATACGTATTACGGACTCAAGTGTGCTATGCATAATATTGTAGCCTCACAAAATGACACGCAAAAACAGGTGTAGCCGTGTAGGTTTTGAATTTCTAATAACAGACCTGCCATAGGTAAAAAATTTGGAATTCTGTTATTTAGACTTTGCACCAGTTTTCTGACAATTAACAAGGTCTTGGTGCCTCTTCTCCTACAAACAAAGCAAAAATCACAGGCTGACGCATTTGGAATTCTGTTATTTAGACTATGGCTAGTGTACTACGGCTTAATATGATACTTTTTAAAATTCTAACGGTCGATCCAAACCGTTCAATGTGATATCCATATGAATATGTACTTGCAAACTAAATTTTATATTTTTTTGAATTTTTTACTATTTTTTTAGATAGGTAGAATTTTGATAGTCCAGAATTTGTATAAAACACTGAAAATTCTACCTATCTAACAAAATAGTAAACAAATTTAAAAAAATATAAAATTTAGTTTGCAAGTACATATTCATATGAATATCACATTGAACGGTTCAGATCGACCGTTAGGATTTTAAAAAGTACCATATTTAGCCGTAGTACACTAGCCATATTACACTAGCCGAAGTACCATAGCCTCACTCTTTAACCAATGTACTTTCCTTATTTAAACCAGACCCCAGTTCATAAGAATAAAACCCCCTAAAATCATTTCAAACTTCCCAATCGCTCCGCGCCTCTGCCCCTTTCGATCCCTACCTAAATTTCAGCGTTTTCGGGTAAGATCTCTCTCTTAGTCTCTCTCAAGCATATAGTCTTTTGTTTCGTTCTGCCACTAGACACGTTACTCTATTGATGAACGCTGTGAGATGGGCCCACACTCCTTGTGATATCTCAACACGAAGGAGCTCTTCATCTTCATCGTCGACAAGTATCTCTATGACTAGATGTGGCCAGATTTGATACAAAAGGCGAAAGATGGTGGCTTGGATGTGGTTGTAGATGAGGTACTTTAGGAGATATGAATTGGAATAAAGGGCTTCCAGATTAACTCAGTTATTATTTCATCTTATTTCTCTTTTAACAACTTGATTATGGGGTAAGAGACTTATTCCACCTCTTACTCCAAAATCAATTTTTCGCGATCTCTATATATATAATATAACAATGTACAAAGAATAAATATTCAAATAAATGGATTAATAATAACTATTATTTTTATTATTAACATGTAAGGGATCAATTAAGAAAATTTGTTTGAAATCCTAATAGAAAATCACCTGAAGTCATATTTACAACGCTACTAAATTTCTAACTTTTACATATACCGGTACCTTCAATTCTTAACATATTCTTATTCTTATATTAACTATCAATTATTTGATCGGTAGTTTACTAACATTTAATTATTCGAATAATATCCTCATTTGATTTAATCAAACAAACCCCATGAAAGTTGGTGAAATTTTGGTGAAATATATTTTTAATTAGAGGTAAATTAAGGTCTTTTAATAATTTAGTTAGAGTTAACATTAGATTAATTGCATGAAAGATGAATAAGAAAAAATTGTAAGAGTTGAGAGATAAATAAGATAAATTTAAGTTTCTAGAGGCAAATAAGGAAATTTACAAGTTATGAAGAGTACATAGAAAATTATCTCTAAAAAAAAATGGGTCAAAACTAGGTACCACCTCATATGCACAATTTTCTGATGCATCTAGTCTAATGCTTACACCTCGCTCATGTAAAATATAAACAAGCAAATACACAAATAGTAGTGTTTGTATTGTAATGAAAAAAAAAATGATGCATTTTCACGCTATGCATCACTAAACTGCATATTAATTGCGTCTTGGGTTGGGTCAGTTAAACCAGGTCCTCTTATATAAAATCTTATTTGTGTTTTGGGTTCAATAAGCTGCCTGGACTTCTACTTGAAAGAAATAAATGGCCCGGATTTGAATTTGAGAAGTATAGAGAATGTGTAGGAATAATTTTACAGAATATAAATTATGTGATGCAGTTCAAGGAAGAAAAGCACTATAAAATTATAATTATAAATATCCTCAATGAAGTTTAGAAGAAAAAAATAAGAGAGCAAATATACATTTCTTCAAAAAAAAAATGAGAGCAAATATACATGTGTGATATATAACAAATTAAATCAATTAAATCAAGAACTTGTCATGAGATTATGCATCAACATCTCATTCCACATATCTACTGGCCCTGGCAAGCACCAATGGAGGCAATCATTTGCATTATTAAACCATTTTTTGTTATAATATGCACCAGGATGCCCATCAGCTCTTATCATCATAGCCTTAGTTACATCCATAACCCCATAAATCTTCTTATTTTCATTATTCAACCCCTTTATTCTCTCTATTTCTTCATTTTGAATTTTTCTTACCTCCCATTCAATCCCCTCTAAATTTATCTCAGTTTCATCCAACGGTTGTGTTCTGTTACAATCGCCTCCGTTGAACCATGAACCGTTTTCGAAATGTGATGTTGTGTAAGTCCTCATAAATGTTACCAATTTATCACAATTTTGGCATGAATTAATGCTCTCCAAAGCCTTTCTCACAACTCTTCTGATTGCATATGCCATGCCATAGTCTTTTAGGTTATCTTCTCTACAAATGACACATCCGATACGACTGCCGTTTTCATGCAAGTAATTTACCCTGAAAAACCAGTTACCGCCAGATATGACGAGATAATCTAAGCCCGGGAGTTGAGACGTCCACTTCATGTCGATTTTGTCCAAATGTATGTCGAAAGCAGATGTGGCGGTACCGTTTATTATGATTGGTATGCCTTGCACATAAAACTCCGACCACATTACCATAAGCGTGAAGTTACTTGACGGGAAATGCATAGTCCGAAATTTGTCAAAAGGATCACGGTATACGTCAACTGGAGTCTCTGCCTGAAATTACATATGACATTAGCAATTTAGATATATGGTGAGGCTATGGTACTATGCATAGCGCGCATTATTCCGTACTATGGATCAATATCTTTATTTTTAAAATCCAAACAGTCGATCTGAACCATTCAACATGTTCTTTAAATGAAAATGTATTTGTATATCAAATTTTATGTTTTTTATAAATTATTTTACTATTTTTTTAGATAGATGGAAAATCACTTGATCTAAAAGTTATAGACCATTCAAAAATAGTGATTTTCTACCTATCTAAAATAATATTAAAAAATTCTAAAAAATATAAAATTAAGTCTGCAAGTGCATTTTCATACGAAGATCATGTTGAACAATTCAGATCGACTATTTGAACTTCCAAAACAATGATACTGATCCATAGTACGGACCAATCTCCGCGCTATGCATAGTACCATTGCCTCACTCATATAGATGTCTTTTATTTCCCAATTTGCTTGTTAGGCGCATCTAAACATAGCAAGTTACAAGCTTTCAAGCATATTACAAGTCACAAGCCCTTGCAAACAAATCTATGCACCATTATTTGTTTGAATTTGAATTGCAAATTTCTCAGAAATGTGCGCATGCAACTAAATCTGTACCTGAGATAAGAGGCATAGCAGGGAGTCAAACTGATTGCGAGCAAGTGAGTCGCCGACAAAAGCCAGCTTCTTTCCTCTTACTAGGTCAAGAAACCTTTCAGGTTCAAATCTTGGCAAATCACACCCGTCTGGCTTCCATCTCCAGTACAAATAACCGGGAGGTTTACCGTATTTCTGGCAGTTCTTTGTTTCCGGTAGAAACGGGCATGTCAGGTTCGAATATACCGGCTCTCTTGTTTCTCTTACCCACTTGCCCTTTGCCACGTCACACGACTCAACTGTGTCAATGCATTTCAAAGTTAAACAATAATACTTGTAAAAATTCTTGAGAATTTATAAAAGTCAACTTACTTGCAAAGAGTGGATTGGTGTCTGAGATTTCAGAAGAGGCTTCAACAGAGGAATTCTCATGAAATGAAAGAACAGTTGGCGAAACGGCTTTGTCATGTGTTACTTGGAGAGTTGAATTTATTTGAAGGAAATTATCAGCAAGTAGAGCACTCTTTCTCAGAGCTTCTTTACCTCCAAATGTGAAATTATGCGAAGAGTACCATACCGAGAAAAGAAACATTGTCGAAAGCACCAGTAACAGAAACAAGAAAGAAGCTACTTTCTTTTGCAATATACTGATCCATTCAGTGCCATTCTGAAAGACAGGTGATGCCATATATGTCTTTTCTTTCTTTTCTGGTACCAGAGAAAGCACCAAATAAATCACTATATAAATATTTGTGAAATTCTCAAGTAACTAAGCATGATATACACCCAAGTCTGTTTGTTGAACTGTCCTGGTACTTTGGAGACTTGCTAATTAAGTTGCTAATTGCTTCATAATTTGAACAGAGAATTTGTGGTGTACGTACTGCGTAGATCGCCTAACCCAAGACTTCCAAACTTGGAATAAGAAAGGGAGATTAATTAATTATACATTTATACGTGTAGTTTTAATTTGAGGTTGGTGAACTAAACTTGGGTGAATGGAACTCATATTTAATTAATTCAACTGTGTATGGACCTAAGATACTGGCCTGTTATGCAAAGAATAAGAAGAAAAGGAGATGATTTGTCAGGATCAATCACTTGATATTAATTATTTTTAAATAAAATTGACAATTGAAAAGTAAATTTAAATTTGATGTAATTTAAATATTATTTGATGATGTATCAAGATTCATTAAAATTTTAAGTTACTTGATGTACAATAAAATATACAAAAAAAATTCATATTTATAGACATGATATGTCGAAAACGTAAATTATACTTATAATGTCAGATATCAAATTAAAGCTTTATTTTTTAAAGATTGTTAAAATTGTTAAACTAAAGTATTGTAAAATAATATATTATTTATTAGAATCTGTAAAATTTGCAAATTAGTTGAAGTGCTGGACTCTCTTATAATAGGTTTGATTTTTTTTTTTTATGTTGACAAAATCACAACTGAGTTAGTTGGGTGGGTTCGTTGAGCCACTTTAAAAGGGATAAATCATAAAAGTGAAGTCATGTCAAAGAAACTTACAAAGCAGTCGGTACAAATTTTGTTTAGATTCAGTCCAATTTTTTTTTTTTTTCTTTTCGAAGAGTAGCTTTGCCGATTTCTAAAATGCATTTACAGCATCCAAAAGTCGTAGAAATACATATAAAATTACGCATACATTTTTTCTAAAATGTATTCAAAGCGCATTGTGTAGATTTGTTAATGTTTTTAATAAATTAAGGCCATATGAATTTCACAATTACATTTTTATGGTTACCTTCATGAATTTTAAAATATGATTTTTATAATTATTTTTATGAATTCCAAAGTACGATTTCAAAATTTTATTATAAAATAGTATATTAAAACAAATTTATCTACAAAAGAAATGTTAGTTTGAAATTTTCGGGGCATTTACTTCCTACAGTGGTTAATCAGACTATTAGGGGTGAAAACAATATGGATAATATCCGATCCGTATACGAAAAATTAGATGTGGATATCCGATATTTGAATATCCGTGCGTATATGGATACTGATATGATTTTATGTTTCAATTATATGTATCCGAATAGTAGATATATCATGTATTTTAATATATATTATGAAAAATATTGTTATTCACCGTTAAAATTAGATAAATATTATGAACTTTAGTATTTTTTAATACTATTTTAATAAATATCTGATCCGATCCGATCCGTATCCGTATCAGGCTAATATCCAATCCGTATCCGGAAAATTAAAAAGAAATATGAATATGACTTTACCACTATCCGCTCCATATTCGCTCTATTTTCACCCCCCACAGACTAGAAATCAAGTCCATCTGGAGGGTCAGATTTTAAAATAGTTTAGTTTTTAGAAACTTTAAAGTTCAAACCAAACAAGTGTATCACGCTGTAGATTTGGAAAAATCAAGATAAGGCTTTATTTTTAATCTATCTTCCACATTATGCCAAACTATTAAGATTAAAACATCATTAAAAAGTTACACTGATCTTAAACTTCCACTAGAAATGAAGTTGAAGAATTTAGAAGTTTGAGAGAATACAACAAAAATTGTCAATAAAAAGGTTCGTCTAACATGCTTTTTGACATTAACAGACTAAATTATCTACTACCAAATTGAGAAACTGAAAAAAAAAATATACATATCCCCCGACCCGTTACACCGATAGTTAACCCAAAACTCAGATTTGGGAAAATTGAATGGTGTATTGCATTCACCGTCTTCATTTGAAACATGTAAAGCCCCTAGCACAGGACATCCTGCAATTCAACATAATGCCAGTTAAGAGTTTATACATGTAACCTCTCTAACTCCGGGTAAATATATTAACAGAGCAGTTTATACTTAATGCAGCGCACAAGTCATATGCAGCGCTGTTTTGGTTCTATTGTTCATGCGCTGCATGGAGCAAAAACTGCTCTGTCAATATATTGATCCCTATCTCTGCTATTGTTAAGATTTCAATTTGATACAAGAGGGAACAAACATTCCATATGAAACATTTGAAACCATATGTTTAATTAATTGAAATAAATCGGAACTTACAAAGGAGAACATCCACGCTGTTGCTTCTTTTTCTTCTTTTCCTTTAGTTTTTGTGGCGGCTGGATGACAACCTTGATCGCCGCATCAAAAACAGCTTTCACATTCTACACATAAATTTCACATATCAGAAAAATAAAATAAAAGGACCCTATGACCCCATCACAGCCTTTCTAATTTCACATTCTACATATTATTGCTAAGGTCTGAATCTCCATTTAGATCATATTAAATATCTACATCTTTTAGATTAATTTTCTTTCCTCGGGATACAAATTCAAAAAGAAAAAAAAAAAGGAAGTTGTTCATCCAGGACCAGGAGACAATGTAGGTGGCGACACATGTATGAAAACTTATTACTTTCTATTATTTATTTTTCTAATTAATATAACATTTTCTGCTAGAGTCGGTGTATAGGATTAACCTGCTGAGTCTTTGAGCTACATTCAATGTAATAAGCAGCACCAATTTGCCTGCGTAGTTCCTCCCCCTTAATTAATAAAAGGAAAGGTATTAGTACTATTGATACAACATTTATGTGACTTTTCAGTTTACAGATGCTTCCAGAAAATCTTGAAATCATAGCATCTTTCCGCAAACTGTCAACGAAAGAGATCACTCGCAAACAAAAATTGCGTTACATATGACTTTCCTCGCTGATAATACTTGCGAAAACACCAAGATTACAGAAATTTTTGCAAGAATTTATTTATTGAAAGCTATTTGTAATTTCTGCAGTTGCAGCTGTTAATTTTTACCTGAGCAGTAGTTACAGGTAACATGCCAGGATGGTCCATTAAATAATGCTTATCCTCTCGCAAATCTGTGCAAAATTAACCAATCATAAGTTAACAAGTCAACAACAGTTAATGGATAGTTTGTCTCTCCACCTCCTCGCTAAATATAACTTTAACAAGGTTGAGGTTGCATTATTATACTGTTATATTTTATTTTACACTTGACATAATCTCATCTCAGAATCTCAGGTACAAAATCTTAAAAGAGTTGACACATCATTCAACTGAACTTCAAACAATATTTTTTTTTTCAAATGACAGCATGTGACACTGACACATCAATGACTAGGATATAACATTATTTAACCTAATTGTTTTGTTCATCTGTCTCAGCTAACATAACCTAACATATTTGACAAATCATTAAAATAGGATCTAAAACAGTATCTAACAACATAAGTCAGTGACACAATAATACGCTATGAAAATGCAACCCTAGATTTAAGTATAAAATTAACCCCACAGCCTCCTCTCATTATTAGAAATGGATAAGCAAACACTAATCACGGGATACGAAGCCAATGGTATAAAAATTGATAAATGATAAATGCATTTCATATTTCAGACCACAGTGCTCCAAAAGCAAACGGCAAATTCAAAAACCCAAATTAGCACATATACCATCTCGGGTTTAACTTAAACCAAATCGAACGTACTGAGTGTTATAATGACACCAAAGTAAAACAAGGTAATTTCCAAAAATGTAACAAAACAAACAAATACTAGCTGTTATTAACATAATTAAGACATCTTATAATAGAGAGTTAAAAAAGCAAAATAATTTGGATGCCTAACTTAGATTGAACTGAAAAGGGAAACTGAGCCCACCATCAAACAAACTTATGGAACATTAAGAGCATTTAACTTGAAATAATATAGAAGACAAGGTGTTATTAAATAATGGGGCCCAAATTTGCCAAAATTCTATTAATTCAAGACAATTCATTACTTTCCCCAATTATTGCTGAGAATGTAGGTTTAAGTCTATACTGCAATTATGAGAATCTCTTCAGAAATATAAAAACAAAGAGATATGCTACCCACCAGCAACAACTAAAAAGAAAGAAAAATGTAAGAACAATTTTAAACTGGATGCTAATTAATTAATACTAAATAAGTTTAATTATTTATAAATTGTCAAATAATAACTTACCAAATTTAGTGCCAACCAACACTATTGGAACCCCAGGAGCATAGTGATGGAGCTCAGGTATCCACTGAAAATGAAGGAACAAAATTAGAAAAAAATTAAAAATAATAAAAAGGTAGTAAAGATTAGTAGAGATATATGAAATTAGACCTTTTTCAGAACATTTTCATAACTTGCACGGCTGACAAGAGAGAAGGCGAGAACAAATACATCGGCACCGCGATAACTCAAAGGCCTCAATCTATTGTAATCTTCTTGCCCTGTTTTGCAAATATCACCCCGGTTAATAAAAAAATTGCATTAGTCAGAACAAAAAAGCCACACAAATTGAAAGAATTCAAGAAAATTTTATAGCACAAAATAAATACCAGCAGTATCCCAGAGGCCCAGATTTACTGTGGTGCCATCGACGACGACATTTGCACTGAAGTTGTCGAACACAGTTGGTATGTAATCCTACATTAATTCGACGAAATTATAGCAAGCACCAAAATCATCAGATAGTAGTAGAGATTTGGTGAACAAAACTTTCAAATTGAGGAAAAGGGGTGCTTTACGGTTGGGAATTTGTTGCTGGTGTAGCTAATGAGCATGCAAGTTTTCCCCACAGCGCCATCGCCAACAGTAACACATTTGATGAATTTAGAAGCAGTTGATGCCATATTTCAATGGGATTGCGCTCGGCTTTTTGTAAAGAAAGGTGGAAAGAGAGAGATCTGGGAACTGAGCAGCTTTAGGAAGATACTGTTGTGTTGTATTGTAGCAGTTGAACTAATAATAATCAGTAAAAAGAAAAAAGAGGGGGGAAAATGAAAGGGAACGAAAGGAACTAGCTTTAACGAAAGGAACTAGCTTTCGTTTTCAGATATTTGGGGTGGTTGGATTGACAATTAGCATTTCCTTTTTGTTTACTGAGAGAGAAAATAAAAAAGGGGTCGGGTTGATTCTATGTTTTGGGGAGAAGAAAAGGATGAGAGAGAGAGAGAGAGAGATAGACGAGTGAGAGTAAAGATACCACCTTTTGATGCGTGAAGGGTATTTATGTCAGGGAGGTGAGAATTCGTGAGACTACCTCTCAATTTTACAAACTTGTCAGCAAACTAAGTTAAATTGTAAAATACTGCGTCAAATATATATATAGTAGTACATAAAAAATATGAGGGATGCTTCGGTGGACATAAGGATCTATTTGTAAAATGAACATATTTTCATTTTCAAAGTTCAAACAGTCCATCCGACCGTTCAACATTATCTCCATATTAAAATGTATTTGGAGGTCAAATTTTACATTTTTTTTGAATTTTTTTACTATTTATTAAGTATTTTACAAAAACTAGTAAATTCAGACCATTGAATTTGTAAAATACTTAATAAATAGTAAAAAATTCAAAAAAATGTAAAATTTGACCTCCAAATACATTTTAATATGGAGCTAATGTTGAACGGTCGGATTGACTGTTTGAACTTTTTATGTTCATTTTACAAATAGGTCCTTATATCCACCGAAGCAAATGCCAAAAAATATATACGGTAGTTCATCAAACATAATGTCGAAAACGGGGGGAAGATATGCTATGTAAAAAAAAGAATTGTTTTTAGTATATCCATAAAAAAAAATCATAATTTGAATATTTTAGTATTTTACCCATTCAAACAATAAAATTAAATATTACCCGTTAAATGTTCGGTTGTGTTGATATTTCCATTAGAACAAACTACATTAAATTCAAAATATGACATAGTAAAGTTCAAATGACAAACCCTCCCTAATATTCATCTCCTCTTTTAGGAATATGAAGAATTTACAGTTCAATCTCTCTTTTAATGGGCATATAACATATGTGAATTCAAAGACAAAACTAAACAGAAAAAAACAAACTACATGTTTCGTAAGCATTCGATTGGTTTTAGTACTCGTATGCTTGCTAGAGGGGGGAGAGATGAAGATAAGGAAGGGTCATTTTGTCATTTTCATATTTACTATAACACATTTTGAATTTAATGTAGGTTATTTTAACTTAAGGGGAAGTCTCAAGACAATCGAATATTTAGATGGATAAATATTCAGATTAAAAAGTTTCACGAACATATACCCAATTTTTCATTAAAAAAAACATTATACATATTCATATACATACATGAATATGTATAATGTTATAATTGTTCGGATTCTTGTATTATTCATCCATAAAAAATAGGATTTTTTGCCATCCCATTTCAATCTTATAATTGTTCGGATCGAATTTTCTGAAAAGTTCAAAATAAAAATATTCTTATATACTTTAAGTTTTTGGTGATATCGATCTCATCTGTTCATTTTAAATCAAACTTTAAATCCATTTGAATGTTATAGTTTTTTTTTAAAAAGAGGCTATTGCCCATTTCATATTATTAAAATAGTTAATTACAGCAATATCCAAACTTCATTCATTACTACCAAAGAACAGTATTAGAATGAATCCAAACAAAACATAGCACACAGTATACCCATAAGCCATTAACATCTAAAGACCAAAAATAAGCAAGGGTAGCTAATACTAAGCTACTTAACAAAGGGATGAAGAGTTCACTAAGTAGCAAAATTGGTACTGCATCTGTTTATTTATCAAAACTAAGGAATCTCAGAAGAAGGACCTCCAGATCCACCTGGTGCCCCAATACGACCATCTCCAAAGGCATGAAGTGATCTAGGGGAATAACATAATCTATAATAGGCATCCAATATTCCACTGCTGTCTTCATCTTCTTGTTCATATTCCCTGCCCAGTAAAAACAAAGTTATTTAATTTGTAAAATAAGAGTTCTAGCATTTTTGGAGTTACAGTGAGTAAAACAAACTTCATTTCTATTTTTCCATAAGCATCAGCAGACAACACTAAGAACAACTAAAAGGCCTAGTTTTCAAATGTTGAAAGGGATAGGGCATAGTGAAAAATATATGTCCAGGTAGAGTGGGAAAAACGTGCCGTACCGTGTCGTGACTTTGGTCACGTGCCGTGCCGTGACTAAGTAAATTTTTCACGTGCCGTGCCGTGACAAAAATTATGAGGGGTGGTCACGGCACGCGAGTCACGGCGTGACTAAACGTGCCGTGACCAAACGTGCGTTAGTCACGTTTGATCGCATTTAACGTTTAAAAAAAATATACGAAACGATTCTTTAAAATTCAAATGTTTTAATTGAAATTTAAATGTAAATATTTTAATTAAAATAAAATTATACCTTATAGGAAGGTATGTTAGTGTATTGCCTCGTGACTACCGTGACTGCCGTGATTAGCGTGTCTACCGTTCCGTGACTCGCGTGTCCCGTGCCGTGCCGTGACCAAGGCAATTTCCGTGTCGTGCCGTGTCTTCTTTGCCAACAATTGATCACGGCACGCGAATGGTCACGACACGGGACACGCGAAGGACACGCGTGCCGTGCCGTTCCTTGACGAAGTCGGCTCCGACGTGCCATTTTTCCCACTCTATGTCCAGGTATACCATTCTAGCATTATCCTTTGGTTTTTCCCAAGCCAAAACCAAACATGTTGAGCCAAAGAGCATTGAAAGAACAAGTGATCAACCGTTTTCATTTCTTGACAAAATAAACACGTTGGATTGCCTATCCAACCTTTATTAAGAAGGTTATCTTTAGTCAAGATTGTGTTATGCTCAACTAACCACATGAATATCCTTATTTTTGGTGGTACTGGTAATTTCCACCAGACCATAGCATTATTGGGTTTAATCCCTCCAAAATTCAAAATTCTATAGATAGAGTGAGTTGAGAACTGCCCTGAATTTTCCCATCTCCAATCAATTTTGTCATGTTGCGTTGTAAATGAAGTGTTGCTCAGGATGTACAAAATTTTAGTCTAATCAATAAAGTCCATACTTACTAGGGTTTATCTAAATTTCACCCTTTGCCTATAGGAATGCACTACATCAGCTAAGAGTATATTTTTATTATTACATTTGGTAAACATTTGGTAATATCTAGTTGCCAATGAACAGTTTTGATACCATATATATGTCCAAAATTTGACTTGAGAGTGTAACCCTGGTTCATATGAAACACTAAAATTGCCTATGTTATCCATTTTAGATAGAGCTTTCCAAAAAGCTGAAAATTGACCTCTAGGGTTATGTAAAACATATTTATATATAAGCATAGTTTTTCATATACTAGAGTATGCATAGTTTTTTAGTTTCCACCACCATTTAAGTAATAAAAAAATGTTCATTTGTTTGAGATCTAAAATTCCTAACCCTCCAAATTGTTTGGCCAGACAAGAGGTATACCAATCCATTAGAATATATTTCTTTTTCTCAGAATTGTCTTGCCAAATAAATCTTCTTCTAAATCTTATCTATTTGCTTAATCATAGTAATGGGGATTTTATAGACAGATAAGGTATATAAAGGAATGGAAGTTAAGACTGAATTGAGTAATGTGAGTCTACCACCAATTGATAACATTGAGCCTTTTAAGTGGGGAAGTCTACTTTCTATTTTGTCTACCAAGAAAGACAAATCATTAACATGAAGTTTGCTATAATGCAAGGGTAAACCTAAATACTTGATTGGGAATTCTCCCAGTGGCATCTAAATATTTGATTTAACTCTACTGACATATCTACATTAAGAGATTACATTTCAGTTTTGTCAAAATTCATCTTAATACCAAATAGAGCCTCAAAAGAAAGCATGGCCCACCACGCAGCTTCTACATTTTCCTCTTGAGCTACCAGGAACAAAATGGTTTCATATGCATAGTGGCAATTAGTAATTGTTTTCTCATCTAAACAATATGGACCTAAACCCTTTATGACATTAGCTTGTCTGCCTTTTGTAAAAATCTTACTAAGTGTGTCTGCAGCTAGAATATATAAGAAAGGGGATAGAGGATCCCCTTGTCGTACACCCCTTCTACAATAAAAGTAATCAGTTAGTTCTCCATTTATATTCAAACAAGATTGGGAGCTATATAGCTATTGCATTATTCATTGAATCCATTTATGTCCAAAATTTCTACTATGTAATATTTCTAAGAGGTAATACCAGTGGATTTTGTCATAAGTCTTTTCAAAGTCAACCTTGACTACTACCCCGGTTGGTGTGTGGTGTGACATGAGTGTAAAAAGGATTTTGTCATAATCCATTTGAATGTTATAGTTCAGACATAATTCATTCGACGGTCTACACTAAAAATCACTTTTATATATATGACTTCCATATTATTAGTCATATTTAAATATGAAAAATCAAACATAGAATAGTGGATCTAGTCAATACGGGATCAATATTTTTTCTTTTTAATTTTTGGAAATAATATTCTAGGTCAAATTTTTTGTTTAAATCTATCAACATCCAAGTATAGTTTCTATTGGAAAAACTTAACGAAATATATGTTATAATATCTGTCGGATGGAAACCATAATAAAAGTCATCAATGCAAATACATGCTGTTGATCAGGCAATAATTAAAGTAGTAATAGTTTTTTCCTCGTTTCAATTAATTAAAGCTGACCAAATCATAGAATAAGCATGATAATTTATGACCGTTGTATTAAATAAGATTCAATCAAAAGCCGATTCACAAGTCTCAAGTCTCTTTGACTATGTACAAAACAACAGGTGGAACGGTTATAAAGTGAACTTCCCATCTAAAATAAAAGAATCTAGAAACGGAAATGGAGAGGAGAGAAAAAAATATGAAATGGAGGCAATGTGGTACATTGAGGCTTGTCATGTAAGCATAAATTAATATTAAATTTAAATAAATGGTATTGGGGAGCCAACTTTTAATTAGCTGGAATTTTGTTGACATCTTACGGGGGCAGTGAATGCACCTCTACCACAGAAGACCCGTGTCGGTGTGGGTCCGGCCGTTCTAAATTGGCTATACACTCCTAGTCCTTTGGTTGGTCCCCCGCCTGGCCACCCAGGAACCGATCAGATCACGTGAGGGAAAGAATGACTGACTTGTGGACGGCCCAGATTGAAGAAAACCGATACCTGTTGCTTTTCGAGGTGGATATCATACTCTCCTACGAACTTTTTGGACCTTGCTTGACTTCTCTAATAAGGCACTTTGAAAAGCGGCGCACAGTGCGCCAGGACCAGGATTACCTCGGTCAGTCGCTAGTCAAGGTGAGCTGGTGAGCACGGAAAAGGATTCACGTGACCTCTCCTGATCTCCTAAAGTAACTGAAAATTAATTTGAGTTTGTTGACAACCGTCTGATCAGAATCTGGGCCAACCCGGTCCAGGTTAGAATTATTCACGGGACCATTCAATATTTCGTACGGATTCTGATCGAACGGTCCGTATTTAAACTCAAATTTTGAGTTACTTTAGGGATACCAATTCCGTCACGTCAGCCTACTTTCAGTTTAGCTGCTTGTTGGTGAATCGACGGTCATAGTGACTGGCCTGCAGCATTCAGCGCTTTGAGATCCGTACGTGCAGCCGCGCGAACACTGAATTTCTCAAAATTAAATTCTGATAATATATTTTACATTTAATTAGAGTCGTTGATTATTAAAAAAAATCAGTCATTTTCTTCTGTGAAATTTATGCTTCGTGTTATCACAATTTGATGAGTTTTCTGTGTTGGTTCTACTGTGTAATTAATTAAAAAAAAATAGGAAGTAGATATTGATTAAAAAAAAATGTTAGCAACGGATGAGGATTCAGGTATGAAAAAAAAATTCATTAATTTATCAAATAAAGGTATGAATAAGGATAATTCTATATCCGTTACTTTATAGGATAATTTTCTTTCTTACATATAACTATATAGTATTTATTATTATAATTAGATGGATTTATACAGTATTTAATATAGCTTTGTAATCGGTAAATTATGATAAGATTTTATTTGTACAACATTTCTATAATTTTAATTAGTTAGTAGTTTTTTTAAAATAATAGGATCATCGATTGTAAACCTCTTATATTTTATGATACTATGTGCATGGTGTTTAAAGTAATATATAATTATTTGATAATTATTAATTATTGTTTGTTATTTGTTAATTTTGACGAAAGACTAATATTTAGTGAATAAAAATAAAATTCGGATAAATCCAATAACAATCAATCTTAGCTACAGAGTCCAATGTCTCTTGACTTAGGTCTCACACAGTCACACTTCCCGCTATAAAAATAAGAGGGAATTTCACGTGTACCTCTCAAATACTTGGAAATTCTGCATTCCATCCTTGAAAATTCTTAATATTATGAGGAGGGATCAAATTACATTTTTTTCTGGTGACACACTTTGACACTTACCATTTTCAAAGTCCAAATAGTCAATCCAAACCGTTCAACATGATGGATATATTAAAATGTGCTTGGAGATCAAATTTTACATTTTTTTGAATTTTTTTACTATTTATTAAGATGGTTACAAAATCGTCCTTTTCAGACTATTGAAAAACAACGATTTTGTAACCATCTTAATAAACAGTAAAAAAATTCAAAAAAATGTAAAATTTGATCTCCAAGCACATTTTAATATGGGATCATGTTGAACGGTTCAGATCGACTGTTTGGATTTTGAAATCGCAAAATTGACCTATAAAAAAAACAGTGTCATGATGTGTCACCAAAAAAAGGTGTAATTGGATCCCTCCTCTAATATTATATTTATCCTTCTAAACTTCAAAAATTCACATATTTATCCATTTTAATGTCTATTATATTAAAACTCATTTTAAATTTATGAAGTATCCATTTTATCATTTTTTAAGAAAAATAAAAAATATAGCATATTTAAAAGGATAAATATGATATTAATAATTTTAAAGAGAAAATAAGCAATTTCCAAGTTTTTGAGCGGGTATACATGAAATTACCTCTAAAATAAAGCATTGGAGTAGTCAATTGATGCCGAAATTTTTATAATATCCAAAAAAAATACAAAATTTTCAAAGTTACACCCGATTTGCAAAAAATTTAGAATTTGTCCAAACTGCAAAATAATTTTGCGAAAATTCGCTGAATTTCTACAAAATTATTTTGCAGTTTTGGAATTCCTATTATGGCAAAATTATTTTGTAGAAATAGAATTTTCTGATTTTTATTCCAACATGTAGTTGGTAGGACTAGATAATACAGTAGCTCACTCTGCAGGTAACTGATTGGGTCTAGGTACAGTAGTTGTGAAGTTCGGGCTTCGGCCGGATAAGTTTCTTTTTGTTCTTTGATTCGGACTAGGTCGAATAGGTACACGGGAGTACTAGGAGAAGCGACGCATTGGCCGACATTTTTAAAATATCCCAAGTTAATTAAAAATTATTAAAAATACCCGGGGTCTCAAATTTTTATTAAAAATACCCATACCGGCCAATAATTGGCCGGTACCGATTAAATAGCCCAACCGGCCAATTATTGGCCGGTTCCGTAATTTTGTTTTTTTTTGTTTTTTTTTTTAGAGAAAAATTGCTAAAATGCTGAAATGAAATCTAACACAAAAAAATTGAATTGTTTTTTTAAATATTTGTTAGAAAATACGCTACGAATAGGGCCGATTTTGTGCTAAAATACAGTAAATTACAATAATTATGCTAAAATACGGTAAATGTACTAAAATGCTGAAATTACAATAATTATGTAGAATTATGCTAAAATACGGTAAATTACGCTAAATTACGTATGAATAGGGCTGATTTTGTGCCATCTTTCATAAAACATAAAAAATAGTAAAAAAATTCCAAAAAATAATAAAAATTGGTATTCTACAAGTTGATTATGTAACTAATTTACTGAGCTACGTAGATTGGAGAATAGAAATGAAAATCTTAATCGGAAACTTCAACTGAAGTTTTGACGCTCTTCCCTTTGTTTTTTGGCGATTCTGAATTTGAAAAATTAGCAAAGCAGTTCGGACGCATGCGCATTTTCGCAAGCTTTCCGAAAAGTGGTCATTTGCTGTAATCGGACACTCGAGCGCCGTTTTATAGCCGTTTGAAGTTTCGTCGTCGTTTTTCCCCTTCTCAGGGAAGATATCATCCCTATTCGTACGTAATTTAGCGTACTTTACCGTATTCTAGCATAATTCTACATAATTATTGTATTTTACTGTAATTCAGCATAAATCAAGTAATTTAGCGTGTTTTAGCATAATTTAAATATTTACTAGATTACATTTTTTATATATAATTAGCATATTTATACTGCACTAGTCAATTTTTTTGTGTTAGATTTCATTTCAGCATTTTAGCAATTTTTCTCTAAAAAAAAAAAAAAAAAAAATTACGGACCGGCCAATAATTGACTGGTTGGGCTATTTAATCTGTACTGGCCAATTATTGGCCGGTATGGGTATTTTTAATAAAAATTTGAGACCCTGGATATTTTGAATAATTTTTAATTAACTTAGGGTATTTTTAAAAATGTCGGCGCATTGGTATTGACCACTTGTTAAAGCATAAGTTTTTATTTTAATTAAATATAAATATTAATGATTTTTTTATTTTTTATTTTTTGTATTGAAATATTAGAATTTTTTTATATTTCTTTGAAAATAGATGAAATAATATATGATTGAATTTATTAGAAAGACTACGAAAAATAACCTGGATCAACATTTTTTAGGCTGGATTTTTTGCGGCTATAAGAAAAATTAAAATATTTCTTTGTGTGTTACTGGAAAAAATAAATAAAGATGTTTTGGACCTGAGTTATTGATCCCGGTTCAAAAGTCACTTCTGGTTAAATAAAGAAATTATCATGGTCATTCTAGTACATTCAAATTTTAATGTACTCCATCTATTTTGAAAAAAATAATTTGTAATCATTACGAATGTCAAATCAAATTTTTTTTTTCAAAAAATGAATGGAGTATCTTACAATTTGAATGTACTAGAAGAATTACGATAATTTCTTTGTTTACCCATAAATGAATTTTGAACCGAGATCAATAACTCAGATCGAATACATTATTATTTTTTTCAGTAACACACAAAGAAATATTTTAATTTTTTTACAATCGCAAAAAATCCGGCTTGAAAAATGTTGATCCGGTTATTTGTTACAATCTTTCTAATAAATTCAATTATATAGTATTCCATCTATTTTCAAAGAAATATAAAAATATTTCTAATATTTCATTAAAAAATAAAAAAATCATAATATATTCTATTTAATTAAAATAAAAAAAATCTGAAAATCCTATTTTCACAATTTTTTTTTTGCGGAAATAGGAATTCCGAAACCGCAAAATAATTTTGCGAAAATTCAGCTTGAGCAGATTCCGAAATTTTTGGATATCGTGTGTATAATGTGATGTTTGGTATTTTTTTTGGATATTAATAAAAATTTCGACAATTGATGAGTCATGATCCTCCGAAGTAACTCAAATTTTGAGTTTAGATGGAATGCACAAGACCCCTTCAATATTTGTGCCAAGGTAGATCTGACCATCGGTATCTAAACTCAAAATTTCAGTTACTTCTGGTGATATGAATTCGTCAATTGATTGCATCCCCTCAGCTGAACAGAAGAAAATCAATAATAATAATAATAATAATAACTAGTATCGTGCCCGTGTGTTGCAACGGGGATATTATAAGATTGAATAGAATATGAAGAGACTTTTTTTATTGACATTTCATCTATAATTAAGAAAAAATAAATAAATGAAAATAAAAAACACAAATGGCAAAAAAAAACGGAGAAATAAATAATAAATAACAGTAAAAGAAACAACAACAAATGAAAAAAAAAGATAAAATATAACATGAAAAAATATTGAAGTATCATTGCTAGTGTGATTCTCTTCGATGTAGCCCAACATTTCTAAAAATGAACAAAAAAAATATGAAAAATAAATTATAATTGCTCCAATTGAAAAAATATAATAAAATTAGAAAAGTAATCTTATGATTCTTGATTTTCTCGATTCCAGGTGTGAGGTGATTTGTATAGAAACAACTCCAATCAAATATATTCTAGATTTTTCTATTATGCCGTTGGAATCTATATAGAAACAAACAAAGAAAAATATGGAAACAAAGAAAAAATTGATTTTCATTTTCTGTCCTGATAATTTGTATAGAAACAAAGTTGATATAGGAAACCAAAAATAAGGAAACGAAGAAGTTGCTAAACGTAGGAGAAATAAGGAAAAAAAATGTCGCTACAAGACAGTATATTCAATTTTAATTGTAATATATTGTGTAACTGTACGTGTAGCGAGTATATTTTTAACTAAATATAGACTTCTACATTTAAAAAATATGCATTTAATTAAAACAAGACAGATTATTTGATTAGAGGGTTGAGATTAAATCTAAAATTTCACCTTTTAATGATAGTCGTTGGCGGATCGGACACCCAACGTGCTTAATAAAGAAATGGAGATAATAATAATAATAATAATAATAATCATCATCATCTTCGGATTCTCTCTCTGATTTTTATGATCATAAAAGGCAATAATACCTAATCGATTTGATCATGAAATCCAATTGCACACTTGAAAGAAAGGTATCCTCATAATCCATTTTGAAGTCGTGGCAAAGGGGAGGATCAAGTGGTTATAAAAGTGGAATTATTTAATGTGTGTCTATTCTCAGGGGCGGATTCAGGATTTTCGTCAGGGGAGCAAAAAAATATCGAATCGGGTTTAAATACCTAATCGGGTTTAAATCCATTAACCAATTGGGTACTCGATAAAAAATAATGCTTTAACTTATACTTTCCAATGCTTTGACTTGTAATTTCTAATGCTCTGACTTATAATTCTAATTACCAATCAAAATTCAACAAATTTATTTCAATTTTAACCCTAAATTTAACCCGAATTACAAATCAAACGTCCAGAAGAGAGCAAACAAATTCCAGGAGGAGACAAAGTCGGTCGGAACCGATAAATTTCCACTAAAAGTCAAAATCCCCCCCCCCCCAGAATACACTGGGTCCGCCCCTGTCTATTCTATTGAAGAAAACTATTGATCATGTTATTTTTAAAACTAATTCTTTATGTATTTTTTTCATTCTAGCGTACATCTAATTATTTGTGTGGTACATTTATTCAATATCTTAAAAAATATTGTTCAAAATAAAAGAAGGTACAACTGTAGATGCATTTGGAAGTATTTATGTAAGACGTGTATCAAATTTAAATCATTTAGAATTTGATGGTAATCCATCATAAAAAGTCCTAGGAATTATCTTTAACTAATTGAATAATCTGTGAAGTTATGTTTTCCGTCTACATATCGAATTCAGAGTAGGTCCGATGCCCATCGGACCTACTTTGGTTCAATGGGTGTGATAACCATCCGATCAGCATCAAGATTCGTGCACTATGCATCAAAATTCGTGCAAGTCTGTATCAATTTATGTGCGCACAGATTTAATATTAATCATACGGTGCTAGAGTCAATTGAACCTAAAAGTAAGTCCGATATCCATCGGACCTACTCCTATCTCCTACATATCACTCATGCAAACATCCCATAAAAAAATTAAGCACCTCAATAGCTAGGCGCTTTGCTCTGTTTTTTCTCTTTACTTTATATTCAATCAAATTTTGGATAATTGGGTTGATAAAAATGAAGATACTTTATATATATACAAAAAATATGTTCGAGGAAAAAGGAAGCGTGAAAGATGAGAAACAAGTCTCTCTTGCATTTGAAGGTTAATAATTTATCTTGCCTCTGAAGAAATCACCAAGACAAGTTGTATTGTAATTTCATAGTGGGGTTAATTTCTAGTAACCCTACAAAAAAATAACGGAATCTGAGAAGAATCAGGGGAATGGGCAGCACATGACATGGTGCGCAAGTTGCTGCTTAGATTTAAAGCAACTGTGTCAACACAATTACACTAGAGTGAGACTATGGTACTTCGGCTAGTGTATTATGGCTAGTGTACTACGGCTCAATATGGTAACTTTTAAAATCTTAACAGTCGATCCGAACCGTTCAATGTGATATCCATATGAAAATGTACTCGCAAACTAAATTTTATATTTTTTCAAATTTTTTTACTATTTTTTTAGATAGGTAGAATTTTCAGTGTTTTATACAAATTCTGGACCATCAAAATTCTACATATCTAAAAAAATAGTAAAAAAATTCGAAAAAATATAAAATTTAGTTTTCAAGCACATATTCATATGGATATCACATTGAACGGTTCGGATCGACCGTTAGGATTTTAAAAAGTACCATATTGAGCCGTAGTACACTAGCCATAGTACACTAACCGAAGTACCATAGCCTCACTCATTACATTATATGTATACATAGTGTATAAAACAATCGTTAATTTTTCTTTCATTGACCACACGCTGATGCGTACGAGTTGTCCCATTAATTTGTCATTAATGAATGCGTTTCTATTTTTTTTGATAAAAATGTGGAAAATTGCAAGGGTGGGGGAAGAGATGATTTGGAGGTGGCATAGTACCGGATAATATCCGTATCCGTAACTTTTAATTTAACGGATATCCGTGTAACCCAGTAAAAAGTTTTCTGAAATTAGACCTTTCGACTTCTCTCAATTCCATTTCTATGCGACGGTTCGACTTCTTCTTTCATTATGACGGAGCAAAAAAACTTCCACGAATAGATTATTTTTTTATTGCTGCTTCGTTTCACTGAAGTTGGCGAGTTCCTCTGACAAAATTTGGCGAGTTCCTCTGACAGTTCAACTTCTTCTCTCAAGTTTCTCTTACTAAGGACTTAAGAAGGTACAGACGTCAATTTGATTTTGATTATTATTGTTGGATTGTTGCTCCTGTCCGAATTTTGACTATTGTTGTTGGATTTTAGCTTTTGACTCACTAAATTTCTATTATTTTTGTTAGATTTTTTATTTGCGATATTGTCTGTTAGTGAGGTTTTAGGGTTTTGTCTCTTAGTGAGATTTTAGACTAAATATCAATAATATTTATGAAACTTTATAATATTCATTCTAATAAACACATCTTTGACAATGATATAATTTTAAAGACATTAAATGCAACATTTCTTCTAAAGGAAAGAATCGATTCCTGACAGAGATATGATGCAAACCAGTATTTCAAAATTATTTGTTATAAAAAATGATCACAAGTGCAAATGAGTCACTTTCAATGTCTCATGCGTTTGTATACAACATACAAATTCATGTAGATTAAAATCTAGGTTAATTTAAAAAAAATACTGTCAGCTTTAGAATTCACCATATCTCATGCATTTTGATAATTCAGTATATATTATGTATCCAAATGCCTCAGCAGCTTCATCATATATTATTGTTTGGAAAGACTAACTAATTCTTCCAATTATTTAGGTTATCACTCTAAATGGCATCATCGAGCAGGCCTATCGAAAGCGAGCCACAACAGAATTCAGCACCGCCACCTACTGCAAATGTTGGTACTAGCAATGCTACAGACGAAAACCCACCTAGTAAAAAGCAAAAGAAACTGAAATCAGATGTTTGGAATTATTTTGATAGAACTGAGACCATTGAAGTAGTGAATGGAAAGCGAATAACAAATGTCAGTGCAACTTGCAAAGTTTGCTCTCAAACATTTGAAGCAAATAGCAAACATGGTACTACGCGCTTACGGAATCATTATACGGGAAAACATGGTGTTCCTACGGGACAAGGTTTAATTAGTTCAGTTGGAGAGACATTCAAGTATGATGAGGAATCGAGTCGTAAGAAATTGGCACTTGCCGTTGTAATGCATGAGTATCCATTTCGCATCGTTGAGCATGAGTACTTTGTTGATTTTGTTAAATCCCTTCGTCCCTCTTTTCAGATGAAATCACGGACTACATGTAGAAAGGAAATATTGGAGATGTTCAAGGAAGAAAGGGGAAAGGTTTATAAGTTCCTTGGATCACTTTCATGTCGGTTGAGTTCCACCATGGATTTATGGACTTCACGACAGAATAAGAGCTACATGTGTGTAACTGTACACTTCATTGATGAGAAGTGGAATATGCACAAAAAGATCATTAGTTTCATGCGCTTGCGAGGGAGACATACGGGTGCAAACTTATGTCAAGCGGTTATGAAAATTTTGTTTGATTGGAACATTGATAAGAAAATGTTTTCACTTACATTGGATAATGATGGGATAAATGTGATAAGGAAAGGAATTGATAACATACGAGAAGTAGTGGGAAAAGTGAAACACTCTCCTATATTGCGGGAAGAATTTGAGCAAAGGGCTAACGAGTGCAAGTTAGACATTGGAAGAGCACTTTCCTTGGATGTCTCTACTAGGTGGAATTCGACCTATATGATGCTAAGGGATGCTATCTACTACCGAGAGGCATTTGAGAGGATGTACATCCTCAACCATACATGGTTTCCTAATTTTCCTTCAAGTGAAGAGTGGCAAGAGGCTAATGAGTTATGCAAAATTTTAAAGAAATTCCATACAGTAACGGAGATTCTATCGGGTACTTCTTATCCAACCTCTAACTTGTTCTTTGCAAAATTTTGTGATATCAAATTAAGAATTGAAGATTGGCTTAGAAAGGAAAATTCAATTATTGTTAAAATGGCTTCCTTGATGAAGGAGAAATTTGATAAGTATTGGGACCAATCAAACATCGTATTAGCAATAGCTTCTTTTTTAGACCCACGCTATAAGATGGGATTGATTGAATTCTATTATCCCAAAATTTATCAAAATAGAGGAGCTGCTGAATTGGAAGAGTTCAATAGGGTTTTGAGAGAGTTATATGGAGAGTATGTATTGAAGTACCAATGTGTGGATGAAGTAGCACAAGATGGTGGCGGTTCTGTTCTCGGTGGTGACACGGGTGATGGTGATGAGGATAGGGACAGCGAACTCAATCAATTTATGTTGGAGAGATGTCAACCATGGAATAGCAAATCTGACCTAGATCGGTACCTAGAGAGAAGTCCTACTTCGTGCCCTCGAGATCAAGATTTTAATGTGCTTAATTGGTGGAAATCAGAAGGTAAAGACTATCAAATCCTGTCTAAACTTGCTCAAGATGTGTTGGCTGTACCGGTCTCGACGGTTGCTTCAGAGTCGGCTTTCAGCACCGGTGGTCGCGTCATTAACGCCTATAGAAGCAAATTAGACTCCGAAGTTGTTGAAGCGTTAGTGTACATACAAGACTGGATCAGAGGTGATAAAAAAGGTATTGTTTTCTTAATTATATTTATATCATTTTCTATTAATTTGTTGTTTTCTACTTTTCTTAATTATACTGTCAGAGGTGAAAAATAATATAGCACAAATTGTCTTACTGACTCTTAGTTGTTTGTACGTTAATATTAGTCAAGCTGCTGCTATAATTAATCAAACAATTATGTCACAAATATTCATTCAAATCATCAATAAGTTTATATATAATAATATTCATTCACAGGCCTTACAGTTAGACTTATCAGATTCTAATGCTTATGATAAACGCTTCATAGAAGAGCAGTGCTTGGGGGCGTTCAAACCATCTTTTCTTAATTCAATTTCTTAAATCATACAATTCTGATTCGATTCTTTTGAAAATCATATATTACTTTCAATCATTATTTTAATTTCAGGTTGTGCAACATCAATTTTTGATTTTATGGAGGAACCAGAAGAAGAAGATGGAGATGATAATAGCGATTGATGTGTTAACAAAATATCATTAAACTATCTCTTTTTATTTTAGAATTATATATATATGTTCAGAGAGAATATCTTTTGTGTTGGTATATTTTAATTAGAATTAGAATTATGTTGGTGAATTTTAGTTAATTAGATGTGGTCGGTGAATTGGTGAATTTTAGTTATGGCTATATATATTTTGTAATGGCATAACATATATATTTTGAATTAAGAATCCGAATTATATCCGTATTTGTATTCGTATTCGAAAAATATTTGATCCGTATCCGTATTCGTTTAATATCCGATCCGTATCCGTATCCGATTAATATCCGATCCGTATCCGTATCCGAAAAAAAAAATACGGATACGGATATGGTTTTAGCACTATCCGATCCGTATCCGATCCGTTTGCACCCCTAGATAATGGACTTATTGGACTAAGGAGGGGCAATTTAATTTCCAGGGAGGCAAAACCGAATCAGATCTATTTTTCTCACTGAATTTTAAAATCTAGGAGAGAACAGTTGCCCTCCCTTGGGACGATATAGGTCCGCCCCTGATTCAATATATATTTAATTTTTGCGAAAGTGCTATATGGTTCTTTTCTATTGTCAATCTTGCGGTAAGCAGCTACAATATTATGAAATTGAGATTTGGATTACTATACGTATATGTAAATGTAGTACATTGGACATTTGGAGTGTATATAATTAAATACAACTTTTTATAGTTGAAAATTTATTCGATTTTCTCTTTTATATCTGAGATGGCATGAAATATATGATTTCATATAAAGATTTGAATTTGGACAGTCATGAGTAGAACTATGGTGTTCTTAAGCTCACTAAGCCTCTTTGTAAGTTTAACTCAAAAATTTATTGAATTAGTTTGAAACAACACATTTAAAATGTTGAAACCGATCTACTTCACGAGTGATGAGTTTACATATCAAGTTTTTAAATTTTTAAATTAATTTAATATAAAGTCAAGCGGTCAAAAAATAATGAAAAATGAACACATTAAAATTAATTTATAAACCATCTTTTTTTAGCCGCTTGACATTATACTAAATTAGTTCAAAAATTTATAAATTTGACATGTAAATGCATCACTCGTGAAGTAGATCGGTTTCAACGGTTTGAATACATTGTTTGAAAACAATTATATAAGTTTTTGAATTAAGCTCACAAAGGGACTTGTGAGCTTAAGAACACCCTAGTTCTACTCGGCAGTCATATACAAATGGAAATATGACTCTCTCGTACTCTCTTTCGTTAATTATAACCTTTTTTTAGGAGAATGTGTATCATCTGCATTAACTTAAAAGGAAATATTTTGAGTTAATGAATCTCAACTATCTGATTTTAAACAAAGCCAATTTGGCTCCTGCCTATAACATAAGGAGGTTTTCAATATTCGTGCAGATCTAGTCTGCACGAATATTATGACAGATCAGATGGTTGAGATGCATTAACTCAAAAGATTTCATTTTGAGTTAATGCAGGGGATACAAATTCTTTTTGGGATGGGTCCAGATTTCATAATGTAACACAAAATTAGAACTTGGATCCGAACCGTTCGAAGATAAATACAATACGAGACAGAATTTATGTGATTTTTTAATATTCGTGCAAATTCAGATCGAATGGTCCAAATTCAAACTTAAACTTTGAGGTCGCACTATGTGTGGATGAAAAAAAGATGTGACTTACTGTTGTTGTAAGCAATCATCTACTTAGTCTATTTGACTAGATTTGCAAAATATATATTTGTTGAATTTTACAGTTTCTTGTCGTAAGATATTGTGCAGGTTCATGATACTATGAATTGCTAGATGAATCAAGGATGAACCAGAAAATGGATCAAGAAGACATGTCTCAAGGCTGTTGTAATAAGAAATATGTAAAATTGGTAAAGTAAATTTGAGATTAAGGTAATTAAAATTACCTGTTGCAACGCTTATTAATTGTTGCACAACGGAATAATTAATTTTTCGAAATCCAAACTTTGAGTTTTTTTTGAAAAATCTTCAGAGAGTTTTCGTTGGTGTAATCTGTTGTAACAGTTATAAGCGTTGTTATAAATGATCATATTAAATGCAGTGAAACCAGTAAATTGGGACCAATCGTTGTAATGGTTAATTTAGCCGTTGTAACGGTTGATGCCAGTTACCATATTTTGTTTCTTCATCTATAAATAGAAACGAAATTTAGGTTTCACAACAATCTTTGGCTGCCTTAAATTTCATAAATATGATTTTTCACCAGATCTAGAATTCTCCATTGTTGCTTGCGCATCAAACTTCAACATATTTACAACAATCTCAAGCCTACTCCACCATACTCAATCTTGATAAGAATTAGAGTGATTTGTGTGAGATCTCTTGTTTATTCGAGTACTAAAGACTTAAGCGCTCGAGAGCCTTGAGTGAGCCGTGTGACTTCCCGGAGTTTGTAAGGGCTTACCGATTTCACCTTGTACTAATTTCTCATTGGATAAAGAAAGATGCTGTTAGTTTGTAATAATCTAGAAGTCAATAATACGATAAATTTGTTATATAAAGCTTTGTTCATGAATTGAATGTTTAATCATTTTGTGTTTAATCATTTTGTTACCTTGAGTATTATTGAATTTATGAATCATTTCGAGTTCATGACTGGAATTGTGAAACTTCATAATATAGATGATAATACTCTTAAAAGTCTCTAACCAAGGTAATTAGCAGGAACACTAATTACCGCGATAAGGTTAGTGCGTGGATTAAATGATGGTTAAGTTTTACAAACCATAGACAAAGAGTTGTCATTTTAATTACACAGATACATGTTAGAGAACATGATATTTGACAGACTCCAAATGAAACATTAAATGGAATTGTGTTTGTGTCATTAATGTTTTCATTTTAGTGTTAAGTTCTAAAGTATGAGATATTCATTTTTCCTACATAAGAGATGTATATGTGTGATTGCTATCTAACGCTATCCGTAAAAAGTAGCTATAAGAGTAGTTTTTCGGTATACATAGCTTATGCGGAGGAAAAGATGGTTTATCAAAAGTACTATTGTCCCTCGTATCTCAATACGAGCTATAACATCACTGGGCCCCTTGATAGAATATGATTATCTGGATCCAGTATGATTACAAGAGTAAACATATTTGATAATCTATTCAGGATCAAGAAAAGATTAAGTTTGCAAGGATGACACACACCTACCTTGAAACTGATCTGATAGCTATGAGACAAAAGAATTAACACGAAGTAAATCGTTTACTGGATCATGATATTGTACGGTACAACATCATCTGTGTAATTGGTGTTATAATGTACTTGCCAGGTGCCACCTATGATAAATAGAAGTTAAAATAGTTTTAATTCTATTTGCCAACATAACACAGATCCTATTGGGTCATACCATATAGGAACTAGTCGGAGAATCTTGTTGATTAATTATAATTATTATAATTAATAATAAGATGAATAAAATTAATTATATATGATATAATTAAATTATAAATGTCATTTAAATGACAAGCAGAAACATTGGTTAATTTATGAACGTGTTTGACACGTTGCATAAAAGTTACCGAACGAACGATCGAGAAAATATGTATTTGATTTGGACTTAGAATATTTAATTATTGGATTTATATTTTGGGCTTAAAACCCATTAAGAATAAATCACTAATTAAAGATTAAAGGCCCAAATCAAAAGTCCAAATCAAAGTCCAAAATTAATCAAGCCTTAATGGGCCAAGGGCAAAATGGTAATTTCATTTTGCTAAATTTTTGCCGATTACATTTGGCCGTTAATTTTGCCGACTTAATTGTTGCCGACTTAAATTTTGAAAGTATATAAATTACCAAAATTTAATATGTCGGTTTACAAAGATTATAAATATGTAATCAAAGTCATAAGAGAATTAATTCAATTGTTGAATACCGATTCGATCCAATCGAACGATAATTCTCTCTTTTCTCAGATTCGTTCTAATCAGAGTTTACGGGTTTTAGAAATAATATTTTACGAGAGTCGTAATTATTATTTGCTTTTTCTCGTGAATAGTGTTTTTGTCAGATTTCGCGGTTTACGGTATTTCTGGTAAAAGAAATAAACCGCTCTCTCGATTAGTTCCTGGTGGATAACCGATAAAGGCACTATATTTTTGGTGCTTGCTTAACCGGGTCAGACAGCTGGATCAGACAGTCGTGTCAGACTGCATTCCAATTTGAATTTGGAAGCAAGGTAAAGAAATGTTATATTAATCTATTTAATTGTTAAATAGATTTAATCTTTTAGAAATCAATCAAAGGAGTAGATCTATAAACTGATTAAATACAAGTAAATACAGTTTTACTACTTTAGGTCTGTACAGGATCAATCTGGTCTGTAACTCTCGGTAATTATCCGACATACCACTTGATCTATGATCTGAATAAGTAAAGTTTTATTTATGGTTTTTAATCTAAGAAAAGGATTGAACAGGTATGTAACTCTCGGTAGATTATCCGACATACCACTTCAATCCTTTTGGCTTGAGTTAGAAGTAAAAAATTTTGTTTTACGGTCTTTCCGCAGCTTAAGCCTAATGACTTTGGGTAGCCTCAAAACCCTACAGATGCACCATCTTGAAGGTCGTGGAGCCTCAGAGACGTAGGCATCTTAAGCCAAACTTCGTAAACGTATCTCGTATTAAGTGTCTCTCAACTCTTCTATTTATTTTTATGCACACTTGCTTATTTTTAAGTTTCTTGATTCCACCAAAAACTACTTACGTACACGCGAGATTTAGTTTTATTATTGACTATCAAATCATATAGGATTAAAATTAAAAAAAATCCCATATTCACCCCCTCTAGGTGCTGTTAGAGACATCACTTAGTACACTAACGAGCAAAGCTATATTTTTTTAAAAAAAATTGCACATAATATTTTCCAAAATATTTATTAATAACACTAAAATTAATCAAATTAAAGAAAATAACACTGGTTTCTGGAAAATTTCAGAAACAATATTTCTGCTGGATTATCCAGCGAAATGCATGGACAATTCTGCTGTAGTATTTAGTGGAAATTACAGAGATCAATTTCGCTTAATAATTTTGCGGATCTAGAAATTCATCCGTTAACAAAACATTAGAATATTACTTTTTGATACGTTTGACTCGTTACAAACTCGTGGAATCTACCTTTTTAATATAAAAATTATATTTTCATATAAAAGTCATGACTTTTTGTTTTATTCTTAAAATATTAAAAAAGTTGCGGTGTTGAATTAAATTGTATTTTTTTATTATTACGGAAGTTGCGATTTGGGGAATTAAATTGTAGTTTCTCTGGATTATTCAGTAAAAATATTATATTTGAAAATTTTCAAAAACGAATGTCATTTTCTTTAATTTAATTTATTTTAATATTATTAATAAAAATTTCGTCAAAGAACACGGGTGAGAATATTTGAAGACAATTTTTCATGACAAGTTTAAATCATAACACAAATTCCAACTGAAAACGGAGTTAAAAATTACATAATAAATCTTGGAAATGCCAAGAAATATTTATTTAAGTTATATGTTTAGTTTTGTATGTTTACGTTGCATTATTATTGGACCCTAAAAAGTTGAAAAGAGACTCATGTAATTAATTAATTTTTTTAAATTTGGTGAAGAAAGCACCTGAGATAATTTATTTCTTGGAAACTAAAAAAAGGAGTTATTGTTTTCATGAAATAAAATCCAGAATAAAGATATACATTTAAAATCGTGAATTTTGATTAAAAGAACAAGCAAAAAATTCGAAAGGAAGCTCAATGAACAAGATTAAAAGAGGCCGGAGATATTATGGGTTTCGCTAAGTGGGAGGTGCGAGTCAGAGCTGGTCATAATGTCCTAGTCAGAACTCGGGCGGATCCAAGTCCCCTAAAGTAACCCTACTTTTGGTTTTAGATCCGGACTTTCCGATTCGAATCTGGCCAATTCGGCCAGAGGTGGAGCGCATGGGGCCCCTTTAATCTGATGGCCCGATTCACATCTGGTCTGGATCTAAACTCAAAAATTGAATTACTTTAGGAAATCTGAACTCGAGTGAAAGAGATGAAGTAGATGGAGCTCCTTAACTGCTCATCCTGACAATGGACCCACCCCACTATCAGTGTAAGAAATTAAAGAAGAGGAGGAATTGTGCTAGAGACAGGAGGAGTAGGTCCGATGGACATCGGACCTACTTTTAGGTTCAATTGACTCTAGAACCATATACGATTAGCATTAAATCTGTGTATAAGAAAATTGATACAGACTCGCACGGATTTTGATACAGAGTGCACAAATCTTGATGCTGATCGGAGATGGTCATCACATCTAACGAACCAAAGTAGGTCCGATGGGCATCGGGACCTACTCTGAATTCATTGTGCTAATACAAAGGAAAAAATGGTCTGGGCCTGGTCTCAAGAAACTGAACAAGTAAGGCTCACCTTCAAGTCTCACAGTTCACATACTCCAAGTCCATTTAGAATATTCCATTGTCATGTTTCTCATTTAAACTGACTAACGGGACCCCACCTCTCTGCTTCTCTATGCCAATGGGACCCTTTTCATTTTTTTCTCCGAACCGTAGGCCCCAATTCGTCAGCCCACCCTTCTCCCTTCTCCCTCCCTTGAACTTGAACTTGGCAGAAAACGAAAAAGAAGTTAGCTCTCCTCTCCTTAGTCTCGAGCCCACTTTTTATTCCCTCGGCCCAGAAGAAAGTAGTAAAGAACAGCCCGCAATTCTAAATTTTATCCACCTCTTTACTTACTTCCAGTTGATATCTTCGTTCGTCACGTCCAGATCTCTCGATAACACGACAAGCATCAGCAGGGGCCAGGGAGCCATCTCCGTTCGTCCAGCACCCAGCAGATAGTCGCCGCAGGAGAATAATTCGCATTCTCTTCTTATTCTGGTTTGGAGCTTCTTCTCTCTCTTTCTCTCTCTCTTTTTCTTTTCAATTTTAGTGCTAGGGGGGCTTGCTAGACTCAGATATTCATATACCACAAGGTAGGATGTGGTGTGAACAGCTCTAGAATTAGCCTCAACCTCTAGAACAGTTATAATCTTATGATACATTTAATTAGTGGCTATAAAGCTGCTCCTTCTAATTGCTTGTTAAATTCATATTCCTCCAGTATATATGGTAAGACTGGACAATTTTGATAACCAAATTGCATTATTGCTTGTCATCTGTCAATTAATTATATGCTATTTTCTTTTAATGCAGTAGTATAAAATAAGAAGCACAATTTGTTATTTGGAAGGGAAGCTCAACCTTGTTAGATAGAATTTTTGAAAGAGGCAGGGAGAAAGAGACTAGAACCGAACCACATAAGAAGTAATAAGAATCAAATGGTGTGTGCTTTATCACTTGCCCCCTCCTCTTCGCTTTCACTATCCGCTTCCAAATCCCAATCCTCATTCAAATTTTCTGCTCATCGTGGCATCTTCCTTGTCTGCTATGCATTCCCCCAATCCAATTCTCAACCCCACATAATAATTAGAAAACCAAATCCACCACCTGCTACTACTAATTCCCCCATTAACATCAATTTTGACAATCTTTTTAGAAAGATTGAGACACCACCTCAGCAGCATAGGGAGGGGAAGAAGCGGAAGGCGGGGAAAAGGCAGAAAGGGAAGCAACAGAATGTGGATGTCATTACTGCCAAAGGGGCGCGTCGCCAGTTCAATCGGCTGTTGAATACTCTAGCTGATATCCATGAATTCAATAAGATCTTTACTGCCTTGTTTCACACAAAAACTTCCAGCAACCTTGTCTTTTCCCTCTTCACCCGCTTAACCCAAGATAAAGGAATCCATCCTAATGACCATACCTATTCGATCTTGATGGAATGCTGTGTGCAAACGAATCGGGTCAGATTAATGTTTGGTTTTCTGGGACGATTTCTCAAAGAGGGCCGCAGAGCTGATGCTCCTATATTTAGTTCAATACTCAAAGGCCTCTTTCACGAGAATAGGACTGGTGAGGCTGTGATTATGGTGCTTGAGAAAATGCCGAAGCTTGGATGCCGACCCAATGCTGTGACCTACTCGATTGTTATCAATAGGATGTGCAAGAAAGGTGAAATTGAGAAGGCAATGGATTTTCTACAGTATATGATTTCCAAAGGGTGTGTTCCTAATGTGGTGACCTACAATAGTCTTATAGATGTGTGGTGTAAAAAAGGTGAAATTGAGAAGGCGATGGATTTGTTACGTCATATGATTTCTAAACGGTGTGCTCCTGATGTGGTGACCTACAGCACTCTTTTAAATGGGTTGTGTAAAAAAGGTGAAATTGAGAAGGCAATGGATATTCTAGATGACATGATTTCTAAAAGGTGTCAGCCTGATGTCGTGACCTATAACACTCTTATTGATGGGATGTGCAAGAAAGGTGAAATTGAGAAGGCAATGCGTTTTGTACAAGACATGATTTCTAAAGGGCTTGAGCCTGATGTCGTCACCTATAGCTCTCTTATTGATGGGATGTGCAATAAAGGTGAAATTGATAATGCGTTTGATTTTTTAAGTAGCATGATTTCTGAAGGGTGTGAGCCTAATGTTGTGACCTACAACGTTTTTATTGATGGGCTGTGCAAGAACAGTGAAACGGATTTGGCACTGGATTTTCTAAATGACATGATTTCTAAAGGGTGTCGTCCTAATGCGGTGACCTACAGCACCCTTATAAATGGGTTGTGTAAAAAAGGTGAAATTGAGAAGGCGATGGATATTTTACATGATATGATTTCTAAGTGTGCTCCTAATGTGGTGACCTACAACACACTTATAGATGGGTTGGGTAAAAAAGGTGAAATTGAGAAGGCAATGGATATTCTAGATGACATGATTTCTAAAGGCCATCAGCCTGATATCGTGACCTATAACACTCTTATTGATGGGATGTGCAAGATAGGTGAAATTGAGAAGGCAATGGATTTTGTACATCACATGATTTCTAAAGGGCATCAGCCTGATGTCGTGACCTATAACACTCTTATTGATGGGATGTGCAAGAAAGGTGAAATTGAGAAGGCAAAGGATATTCTAGATGACATGATTTCTAAAGGGCATCAACCTGATGTCGTGACCTATAACACTCTTATTGATGGGTTGTGCAAGAAAGGTGAAATTGAGAAGGCAATGGATATTCTAGATGACATGATTTCTAAAGGGCATCAGCCTGATGTCGTGACCTATAACACTCTTATTGATGGGATGTGCAAGAAAGGTGAAATTGAGAAGGCAATGCATTTTGTACAAGACATGATTTCTAAAGGGCATCAGCCTGATGTGGTGACCTATAGCACTCTTATTGATGGGATGTTCAAGAAAGGTGAAATTGAGAAGGCAATGCATTTTGTACAAGACATGATTTCTAAAGGGCTTGAGCCTGATGTCGTCACCTATGGCTCTCTTATTGATGGGATGTGCAATAAAGGTGAAATTGATAATGCATTTGAATTTTTTAGTGTCATGATTTCTAAAGGGCATGAGCCTAATGTTGTGACCTACAACATTTTTATTGATGGGCTGTGCAAGAACGGTGAAATGGATCTGGCACTGGATTTTCTAAATGACATGATCTCTAAAGGGTGTGCTCCTAATGTTGTGACTTTCAACACTCTTATAGACGGGTTGTGTAAAAAAGGTGAAATTGAGAAGGCGATGGATATTCTAGATGACATGATTTCTAAAGGGCATGAGCCTGATGTCGTAACATATAGCACCCTTATTGATGGGCTGGGCAAGAAAGGTGAAATTGAGAAGGCAATGGATATTTTACGTGATATGATTTCCATAGGGTGTGCTCCTAATGTGGTGACCTACAACACTCTTATAGATGGGTTGAGTAAAAACGGTGAAATTGAGAAGGCAATGGATATTCTAGATGACATGATTTCTAAAGGGCATGAGCCTGATGTCGTAACATATAGCACACTTATTGATGGGCTGGGCAAGAAAGGTGAAATTGAGAAGGCAATGGATATTCTAGATGACATGATTTCTAAAGGGCCTCAGCCTGATGTCGTGACCTACAACATTCTTATAGATGGGTTGAGTAAAAACGGTGAAATTGAGAAGGCAATGGATATTCTAGATGACATGATTTCTAAAGGGCATGAGCCTGATGTCGTAACATATAGCACACTTATTGATGGGCTGGGCAAGAAGGGTGAAATTGAGAAGGCAATGGATTTTGTACATGACATGATTTCTAAAGGGCTTGAGCCGGATGAGGTGACATATAACATTCTAAAGGCCTTTGTGGAGCCAGATGTCCTCTTAAAAATAGGTGGGTTGTGCAAGTAACGTGAAACTAATTGAAAACGTGATGGAACTGCCTTGTTGTGGCTGGATTGCTTGTTTAATAGGAACATATATAGTGTGCTATTTTGGTTCATTATTTTCCTAGTTGCTGTGTAAATTAATGAACTCATTAGTTATTATGGTTGAATTTACTTTTCTTGTTATTTAAAAGTTTTGAAACATCGTTTTAAATTCCTTTCCGCTTTTATTGTTTTATTTTTGTCTTGTGGTTTAACATAATTCTGCTGTCTGGTTTTTCAGATTTTTTTTTTTTCCAAAATTTATGACTAATTTTTCTCTCGTGGTTTTACCTGTTCTTTTATTATTTAAACATGTAACTAATAGGCTAACTAGTATCAGATGCATGTGAACTGGATATATGCATGAGAAAGTAATAGGTGTAACAATGTTGAAATGCAAATATATTTAAATAAATTTATTTATAATAAAACTAATTGATGTAGTCTATGACTCTATGTTGCAATTGTGGAGTGCATGCAAAGTATTTTGTCACTATAGGTCCACTTTGATGGTATGTCAAAAGCTTAAAAGGAACAGCCAACAAATCGTGGTACATGTGCACCTGATACTGGCTTCTTCATTTATTAGCTAGAAAAAAAAAAAAAAACAATGAAATATTATAAATCACGAATCAGAGCCCTGGAGCAGTAAAATAAAATTGTGTTTTCTTTTTTTGTGAAATGTCAAATGATGTTAAATTTACTTTGTGATTTTAGAACTGAAACCTGGTCCTTGTTAGAAGGTATTTGCAGTCACAACTTAATCTTTGTCATATATTTCTGCTCCCTTTCTCTGCGCTGAAAATTCTTTATGATATATTTCTCCTTTTCATGAAGATAATTTCAATCTCCCAGAAACATTTACATGGAATTTTCTGTACTATTGTTTTGTCCTACCTGTTACCCTTCAGTACAGTTCCTTTTAATTAGTGTGAATAAAATCGACTATAAATCTTGGAATAGATGACCCTTTGTTGCAATCTCGAATCCTCATTGTGTCACTATATTAATTACTTAATTGTAATGGAGTGTTTTAGTTGGATAATCCCTTGAATTCAGCCTTTTTATAAGAGAAATGTTAGATCTAATAATTGGGGATTGCCTTCTTGTATTACTAGATTTGAACTGGAGGTAACTTACAGGTATTTACTTGTATTTAAAATAGATATCAAGTCAGGATATTAAATGAGAAGCTAAGAAACATGAGAAGTTAAGAAAGAGAGAATAAACGGGCGCTAAGTATTGTGAAGACCTTTTCTAGTTAAATGGAGAAAATAGAATGATTTGACTAATTATTATTTTTAGTTTTTTCGAAGGGGGGTGGCTCGAAGAAAAAACTAAGAAGTGAATTGGGAAATAAAAGGCTACAATGCATAGAAGGTGTTTGAGAAAATGTCTCTGTGAAGGCTGAAAGATTGCAAGCACAGTTCATCCTATTGTGATTAGCCCAAATCGTTTCTTTTATTGCAGGTAATTTTTCTTACTTCTTTCTTATATTTTGTTCTCCGACACACTACGCAATATGCAACCCCTTGATTGATTATTTATTTTCTGAGCTTAGATCATTATTTTCATTAGTTGCACCATCCCCCTCTTTCCCCTCCTTTTACAAAAGCAAAGCTAGAGATAACTGGGTGATCTGATCCTTATAACACAGTTCATACTATTATTATCTTATTGTATTCTTTATTTTTTGAGTTGAAATGGATTATTTGTGGTTTTGTTGTATTTTAGAACAAATCATGGATGAATGTTGATTGGGAATAAGTCTGAACGGTTAATGATTGCAAGGCTAAGTTTCTGCAAGTTGTTAATTGCTTCGAGAAACATTACCACTGGATACATTTAAAACTGACATGATGGGTCAAATTTAGCTTCACAAATCAATCATGCTTCTGAGTTTCTTCTTCGTTCAGCAGAGTGCTTGCCTTGTTTCTGACATGTGCTTCGGATGTCGTTTCCCATGGACATTAATTCTGACAATGCAGGAGGAGTCATTCTTAAGAGCATGTCATCTCTTCAGATGTCGTTTGATAACCAATATTTATCAAATTCTGCTAACCAGTACCTGAGGCTTCTTGGCAGCCTTTCAAACATTACAAGTCTATGGCTTTATGTACATTCTTCCGACATACTGGAACCCTCCGCTATGCTCTGCAAATCCTAAACTTCATCAATGAAAACCTGATTTTTCATGCAAAAAAAGAAAGAAAAAAAGCAAGGAAAACTTAATTAAAAGATATCGAGCATTCAATTAGGAAGGAAAAAAAATCTAGAAATTGGCAAATAGTTGGATTGGTCATATTGGGTTCTGGCTGCGGATCGTTGAGGTTGCATCAGCTCTTAAGAGTGGGTTGGGGTTTCAGGTCTTTGGATTATGGTCCAAGGATAATTATTGGAGTTGCATATAGCATGGCGGTCAGAGCATTGAGTGGGTACATATGGTGTCATGTCAGACATGTTGAGTTTGTATTATGGTCAGCTCAATTTTTTTTTTTTACTCTCTTGAAGTAGCACATCAGGTTTAGTAGTTCTAGTAAGATTTGGTCAGCATAGGTTGAAGGTTTAAGTTGGTTTTCCGTAAGGTAGTGTTTCAGATTTTTAAGTTAGTTCGGGGGCATCAGTATCGTGTTTGTGTGTGCTTTTTCTCGTCAGATCAGAATTGTATTATACCATCAACTCGTGCCAGTTTAATTTGTTTTTAAATATTTTTTTCTTGAAGTAGCACATCAGGTTTAGTTCTAGTAAGATTTGGTCAGCTTTGGTTAAAGGTTTAAATTGGTTTTTTGTATGGTAGTGTTTCAGATTTTTAAATTAGTTCGATGGCATCAGTTTTGTTTTTGTGTGTGCTTTTTCTGGTCATATCAGAATTGCCCCATTTGGAGAACCTTTAGCATTACCACTATAATGTTGAAAAAAATTATTTTCTTATATATTAGAATGCAAGTTTGATAAGAATTTATGTGTTAAAACTATAATAAAAGTTTGATGTAGAATTATTACATTATCTTGAAGTGAACATATCTCATTTTACTGTGTAGGAATTTCTGGAGAAAAATATTCCAATTTGCAGATGGTATTCGGCCCGGCACTTGTTTATGTATTTGTATCTTATTTAGGTGAGTATTTGGAAGTACCACTGGATAGATGGCATTTCTATGATAGAGCTTGTTGAAAATGTCTTCATTGCAGGTAACTGTGTATCACATACCTTGTTTGGTTTGACAACGTGGTGGTGGATAAAGAAATTTTGATTTTGACATATGTGTATCTAGCTGGGACATTTTTCTATTTTAATTATGTACTATAAGGTACAAATTCCTTTTTCCTATTATTACCTTGCTAGGACTTATTGCTCAGCTACATTATTTATGTAAGTAGTTCCATTGTAATAGTTAAATTGTTTTATCTTTAACACAAAAGTGGATATGGCAATGGTCCAAGTTGGATCTCTTTACATGTGCTTCTGCATATGGGATGATGCACAACACCGGGGAAATTGCGCCGAACCACAAAAGACTTTGGAAAATGAAGGTCCCCTTGAAGGTACGGGTATTCATATGGCTGATGCTCGAAAATAAAATCCTTACACGAGATCTTACAAGTCAGGGGTGCAATGTGATCTTTGGTTGCCATCTATGCCAAGATGATGGGATGGAAACAAAGGATCACATTATGTGGGAATGCAGCTATGCGAGAAGGTTCTGGAGAGGGCTGTACGCTCACTTCAACATCAGGTGGGACCACCAAATGGATGCAAGGGACCTATGGCTACGGGACCAGGCCAACATAACTTCGCGAGATAGGGTGCAACGTAGAATTGTCTGGGCTGCGGGGGTCTGGGCAATTTGGAGGGAGAGAAATAGAAGACTTTTCTCGAATAAACAAAAGCCTGCGTATTTGTTGATAGATGATACAACAAACAGAGGCGGAGCCAATTCATTCCAGGGGTAGGCAACTGCCCACCCCTGGAAATTGAAATTTAGTTACTGATTATACTGATTCTAACCTTATGCCCACCTCTGATTTATTAATTGCCTCCCCCTGTTTTAGCCCATAAAAGCCCATTGCAGCAACAGCCCAATTCTTATTAATTTTCCTATAGGAGCAGCAACAAGCAACGTACCTATTTAGAAAAAAATCCAAATCTGATTCTGTTTGTGCGCTAATTTGGAAAAAAAATCACCGCAACGACGAATCTAGTGGAGAAAGGAGCGATTCCAAAAAGAAAAAAAAAAGAATCTAGTTAAAATTTGTATTTCTTAAATTGTTGAATTGTTGAATTTATAGAAAATATCGTATTTTCTTGGTGAATTGTTGGACTTACTAGATTATTGGATGAATTGTTGAATTTGTTGAAAATTTTGTATTTATTGTTGAATTGTTCTGCCTACCCCTGACTCAAATCCTGGCTACGCCACTGACAACAAATGATATCATGCAGTGGTTGCGCCTCATTTAAGGACTCAAGGGGGCAGGGAGGAATTGACCAAGCAGGGGCATACGCTTCACTACTGGCGGTACTGTTTACTAGATAGTGTTGTTTTTTAAATTCAGTTTGAGCTTGGTGTAAATATTTTATCCTTGCAAGTAAACCTTTTTTCTTGCCTAATATATTTGTAGGCTTCCAGCCAACTTTCAAAAAAAAAATTTGTTTTATCTTTTTATGAAATTAAAGAAGTATATGTAAATCTTTTACACATGGCTCTTGCACCAATTATGCTCTTCTCATAATTGCATTTCTCATGTAACGGTTTCTTTCTCGTCTGTTCTCGGTTTTACCTTTCATGGAAAAAGGTGAAATGAGATTTTAATATTATCTTTGTTCTTTGTATCTCTGAAATCTTTGTGTGTAGTTTCACGACCCATGAAATATTTAAATAGGTTTTTCATTATGCTTAAACAATTCCCAATTGAATCAAAAGGCCGTTGAAAGAAACTTCGTGAGGTTGGTTCACAAGTTTTATATCATTTAATAAATTATTTACCCAAAATAAGCTTACATGAAAATTGAATCAAATAAGCTATGTACTGTCTGCTAATTGGATTTAGGTTGCATGGATGACTGGGATATGCTTTACTTGCTTCTTGGTTAGATGCCTTGTGGTGAGTTTATTTATTTTCATTTTATCATAATAAATAATTGAACTGTAGGCCTAGAAAACACAAGTTTTTTTTTTTTTTTTTTGTGGGGGGGGGGGGGGGGGGGGGGGGGGGGGGGGGATAGAAAGGATATTTCTTGCTGTTTCGACTAGTAGAAATCTAAGTAACAATTGAAAAAATATCTAGGTAACAATTTCTTTTTCAAATCTCCAATAACTTTATAAATGGAGATCTCCAATACCTCTTTCATTTATTTAATTTTTCAATCGTTAAAAACGCAAACCAGTTAGTAATTGTTACTAACAAAATTCTATGCACTTTCGTATTTACATGAATCTTTACTTAAAACTAAGTGAAAAATATCATTGAAGTTAGTAATTAAAGAAAAAAAAAAAAAAACAAAGAGTCTTCTTCATCAAAAGAAACTTGATAAATTCGAATGAAAAGGAGATTAAATATGTGCTTCAGAAATATCTAGATACTTCTATGATTTCATATTACTATTCTCAAAACGTGAATTAATGGAGACATTAGCAATTCATAAAACTCAATCAGCATATGCTTCTTTAAATTAACAATTCATAAAACACATAAGAAATTAGCAAGAAAGTCTCATCCAGCATATGCTTCTTTAAATTTACGAGTGAAAGCTTCAAGATAGCTGGACTTGTGTGCCTTTGACTTCATGTTCATTCAATTTTTTTGAATTTCTTTGAACCTCTAGGTCAGAATTCGGTTATTTCAGATCACATCTGATCGAGCGTATGCCTCTTTTTTTTTAAATCATGGGTTTGGGTCAAAACAACCCACACATTTTCAGATTATAGAAAATTTCTCCATTTTGTGAATTTTAAACTCACGACCTCTCACATGAGAACTATATACATTTGTCACTAGACCAAAGACAAGTTCTTGAGTTTCTTTAAAACAGAAACCTTTGAATCTGACCATGATAAATAAGAAATTAAGTTTTAATCGAATTCTGACCTTGGGCCTAGGGAGAAATAGCGAGCTGAAGATATCTCGGAACTTGGGACTTGGAGAATCCGAGGGAAGACAAAGAATAAGTCGCAGGAAAAGAGTAACTCAGCTAGACGGTTCAGCGGTTATTCAAAGAAAAAAACGGCTAGTTTATCCGGATTTATCCGATTCAATTACCCAAGCTATCACTGTAAAGAACCCAACCGGATTGGTACCCGGGTCCGGTTTTTTTTAACCCACAAAATTTGAGTATACACCAGAAGCAAACTAAATCAAAAAGTTTAGCATTGTTGAGGTTCGTTGCAACAAGTCATAAAATAAACAAAAATACATGAATAGTATCCTCCAATCTAATAATCACATTTGAGTAGACAATAATCTCACCTTTCAGACGGAGATCATATTACAAGACAGTTAATATGAAGCCTTGTCATAAAATACAACCATGTTTCCAAGTCAAAATATTGATCTTCTACATTTGATATAGAGCACAAACTAACCACTAGTTTCCAGAAATTAAGTACCTCAAAAGTTGGCGAAATAAAATAATTTGCTACTGCACATCTAATAGACATACAACATATGAGGCAAAATTAAAAGCTTACTATCTGCTTCCACCTCAGCATATGTAAGCCCTAAATGCTACTGTTCTTCAAATAGCAATTATTCATGTCTTTAGATCTTCTGACATGGCAGAAGGTATGCAATGTGTCGTCAAAATGTCTTGCGTTGCTGCCTTCGCACTCTTTGTTTCCAACACAACAATCTGTCAAAAGAAAATTATATAATAGTATAGCTAAGGATTGTTTCTATTAGAAAAAAGTTAAAAATTACTTTTAAAACCCATGGTAATATGAGAAAAACTCCAGTATACAAGCAAACACAACTCCTATATTTTTTCGTAATCTAAAATCAGGGGATTTAATCTTAAGTTTTCTAATTGTAATCGAATAAATGAGTGTACTTTCAGAGAGAGAAAACACTTGGCATTAGGTCTCTTTGAACATCTGTCCACATTTTTCTTCAAAAGAAAAAAGAAAGCATATTTCAAGTCTTAAGCCAGTTTAATAATTTATATATTATGAACGATAAATTGCATTTCTTCAAAGGGATCTGTCACCGCTTTTGTTTGCAAATTGTCTTTAAATTTAAAATATAAGTCCTAAAAACCAAAATGCCGCATCTCAAAGTTTCGACATACTCTGATAAAACATAGGTCAGCCATCATTCCAGACATCATCCTAATGGAGCATTTGAGCGCTTTCATCAGCTTTTGTTTGCAAAAAAAAAAATGGCTTTGCAGCTCTGCTTGCCAGTTCCCAAATTTTTTCTCTTTAATTAAATACTCCGACATACATCTCCACACGTAATTATTTGCAAGGTGATTATTGAGTTCTCAATCAAGGAGTATTGTTTTTCTTTTACTCTCAATGGGCTTCACAAATATCCAACAAAACATCAAAAACATATTTATTCAAAATGAATGCGAGTATATACCTGCTGGTACTCCAAATCGAATTTAAGAAATCCCTCTTTGCACTTCTCCACCATTTGCACCAAGCTTTTCAGATTCTTCACTGGCTTGCCGTTGAAAGAAAGCACCTACATACAAAATCTTACATAAAAAAACAGCACTAGAAATAATAACGAGCACTCTTTTACATTAATCAAGAAATTTGAATAACCTGAGTGTTCACAATATCTTCGTAACCAATGTTGATGTCAGCGACAAGCACCTGATTAAAAAGCAAAAGAGTTCAAAATAACTCATTGTAACATAATTAGAAATATGACAACTCTAATTTCTTGGTTAAAAAGATTAGAACCTGAGAAACAACTACAAGTTGTTCCCCTTCAGACTGTGCCATCGCATGCAAGTGCTTGTCTAACAACTTAACTGGTGCATCATACTCATAATCCTTCCCATACTGTAATTAAAAAAGCAAAACAATCAACATTCATATTTTAATTCGTAAAATTCAAAGCAGTTTCCGATAGGTTTTCTCTAAGCATAATCAATTTGGTCCTTATAGTCTATATTATTGTAATGTTCTTCCTTTAGGTCTCACTATAAGGGCATGTTCGGTTATCACAGGATTATGCGGGCTCGGAACCCACAAATTAAAGGAACCCATACTCATGGGTATGCAATGGAATAGTTGTGGGAGAATACTGAAATTAATGTTTGGTTATACCATGGGAATAGTTATGGAAAATTCTGATTCGTCTTGAAAATATGTATATCTATTCAAGTTTTCATATTTATTTTACCATTGAATTTACTAGAATCAAAATTATATATATATTAATGTTCATAAAAAATGGTTCAAATATATAAAAAAATTGTTGGGAAAAAATTAAACAGTAAAAATGGTGGAATTTATGAAAGTAAAACGTTAATTACCAATATAAGTGTAAAGTATTAGTTTAACTTTTAAATTTTCTTGTATTTGTTATGGGTTCTGTCACATAAGAATATGTTTATATTGTCTAACTATGAAGTATATACTTAATTTTTATCTCATTACTTGATATTATTTTGTGAAAGAGAAATGATGCTTAGTCCGTGGAAAAAAATTCTTTGGTTGGGACATTATTTTTTCCTGATGTTTTGACTTGCAATGGGATTTTTAGTGGGAAATAATTCCAATTGACTGTAAAACCCACGAAATCCCATGGAATTTAGTTCGTCCGTACAGGCCCTAAATGATTGTGTATATCAAAAATTCAAATCATTAGCAGGATTTACATAATATCATAATTTTTATGAGAAATTATTTTCATATTCAATTGAAAATATTTCTTGATATACTGATGCAAGAAATCAGCAAATCTTATTGTCAAAATATTTTTTTATACATCTCAAAAATCTAACTTGACAGCTCATTGACTACACGACTGAATTTGATCATTCGCTTTTAAGGATATTATCTGATGCAACTGAAACACAAGTGACCAAAACTGTAACTACTTCAGACTCAAAGAAGCCTTGCAGTGCAGAGTTGAGTCAAAAGGTAAGAAGGACTAGAAGAATCGGTAAAAAGTACCTCAGATCGAAGATATGGGACAGAGACAGCTGTAAACACAAATCCAGCAACAATGTAATAAGATGGAGGCGTTCCCTTTATGTGTGCAGGGACAAGTCTTTTGTGAGTGGCAAGCTTTATACTGAACTCCAGAACTTTTGAGTCACGGAACACTCTGACCACTGCCTTCTCACCAGTATATTTCTGAGAGACGAGGTAGCTGAACCCTATTCTCTCTCCATGCCTAAATGGAACTGAAAAGGAATGAAACAAAAAATTTGAAGCAAGTGCATGACTCCTTTGTTTTTTAATATACAAGTATTATACTTTGTTTGCGGTCAAACAGTTACGGAGTATTTGAGACTGACATCCATGAGACTGGGGTTTTACAAAAGGTTTCTTTAAATTCTGACTTTAAAAAAAAACAATTTTCATTACATTGAGTGATAACAAGGAATTGTCACTCGCCCTTGCCCATAACAGGCCTAATTCCTTCTGGAAGCCCAAGTAGAAATTAAATCAAGTAATTATATTGCTGCTTGCAAGGTAATTTTTTTTTTCTTTTTGAACAAGTTAGCATACAATTTATTGAGTTAAAAAAAAAAAAAATCATGGGCCATCCGCTCAGCTTTTCTTTAACTTATCTCACATTCAATGTAAGGATGTCATCTACAAAATCTCCAAATTGGTGACGGTATAAATCTACGACATGTGACTTTTTTCACAACAAATTTGTGCAATTTGGAATAAAGAAGAAAGTAAAACTTGTAAGTATAATAGAATTATGTAAAGAAGAAACATACCCGTTCCATCATTAGCAATATCGACACCATCAAAGCTGAGAATAATATCTGATGGGTGGAGACAACCAGACTCTGGAGCGGTGGGCTCCACTCGCCTGACACGGACCCCTTTCTGGTCTGGCTTCATTCCCATAGACTTCCGCAGATCCGGGTTCTCCATTTTTTGCCATTCTACACCTAGTATAGGAAACCCTAGTAACAACAAACAAAGAGGAAAAGCAACACATTACAAGACATATTTTGACAATTTTAGTTGCTATTCTTGCTTATCAAAGCTTTCATATAACAAAATATCTTTCCTTATATTTCTATTTTATTTTCCTTATATTTTATTTTTAGATTATTCGTATTTGATCAAAGGCAATGCTATGGAGAGAGATATTATCAAACTACCCATGAAAGAAATATAATAAAAAAAGTACCAGTATATTGTCCAGATTTTTGATAATCGGTAATGAAGTGCGTAATCACAGGAGTAGGAATGACATATCCTATATTCTCAACATCTTCATGCTTAAGAGATTGAAATGCTATTCCCACACACTGCCCCTTGTCATTGAAAGCAGGTCCCCCTGAATTTCCAGAGTTTATTGCTGCATCTATCTGTTCAAACCATTTGTAAAGGTTATACATAAAAAAATATATATAAAATAAAGGTAGAAAACTGAAAATATTGTTCATGTTGTTTTTGTAAAGGTATAAAATAAAGGTAGAAAGCAGGTCCCACTTTCATATTGTTCATGCATGTTTTTTTTTCGAAACTAATTTGGGAGAGAACTGAAAATATCTAGGGCCATTTACAAAATTTAAAAAGAGAGAGACAAAACCATGCAAGGAGTTGAAGTTAAAGACCTGTAAGCCTAGAAGCTCAGTGGAGCCATGGACGTAAGAGAGAATCTCAATCCTAGAGACAACTCCACTAGTCACTGAAATAGTATCCCCGCCTATCGGGTACCCAACAACTGTCACGGCATCTTGTAAAGCAGGTAATGAACCAAACTCTACGGGTGAAACATCTTCCCAAAATTCATCATCACTGACTGTTAACATGGCTATTGAATAAAAGAAAAATGAATGTAAGTAGAGTGAAACATCTTCCCAAAATTCATCATCACTGACTATTAACATGGCTATTGAATAAAAGAAAAATGAATGTAAGTGTTGGTAGCAGTTATTCTTGATAACAGGATACAAATTGCGGTAGTAAACTAACATGGTAATGCGAGAATTTATAAACAATGAGATAATCTACAACTTTTAAAAAAATATAGAATTTCATCGGTTGTAGGTCATGGTTCAATCCTACACTTAACATATGACAGTATTAACATATCTATACTCAAGTATGGCTATGATACAAGCGTTAGCACCGATCCATTGATGCAATGCTGCACATTTCGCATTTCCTACTCTGAATGAGCAATCTGAGGCTTTCACTTTGATCTCAATACAATGACAAATTTGTTTTTTTTTTTTTTAATATTCATCTCATTAGCTGGATTAGGACAATATGAGTTATTGAAGGACAACTAACAAAGCTTTAATCAATTTTCGGTGAAATATACACCAATACATTAACATTTCATCAGTAGGTTATCAAGGACATGATAATCATGTCTATTATGGATTGCTGAAGGGATTATACCTTGCAGCATTCTATGTTTAAGATCAATTCATATTTTTGTAAGGTTTATTAGCTAATTCTATTATAGATTGCTCACTGGATTATAATATGCATTCTGCATGTAGTAACAGTTTTATGTGCTTATTGACCACTCTATGATTCTTGAAATAAGAAACAATCTTTGATAATAACTATAAAGAGTAACAAGATAGCTAATTACAGTAACTATATGCAATGCAGCTCAGAGAAGCAAGCACATAAGATAATAAAAACAAACTATATTGATGGTATTTATTAAGGAATTGAAACATTTTATCTCTTACCAATATCACACTCAGTTCCAATGGCCAGAACAGTGGCGAGATACTTGGTATCAGAACCACGCTTCTTGAGCTTGACCTGAGTATGGTGCTCAACCGAATGTGCATTCGTCAGAACCCTCCTCCCACTAATTACAAACCCGCTGCTGCTCGAGCTGTACTGTCTCTTCCTCTGCCATGGCAGAGAGAAATTAGGCTCGGTGTGGACACAGAACACCTTCACAACCGCATCCATGGAGGGGACCACCTTCACCACATCATCCCACTTAGCTGGAGGCGGGACGGCCTCTGAAACCGGCACGTCCGCGGCGCCACCGTTAGCGGATTTGAACTCGCTTGACCGCGTGCGGCGGGGAGAGGAAGGGGCGGGATGTTGGTGCAGGGGCTTCTTCCGACGGTTGCGCTTGGGACGGGTCGATTGCGGATCGGCGGAGTCGTTGGCGGAGGGGGATGGGGAAGGAACGATAGGCGACGGAGAGAGGTCGGTAGTCTTCGACGATGCTTTTGCCGCCCTGCGACTTCTCTTCCGACCAGGCTTGTCGTCGCCCATGGAGAGTTGAGGGCTGTGGTTAGGGTTTCAGTCACAGAGAGAGGGGAAGAGGAGGCGGGGAGGGAGTACGGGCGGTGATAGGGAGGGAGAGCGGAGAGTATCTATTAACCCGTTAAGTTGTCCAGTCCAACCGATTCTTTCGGCCATTGTTCCAGCTGTTCAGATTTCAGAAGCCACCAGGTAAAACTACGGGCTTTATTGGGCTGGATTGCGATATCGATTGGGGCCCAAATAAGCTGATATATTTTTCTAGAAGCTTTCTGATGGAGGATAGGCCCTGTTTCTGTCAAAAAGAAGAAACAACATCAATAAAGACCACATTTCGTTTGTAAAGTCTTAATTCAAAAAAAAAAAGTCACTGAAATATTAATTGTGAAAGTTTGAATTTATATAGAAAATTTTGTGTAAACAAAAATATTAGAATGTATTTGCTGCACACTGTGTGAATTTTTATATATTTTTTAAAACCGATTAAGACCATATTTCATATCGTAAAATCGCCAAAATTAAAATTTATACACCGGATGCAATTAATGTACTACGTGCAAGAATTAAGAGTTATACTTCAAGTTGATTACTTCTTTTGATTACACACATTTTTTTTATGTTTTTATATGCATAGAAGTCTAAATTTATTTAGATACGTATTCGTCATATGTCTATTTAGTCTGTCTTCTTTTGGTTCTAATTTCTTTTCGTTTTTTAAATGTCATTTAAAAATAAATAAATTGATTGATAATTGATTGGTTATTTCTTCATTTCTTTTCATTTTTATTATATCATATAAGGAATGTCATTTGTCATTTAATGATCTCATTTCAATAAACATGATAATATTCTCTATTTAAGGTACACAAATGCATATAAATTATAGGGAGATAAGGATAATCCTTATACAATAACAAGAGTCATAATATGACAACAAAATGTGTCATAATATAACAACAACAAATAATACAACTTATTTTGATGATTTTTTTCCCTGTCGTTTTCCTGTTAAATAACATAACAAAAAAAAACTGGTTTGTACAAGTAAAAAGAAAGCTCACAGGTAAGTTATTAAAAAATAAGCCTTACATCTATATGAGAATATGTTAGTCTATTTTTTTTATTGTTGAATAGTTATTATTTTCATTGGTCATTTTTTTTAATGATAATATGCTATTTTATATGAGAATTTTTTGTTGTTCTCTTATAATATGTTCTCGTTGCAACACACTGGTACGATACTAGTTAGATATGGTGTGCATATTTTGATTTGCTTCATTAATTATTGTATCATTCCATATATGAAATCATCAAAGCTAACATTTATACTCAATATAAGAAACTAATATATGCAGAAATATTAATTAGTGCAAGCTCGAATTGATACAACTATTACTTAATCTTGTGGTCTAAATCAAAAGTACACCAACATTTTTTTGTGTGTGCCAAATGCATCATCTCATGACAAAAACAGTAAAATATAAAGCCCTTTAAATCCCAAGCAAGTCTTCATCAGTATTATCATCTGATTGCATCAACCTTGATTGTATCATTTCTCATACAGATGTTCATCAAAGATTATATAAATGTTGTATATAAAATTGATAATGTTGGAGAATCATAAAGACCAATTAATTAATTATGTTTTGTCTAGAGATCAAACAATTACATCTCATCTATGGATTAAACACTTATATTCCGGAAAAGCAAAAATAGTTATTCACCTTAACCTATGGACTGTCCTATGCCAAAACCGACTCATAATAAAACATAATTATAAGTGCGGAATACAATATCTGATTCCATAACATTGGCCATAGCATCCTCAAGTCTGAAGAACCGTCTCCGTAAGCACGAGATAAGTCTTTAATGGCAAGAAGCCCTTCTCGCCGTTACGTCGTATGGTTGTGGATAAAGTTTTCCAAGACAACAAGATGTGGTGGAAGAAAGGAGAAGACACTCAGATTTTGTCTAAAATAACCGCTGTTCAGAAATCTGAGTTGTGTTGATACACACGTGGTATATTGTGTTTTGGGGACCCATCCTTATATAGGGGTGCACTACTAGATCATACGTGGGCTGCACGTATTCTCTGAATAGGCAATTTTCTGAATTTGCAAATATCATAATCAGTCTATCAATGATTTGATCTTTACTTAAATTGTTTTACACATTTATGAACCATACTCTATTGAATATATATATTTTCTAATATCTTAGTTTCATATTATATTACTTAATTGTGACAATCATATATGACAGTATACAATTCATAATTATATTTGATATATGCTCAACGTTGGATATACGATCCAACAGATAAACCACGAGAAATATTTGTTTATTTCTACATAGCCAAACTGATCGGCAAATAACACTAATTTACAGTAGATATAAATATACCAATTCTGTCCTCTTTACCCATTTGAGTGGCACTTAGTTCCCCATAAAAACTGAAAATTCTAACCATTTATATTTGAACCCCTTTTTCTCTTTGGTAATTTAATTTGGTTTTTTCTCTCACTGAAATAGTGAAATTTGCTTGGATTGGAGATGGACCCATAATTTTGGGGCCACCTGACAAGCATCATCTGTGCCTAATAATTGGAAACATTTCCACTCAGCCAACTGCAACTGCTGGGATTTCATCATTACCTCTTTTTTCTTTTTTTCTTTTGGTTTTTGAGTCCTACTGATTTTTCTGTTAAACCAAATTTGGTTGCCCTGTGTTGTGCATGGACTTTTCCGAACAAAACCGCCTCTGAAAGGACACCAGTTGTCAATTAGATCTTGACCTTGCTTTTGCATAGTGGAACTGGTAAACTACCTTCCAAAGCCATTAATTTACTTAAGGCCAGCTAATAATCATCCGAATATAATATTTGTTTTTAAATTTATATCAGTGTTCTAAATAACGCGCTATAGCGTTTTTGGACCCCAAACGCTACGCTATGACATCAGAATACGCTATTTGCGCTACGGCCGCTATAGCGGTCCGCTATTTGTGCTATTTGCGCTATACAAAATGAATTTTTTTTTTAAGCAATTTATATGGATTTTAAATAAAGATAAAAAAAATCTCAAACCGAAATTGAATTTGTTGCTACTTGCTACAGATAAGTCAATTTGAAATTGGGAATAGAAATTGAAATTTGAATAGAAAAAAAGTCCAAACCGAAATTAAAATTTAAATAGAAAAAAAAATAGATTATGTCATGAATCATGATGCTTAAGATATTTTTAATAGGAAAAATCGATAGTTTATGATATTACTATGGATATTTTGAACCGCAATTTGGACTTTGTACGGGTTCAATATGAATATTATAATTTCTTAATTACTTTGGTGTTATTTATTGTTCTATGAGACTTTAGATAATGTTGATATTTAGTACAAATATTGAATATACGAAATGTAAAAAAAAAAAATGCTATTTGGAATAGCTTCCGCTATAGCGACGCTATTCGCTATAGCTATTTTTTTAGCCTTCCCGCTACGACGCTATAAACGCTATTTAGAACCTTGATTTATATGGCTGTCGTCAATGTTATTTAATTTTAATAATATCTATAATTTTATTGAAGGCCAGCTAACGATACATTATTGAAATAAGATCTATACATTTATTATTTAATTTTATATGGATGTCGTCATGTTACTTGGAAGAAAGTTGCTTCACTTTTCATACCTCTACTTCTTTTTTAAAATCTTTAATAATATTTGTTGAATTTTGGAATTTTAGAATTTTAGAGTTGAATACGTCCCTTCACTTTATTTTGATATTTGAATTAGCTTCAAAATAGGGCTTCATCCCATCAATGGTATGACCAAGGTTCTAAATAGCGTTTATAGCGTCGTAGCGGGAAGGCAAAAAAAAAAGCTATAGCGAATAGCGTCGCTATAGCGGAAGCTATTCCAAATAGCGTTTTTTTTTTACATTTCGTATATTTAATATTTGTACTAAATATCAACATTATCTAAAGTCTCATAGAACAATAAATAACACCAAAGTAATTAAGAAACTATAATATTCATATTGAACCTGTACAAAGTCCAAATTGCAGTTCAAAATATCCATAGTAATATCATAAACTATTGATTATTCCTATTAAAAATATCTTAAGCATCATGATTCATGACATAATCTATTTTTTTTTCTATTCAAATTTTAATTTCGGTTTGGACTTTTTTTCTATTCAAATTTCAATTTCTATTCCCAATTTCAAATTGATTTATCTGTAGCAAGTAGCAACAAATTCAATTTCGGTTTCAGATTTTTTTTACCTTTATTTAAAACCCATATAAATTGCTTAAAAAAAATAAAAAAAACCCATATTGTATCGCAAATAGTGCAAATAGCGGCCGTAGCTCAAATAGCGCATTTTGATGTCATAGCGTAGCGTTTGGGGTCCAAAAACGCTATAGCGCGCTATTTAGAACACTGGGTATGACACAACCAATGATAAAGAATTTTCAACCAATGAGCTTGAATATGATCCTTTGCCTCTAAGGTTTAGAATAAATTTACAACCAATGAGCTTGAATATGACACGAGATCAAGCATAGTTGAACAAATATTTTCTTTCATAGGACCTGAACTTAAATAATAGTGGGCCAGGGAGCAATGATGATCCATCAAAGGAAGTCTGCTCATGCCATGGGCCTCTCTGCTTCCTCTCTTTTAACATATATACTCACAAATCACAATGACATATTCAACAATTATCTTGTATAATAATTAATATTTCTTTTTACTATCCATTATTAAACCCAAAAACTAATATGAGCATCTTTGTTGTTTGTTGAGGAATCCATCAAATCAAAAGGAGAAAGATAATGTCATATTCCGGGACAACCTGCCACGTATTTTTACGTAAGACGTATTCACATCACATACATTATCAATAACAATTTAAATAAAATCATATTTATTTCATAATCAAAAGAGTTTAACAAACGATCATGACGGATATGGCTAGTAACACAAACACTGTCATGCCTGCTCAATGTATCAATTATTAAATCATGGAAATAAAACTAAACAACACGTTCAATTTATCAATCATAAGCCTTCCCACTTAGTCTCACTATTGTTCGCTCGAATCCTTCCTCTTCGTTACCTGAAACTCACATAAAACTGGAGCGGGTGAGAAATCGAACATTCTCTCAGTGCGGGATTTAGTTCCAGCCCATAGCTTATAAAACATTTACTTATTCTCACAAATATGAACATACAAAATTAAAACGCGTATGCTTCTTCTAAAATGTATTTAAATTATATACAAAATTGTTTTATTCCAGAGAAGAATCATAAGAATGTGTTATTCCAGAGAAGAATGATTAAAATTGTTTTATTCCAGAGAAGAATGTGTTTCTATTACCATCATCCATTAATCTCTCTTTCTTTTAAATGAAAATTGTTTATTATCTAATTTCAGTACGGAGAAGAAGAAGAAAGCATGGGTGATTGAGTTCTTGTCTTTTTTAACTTATCAAATTGATGGGAAGGTGCAGGGGAAGAGAAAGAAGGGAATGGGCATGGCCCAGTTTTCAGAATAAGGGCAAATATGTCAATTTATTAATTTGTCAATTTATTAATTGATTATTTTAAATGATTAAAATAGTAGATGGGGATATGAATAATTTAAGTGATTTTGAATGGGGATATAACTAATTTCTAATTTTTGATGGGTAAATATCTAAATAATGAAGTTATGATGGGTATATATATAAATTTCTCTTAAATTAATTAGGGAGTTGGGATTGAATTTGTGGGCTAGGTTTTATTTTAATACTCTTACTTGAGCCTCTTAATTAATTTAATTATGTTCTTATTAGTCTAATAGATTAAATGTTGCTCGGGCCTCTTAATTACTTTAATTATGTTTTTATTAATCAAATGGGCTTAATAAAATTCATTACCTAAATGTCGTGGCATTGTATTTATATAAAAATGGACATCAAATCACAATGTAAAATTGTATCTTACAAAAAAAAAAAAAAAAAGTCCCATCATTTGATGGGTCCCTAATAATTCCCTAGGAAACACAGTTTCTAGTATGCATGTGAGATCCCCTCTGTAAAGAGGCAAAAGCTCAGCAGGATTTTTTGGTGATGAACTATCTTATGTTGACTGTGTTAGAGGATAATTATTATTTTATAATTAATTTTGGATAAAAATGTCGACTTGAATCTCAAGTAAATTTATATCTTCCTTCATATCTACGTGTTTAATATAAGAATAGAGATACAATCTCTAGATGTTATATAAATCAAGCTCAACAATAAAAAAAATTCGGAACATGAATGCTTAATTCATCAAGTAAATCAAGATTGATCTGTTCAAATTTACCCCATAAAACAGATTCGTCAAGTATATCACTCTAATTAATCAATTAGTTTTTTTTTTCTATCTCCAAATTAACTAGATCATTCTTTTTGTCTTAAAGACGAAATTTTTAAAAATACACCTGTCAGAAAAAAAAATTAAACTGAAATATCACTAAATTCTCAGAATTCTAGATTTAACACATCCGCCATTTCACGTTGCAGGCCTCAAGAATGGGGTCCGCCATTTGTCGTTGCAGACCCCATAATAGATTTAGTGGACACTAAGAATGACCCACAATGAGTCCGCCATTTCACGTTGCGGACCCATTTCCCCATAATGTGACTAAATCTGAAATAATGAGAATTTAGACATTTAGTGATCTTTTGATTTTTATTTTTTTTAACAGGAGTATTTTTAAAATTTTCGGCTCTTAAAGTCTCTGCACACAAAATGCGACTCGATTGCATAGTTATTAAGCAACTCATGTGCATTGAGTTACATCATTTACATGTGAAGTACCTAATTAAAGATGAGAACCACGCTTAGAAAAAAAAAAGATTTTAGACATCATATTATATGTAAGATATATATGTGGATTCAAAATTCGGTTTTAACTATTTTTTTTTTAAAGGTTAAGAAAAGAAAATAATATAAAATGCTAATTTGGTATTAGGTAGTTGTTTGTCGTGTTGAAAGAGGCATTTTACGGAGCAGTGTGCCACCGACCTTACTACTTGCCACTTGCCACTTCCCAGCCAGCAAGGTACAAGTACAAAGAGCCCTTTTTCTTTTTTTAATGATTAGTAATTTATTTTGGTGTGCTCTATTGAATAAACTAAAGGATCTCAACCTTTCTATTTTATGTGATTATTAAGACAACAACGACGTTGATGGGACCACAGTGACAAGATTCGTGAATTATATCCGAATTATATCCGAATAATTTGTTTTTTTGGTGATACCGAACCGAACGCCGAATTATTCGGTTGACCGAACTTTGACCGAATTATACCCGAATAATTTACAAATTTTACGATTTTTTTTCAAATTTTACGAATTATTCGTGAATTTTTCCCAAATTTTTGCCTGAATATTTTTTCTTCCTTGTAGGACTAAAATCTCTGATCCAGATTATTCCGAAATATTTTCAAATTATACCCGAATTATTTCCGAATCACGAATTTTTGACCTCGCCGAACTTTTTCCGAATAATTAAGTTGTCACTGTAGATGGGACTATTAAATTAGATATATCACGTGACGGACTTGGATTTTTGCCGAGAAGAAAGTGGAGAGGTTGGATCCAGCAATCCCTTTTTTTATTTCAACTAGCATTGACCCAAATTTGATGTTGTCTTTGACCAATTAATTGGGGAACTTCATAATTTTCCAAGTGGACTGTTAATATAAATTTAAATGATTTTTGTAAGTCTGTCATTCTTCCAAATAATTTTACTATTTATAGTAATCAATAGTGATTCCTAATTAGCACCTAAAAAATAAAAAGAACGCATCAAACAGGGGCGGATCCAGGATTTTTGACAGGGAGGCAAAAAAATATCGAATCAGGTTTAAATACCTAATCGGATTTAAATCCATTAACCAATTGGGTACTCGATAAAAAATAATATTTTAATTTATACTTTCCAATGTTTTGACTTGTAATTTCTGATGTTCTAACTTATAATTCTTAATTACCAATCAAAATTCAACAAATTTATTTCAATTTTAACTTTAAATTTAAGCCGAATTACAAATCAAACATCCAGAGAGGAGCAAAAAAAGTTCCAGGGGGAGCAAAGTCAGTCGAGACTGATAAATCTCCACTAAAAACTATTTCCTGAGACACTCTGGGTCCGCCTCTGCGCATCAAAGCAGAGATTCAGGTGCCTTTGTTTGTTCCAATGCCCAAGGCAATATTAATGATTAATTGTACAGTGTTTTATATCAATGACTATAAACTGCTAATACCTTCACTGTTATCTATTTATACATATATGTTTGGATGTTTATATCTAATATCATAATCAAACACTTAAAGTCTAAATCAATGAATTTTCTAAAAGGTATGATTCATACATAGAGGTGTATATAATGTGATGGTATTTATACTTAATATTTATCTAGACTTTAAGTGTTTGATTATGAATCAATATTGTTAATAATCACTATTTTTTAATATTTTTAGAAACATTTTATTATATTTTTAGATAAGAAAAAAATAACTATTTTTTATAGTCCATAATCCTCTAAATCAATGAATTTTCTACCTACACTACAAGAATGAGACGGTATCCGCGAGAATAAAAAGTGACTATCTGCGAAGGTACACCAACAGAAAGATGTTTTTTTATTAATAACGGGAGTATGCATAAATATAAAATTAGCCAAATATGTTAAAAAGATGACCCACTTGAATAATATGAAAGCCATATATAAGTTATAACTTATAAGCAATTAAAAGTTAATAAGACACGCTGTAATTGATGAATAATTCAAACGCAAAAACCATTGACCGTCAACACCCTTCTTAGAGTACATTATTGCTTTCCTCATATCAATTACAGAACTAGATACAAATTAATATATGGAAGAGTACAAGATGGGTATATATATTCAGATAGATCCCGACATTTTTAAAAATATCCAAAGTTAATTAAAGATTAATAAAAATGTCCAGACTCATCAATTTTTATTAAAAATGCCTAAACCGGCCATTAAATGGCCGGTCTCTTTTAAAAGGGAAATCGCCTATTAAATAGCCGGTCCCCAGATTTTTTTTTTTTTTTGAGACAAATAGCTAAAATGATGAAATATAACACTAAAAAATAGAATTTTTTTTCCCTTTGTCAAATTACTTTTTTGATAGCATATTTATACTAAAATCCGCTAAAATTACTTGAAATTATGTTAATTTATGGTGATTTACACTAAATTACTTGAAATTATGTTAATTTTTTTTAAGAGACAAATAGGTAAAATGCTGAAATGTACTAAAAAATTAATTTTTTTTTAAATATTTGTTAGATTACTTTTTTGATATATAATTAACATAGTTATACTAAAATATGCTAAATAAGTTGAAATTATGTTAATTTATGTTGAATTACACTAAATTACTTGAAATTACAATAAGTATGTAGAATTATGCTAAAATACGGTAAATTACGCTAAATTACGTATGAATAAGGCCGATTTTGTGTCATCTTTCATAAATCATAAAAAATAGTAAAAAAATTTCAAAAATAATAAAAATTGGTATCTACAAGTTCATTATATAACTAATTTACTGAGCTACGTAGATTGAAAAATAGAAATGAAAATCTTAATCAGAAACTTCAACTGAAGTTTTGAGACTCTTTCCTTTATTTTTTGGTGATTCTGAATTTCAAAATCTAGCATTGCTGGCACTAACGCATGCGTATTTTCACAAGCTTTCCGAAAAGTGGTCATTTACTGAAATCGGACACTCGAGCGCTGTTTTATGGCTGTTTGAAGTTTCGTCGTCGTTTTTCGCCTTCTCAGTGAAGATATCATCCCTATTCATACGTAATTTAGCGTAATTTACCATATTATTTTAGCATAATTCTACATAATTATTGTAATTTAGCGTAATATAGTGTAATTCAGCATAAATTAATATAATTTCAAGTAATTTAGCGTATTTTAGTATAAATATGCTAATTATATATCAAAAAAGTAAACTAACAAATATTTAAAAAAATTCGATTTTTTAGTGTTATAATTCAGCATATTAGCTATATGTCTCTTAAAAAAAATTAACATAATTTCAATTAATTTAGTGTAAATCAGCATAAATTAACATAATTTCAAGTAATTTAGCGTATTTTAGTATAAATATGCTATCAAAAAAGTAATTTGACAAAGGAAAAAAAATCAATTTTTTAGTGTTATATTTCATCATTTTAGCTATTTGTCTCTAATAAAAAAAAATTAATCAGAAAATCGGCAATTTAATGGCCGATTTGGACACTTTTAATAAAAGTTAAAAAAAAATTAATCAGAAAATCGGCCATTTAATGGCCGATTTGGACACTTTTAATAAAAGTTGATGGGTCTGAACATTTTTATTAATCTTTAATTAACTTTGGGTATTTTTAAAAATAAAGGGATAGATCGGATAAGAAATAAAATACAAAACACATGAAAAGCATTCTTTATGTTAGAGCCTTACAAGAAGAAAGCATATATATCGGTAATAAATCCGGCCATCAAACTATACAATGAAGGTGCATTATCAACTATTTGTACAAAAAAAAAAAACAAAGGAGAAACAAATATTATATCATCCCCACGTTTAAATTTCTTTTTTTATACACAAATCAAATTAGTTGGAAAAAATAAAGTTGATTTCCTTCAGACGTGATTTTCTAATTTGTTGATTTGCCATAAATTTTAAATTGCATCAAGGGTGGGGATCAATTTTAAAATATAGAATATTTTTCAATTCAGGTTGTATCATTTAGTTCCGAAATTTTTAAATCTAGCACAGATAAAAAAAAAAAAACCAAAACGGCACCGTTTGGGCGGAATTCCAAATTTAGCACGGCCGTAGATCGGCTGAGCGGCCTCATTTTTTTTTTTTTTTTAAAGATTTGAGAGATAAAAATTCAAATTTTGTTTTTAATATTTGTTAGATTACTTTTTTTTATGTATCCGAATTTTTTTTAATTAATACTAAAATACGCTAAATTACTTGAAATTATATTGAATTATGCTGAATTACACTAAATTAATTGAAATTACAATAATTATGTAGAATTATGCTAAAATACGGTAAATTATGCTAAATTACGTACGAATAGGGCCTATTTTGTGGCATCTTTCATAAATAAATAAAATAGTAAAAAAAATTCCAAAAATAATAAAAATTGGTATTCTACAAGTTCATTACATAACTAATTTACTGAGCTACGTAGATTGGAGAATAGAAATGAAAATCTTAATCGGAAACTTCAACTGAAGTTTTGAGACTCTTCCCTTTGTTTTTTGGCAAATCTAGTTCGAACGCATGCGCATTTTCACAAGCTTTCTGAAAAGTGGTCATTTGCTGAAATCGGACACTCGAGCGCCGTTTTATGGCCGTTTAAAGTTTCGTCGTCGTTTTTCGCCTTTTCAGTGAAAATATCATCCCAATTCATACGTAATTTAGCATAATTTACCGTATTTTAGCATAATTCTACATAATTATTGTAATTTCAATTAATTTAGTGTAATTCAGCATAATTCAACGTATTTTAGTATTAATTAAAAAAATTTCGGATACATTAAAAAAAGTAATCTATCTAACAAATATTAAAAACAAAATTTGAATTTTTATCTCTCAAATCTTTAAAAAAAAAAAAAAAATGTGGCCGCTCAGCCGATCTGCGGCCGTGCTAAATCTGAAATTCTGCCCAAATGGTGTCGTTTTGATATATTTTTTTTTTATCTGTGCTAGATTTTAAAAAAACGGCATTTAGTTCATGTAGACCAAGTTTTAAATCTCATATACTTTTTTCTAGACGAGGACGAGATCAATGATCTAGTATCAAATATTGATAAGAAATATTACTTAATTCAGCCACCAAGTCAAAAGATGGTTTTTAATCTCGTTACTTTTGATCTAATGATAAAGGTAATGTTTATCGTGTAGGAGATTGTAAGTTCGAAATTCGGATGAGAAATTTTTTTGTAGAGGTATTTTTTTTTATCTTATTTATGTTTTGTATAAGATGTATTTTTTTTTTTGTAGTATTAGTTTTATAGTGTGGGATTTGGTAGGGGTGTCGGTTCTGAACTTGTGTGATCAGGGGTGGACCCAGGTGTATTCAGGGGGGGCTGTCCTCCTTGGATTTTGAGTTTTAGTGGAGATTTATCGGTTCCGATTGACTTTGCCCCCTCCAGAATTTTTTTTGCCCCTCTCTGGACGTTTGATTTGTAATTCGGGTAAAATTTAGAGTTAAAATTGAAATAAATTTGTTGAATTTTGATTGGTAATTAGAATTATAAGTCAAAGCATCAGAAATTACAAGTCAAAGCATTGGAAATTATAAGTTAAAACATTATTTTTATCGAGTACCCAATTGGTTAATGAATTTAAATCCGATTAGATATTTAAACTAGATTTGATATTTTTTTGCCCCTCTGACGAAAATTATGAATCCGCCCCTGTGTGTGATGGATAGATAAATCCGTCATCTATTCAAATTCAAATTTATTTAAAACTGTTTCCAGCATTATCAAGTGGGTAGCTCGTGACAATGTGTAGCCTTTTTTCAAACCTTTTGGCTCCACCTCCACAAATTACTATAAATTTTGAAAACATTAAAGGCAAAATAATTCCTACATGGGCGTAGAAATACAAGTGTGTCCCCTTCTATTTCTGGAAAAATAAATTTAAGGATAAATTCTCAAATTTTCATGTATAAATATTTTCAAGTACATATTGCAACAATCTAACTTACGAAATCAATTTGGAACCTTCTATTATTAATACAAGTTCTATCTATCTTTAGTATAAACATTTTTGTAATGTCTCCAATGATATGTTAGATCTGATATTTCATAGGTGACCAATATTAATTGTAGTCCTCATCTTGTATGAATAGTTTAATTATTCTTATAAAGCTTTTATTTATTTTTATAACAACTTTCTATTTTAATAATTTTAATTATTTTTATAACAACTTTCTATTATAATCATTTTAATTATTTTTATAACAACTTTCTATTATAAACATTTTAATTATTTTTATAGCAACTTTTCAAACCGCAAAAGAGCATTTCCTAAACTTTGTGCTATCTTCAAAAATGCTCATCCAAATGTCTCAAAATACTTGTATCATGTATGCATGGCCTGTGTATTTGTTATGAATGAATTGCATTAGCGTTATAGCAACTTTATTTATCATGTATAAATGTTCATTATAAAATGAAAATAACATTTTACAATGTATCCCTCCATTTTTTGTGCCTTCATTATACCTTCATTTTGAGAATATTAATAACTCAAAATTTAAAACATAAACATTAAAAAAAAAAACTGTTAGATGTGATCTATATGATTTTCACTACGTGCTCATGAAAATGATCATATTTCGATTTTGTTTTTATGTAAATCAATAAATTGAAAAATGAACGTCTAGAAATTATCTACATCAGTGTATTTTTACAAATACAAACTCTTGATGACAAACACAATAAAGTTGAAATATCATAATTTTTATATGTGCATAGATAAAATGATGTAGATCATATCTAACGGTTTTATTTTAACTTTTAAGTTTTGAGTTTTGAGTTATTAAAATTTTTAAAAATAGAGACATGACAGAGACACAAAAATGAAGGCATTTGAACCCTCATCTTTTAATATATTATATAAAACCTTTGTTCATAAAATAGAGTAGAGCTAAGGTGCTCTTAAGCTCACCAAGCTTTCCGTGAGCTTAACTCAAAAACCTATCAATCCGACTTCAAACGACATTTCCAAACCGTTAGATGTTCAATCTATATTAAAATGTGCTTGGAGAACAAATTTTACATTTTTTGGAATTTTTTTACTATTTATTAAGCCGGTTTAAAAACCGCTGTTTTCTAATGGTGCAGATTTTTAATAAAAACAGCGGTTTTCAAACCGGCTTAATAAATAGTAAAAAAATTCCAAAAAATGTAAAATTTGGTCTCCAAGCACATTTTAATATAGATTGAACATCTAACGGTTTGAAAATGTCGTTTGAAGTCGGATTAATAGGTTTTTGAGTTAAGCTCACGGAAAGCTTGGTGAGCTTAAGAGCACCTTAGCTCTACTCCATAAAATATGTATAAGCACTTTTGTCTGTAGGTAACTAGTTATAAACAAATTGGTTGAGAAGAAAGCACAGTAGATGTGGGATATATATATAGGATGTGTATATGCCATATCCAAATCATCTGAATCATGTCTCATCTTACATCTATTCAAGCCTGAGATGTCACAATAATTTAATTAGTGAGAGAAAGCACATTGTGCTGATAATATATTTTCTGACAAAATGATTCTTCTTGACAAATATTTGATGAACAGAGATCATGAGCAAACTAAAAAAGAGACATAATAAAGGGATCAATATGACGAGACATTATTCAAAAGATCTATCATACCCCTAAGAATAAGTGTTTGTCCTTTCATGCTAATAATTTAATTTTGTTTTGTATTTTTCCAATTAGCAAAGAGCAGTCCCTTTTATAAGGGCTAGCTAGCTTTTCCAAACGCAATGGGATGTTTAATAAGACAACAATTTCACCATTAAGAATTAAAGCTCAATGAGAGGTGAGGCTTCATGCTCTAAATTTTTTTGATGCACAATTTCTTGTATCAGCAAAATTGATGTTCAAATTTTTTTTTTTTTGAAAATTAGTCATTAATCTAGTGATAAAAGAAAGTGTCATGCATGTGAGAAATTGTAGGTTTAAAATATGAATGAGTAGATCTTCATCTTTCTCTAAAGAAATAAAAATTGAAGCAATATATCAGAACTTATATATATATAAAGTTTTTCTTTCCTTTCAAAATGGCCCCAATTTAGTTGAGGATTCTACCTAGAAAAATTGCCCCTCTACATGCTCTTTCCAAAATATTATTAATTAGGTCATCATGAGTTCAAATAAAAAATGAATCTGGCTGCCTTAAGTCATTTTTACAAGTAAAACATTCAGCAATTTATCTATTATAATCAACATTGAAGCCCTATTGAAGCCCCAATTTTTTTTTAAAATTTAGCAATCCACCTTACATATTTTTCAGAAAAGCCCATTTATTCTGGAGTTTGCAATAATTACCTCCAATTATAATAGCCAGAAGTTTTTTTTTTTTCAAAATTTAGTTTAAACAAAACCCTTCTTTTCATTTTTCACAGAGTGCATGACTTTATATAAATTAATTGCACTATCCAATATAAATCTGCCTCTAAGGAAAACACTTTAATTTAAATGTCACCTATAATTCTATCTAAGATAGGGATCAATCTCTATTAGCCAAAACTTTACCGAATGTTTTATAATTACAGTTCAACACGGCAGATTGAAAACAATAGCATTTAAAACCATGAGAACCTAGTGATTTTTCACGATCTAGCTATTTGAAACACATCTAATTTAATTCAGGATCCTAGCCAAGTTTTTTAATAGGGTGAGGCATAATTTTTAATTAATTGTACATTAAGTATTTGTTTTCATCTCTGAAAAATAGTATTTTTTTTTCTTGTAATTTTTCCGAAAAAAGCATAAAAATAGATGTATATTATGAAAAAAAATAAAAAGTGAGACATAATTTATAATTTTAATATCTTAAGTATTTTATAAAAAAATAGTAAAGCTTATAAATAGAAGCAGAATTTTGAAATTTTTTTAGGGGAGGCAACTATCTTTCTCCAGCTCTACTGATTTAATTTCCTAATTAGTAAAAGGTATACTAACCACTAAGACTCAAGTTTTCATCTTTACTAATATCCTTTTCCTCATGATACAAAATCTTAGATTGAACAGTATTAGAATTTCAAATCTTCACTTCATTAGTAACCAAACTTTAACCAATGATGTAATTAAGTTATTTTTCCTCCTATTAGAGGCCACTCTATGAAGAAAATATGTGTTTATATTTATTTCTTTGAACCAAAGAATCTTAGCTCTTTGATGTCAATATACTTTTAATTTCATCCTTAGAAATAGCTACAATTTATTTTGTATCATAAGAGATCTTCATATTCCAATTCATAAAAAATCTTCATTAATAATTTGTTATTTCGGAGACTGTTAACTGTTGTATCTTACAAGATACTTTTTATAATAAAAAATGTGTTATTTTTCACAACTAATTTTACAATGAGGAGGGATCCAATTACACCTTTTTTGGTGACACATCATGACACCGTTTTTTATATAGGTCAATTTTGCGATTTCAAAATCCAAACAGCCGATCCGAACCGTTCAACATGATCACCATATTAAAATGTGCTTGGAGATCAAATTTTACGTTTTTTTTGAATTTTTTTACTATTTATTAAGATGGTTACAAAATCGCTGCTTTTCAATAGTCTGAAAACAACGATTTTTGTAACCATCTTAATAAATAGCAAAAAAATTCAAAAAATGTAAAATTTGATCTCCAAGCACATTTTAATATATCCATCATGTTGAACGGTTTAAATCGACTATTTGGACTTTAAAAATGGTAGGTGTCAAAGTGTGTCACCAAAAAAGGTATAATTGGATCCCTCCTCTTTTACAATACAACCAAACATTCATTTTACCACATTTTCATAATCTCATACATACTCATATGTATGAATTTCCGTAAATTAATTTTTAATTTCTGTACATGTAAACTTTTATCAACACAATCACGTGACCATCAATCTATGTTGGCATACGTAGAGAGCGCTGTTACATCAATTGAAAGTCTTTTTTTTTTTTAATTTAGTTCCATTATCACTAATACACTAATATGATATATTATTGTACAGTATAAAAAACTAAGACAGAACTGTGAAAAAGAAAAAAAAGTTTGACAGTAGGAAAAAAAGAAAAAAATATATATTGTCAGAAGAAGCACTGTTAAATGTTTGGAATGACGGAAACCTTTTGTTGTTGAGTTCTGACAGACAGTTACCACCTACTGACACCCGGCCCCACTTTGCTTGCTGCCGACATTTTTATTTATACCCAAAGTTAATTATAGATTAATAAAAATACTCAGATCCGCCAACTTTTATTAAAAATACTCAAACCGGCCATTTAATGGCCGGTCCCTATTTAAAAGAAAAACCGGCTATTAAATGGCCGGTCCCTGATATAATTTTTTTTATTTTTTAGAGACAAATAGCTAAAATGCTGAAATATAATACTAAAAATCGAATTTTTTTTAATATTTGTCAATGACTTTTTTGATAAAATACGCTAAATTACTTGAAATTATGTTAATTTATGCTGATTTACACTAAATTACTTGAAATTATGTTAATTTTTTTTAAGAGACAAATAGCTAAAATGCTGAAATATAACACTAAAAAATCGAACTTTTTTTAAAAATATTTGCTAGATTACATTTTTGATATATAATTAGCATATTTATACTAAAATACGCTAAATTACTTGAAATTATGTTAAATTACACTAAATTACGTTAAATTACAATAATTATGTAGAATTATGCTAGAATACACTAAATTACGCTAAATTACTTATGAATAGGGATGATATATTCACTGAGAAGGTGAAAAACGACGACGAAACTTCAAACGGTCATAAAACGGCGCTCGAGTATCCGATTTCAGCAAATGACCACTTTTCGGAAAGCTTGTGAAAATACGCATACATCAGTGCTAGCATTGCTAGTTTTTGAAATTCAGAATTTCCAAAAAATAAAGAGAAGAGCCTCAAAACTTCAGTTGAAGTTTCCGATTAAGATTTTCATTTCTATTGTTCAATCTACGTAGCTCAGTAAATTAGTTATATAATAAACTTGTAGAATACCAATTTTTATAATTTTTGGAATTTTTATACTATTTTTTATGATTGATGAAAGATGACACAAAATCGTCCCTATTCATACGTAATTTACCGTATTTTAGCATAATTCTACATAATTATTGTAATTTAGCGTAATCTAGTATAAATCAGCATAAATTAACATAATTTCAAGTAATTTAGCGTATTTTAGTATAAATATGCTATCAAAAAAGTAATCTAACAAATATTTAAAAAAACAATTCTATTTTTTAGTGTTATATTTCAGCATTTTAGCTATTTGTCTCTAAAAAAAAAATTAAATCAGGGACCGGCCATTTAATGGCCAGTTTCCCTCTTTAATAAAAAAAAATTAAGGAACCGGCCATTATTAAATGGCCGGTTTGGGTATTTTTAATAAAAGTTGGCGGGTTTTGGTATTTTTATTAATCTGTAATTAATTTTGGATATAAATAAAAATGTCTAAAAGAAAAAGAAAACATAGTTAATTAAAATGGATAAATGCTAATTGCAGAATGCCAACTTAACAAGTTTGTCCTAACATGAGTAGTCATTAATTATTACATTTTCTGTATCATTATCAGGCACGTCCTGAAAATTGTAAATGCATATGTTAATTGCGAAATGAAGATATATATGTTAAAATGAAGTAGCTAAGCATTTACAAGAATAATATATATTTTTGTTAGAAGTAATTAATTTAATGTTAAATAAACATAGTCATAATATTTTTATTTTATTTTATATGTTAAAAAAGCAACTAGCTTATTGTGAAAAACAACCAGTACTTATAATTAAGTGTTTACGTGTATAACATATTTGCCAAAAATATATACTACACGCATCTCATCTGGAGGTGACCACGATGAACATTTATGAGATGAAATTTAACATATTTTCTTAAAATAAAAATAAAAAAGACAGTGAAGGCTCTGAAATTAATAATAGCGTAAAAATAAATAGAACATAAAACTAATTAATATGCGAGTTTGATAAAAACAATCTGGCCACGTGAAACATGTAACATGTATATGGTAAATTAGTATCATTTTGTGAACATGTAACATATGGTATTTTATAAAGTCTGATAATATTATGTCTTAACCGTTATCCGACCCGTATTGTATTTGACAGGGCGGATGGGTAAGATTTTTTTTCGTTAGTTTATCGGGTATGGGTATGAGTATGGGTATGGGTAAGGTTTAATTTTTTTTGCTAGCTAAACGGGTAATTAAGGGTACGGATAAAGATTATTTCGTACCCGTTATCTTTAGAGTAATTATATAATAGTATATAATAATATTTGAGCAATAATTAGTGATATACTTTTATTATTTAGTGTATATTTTTTTATAAGAAATTTTTTAAACATATTACTTATATTTGCATGTCTCGTTATTTAGTTAAATAATTGAATTTGTCCGAAGAGATATTTGTGTTTTTTAATGCTCTTGCTTTGTTAAAAAAAAAAATTTAGTTGGATTTGATTCCACATTTGTTCTTTTTACTTTTTTTTATTAGTAATGTGATTGCGTATGTATGAAATGAATGAGTTTTGATGATCTATCAGTAAAATATAATAACACTAATTATTATATTAATTAGTATTATTCATTATTCATCCGTTACCGTGTTATTAAATTAATTATCAGATGAGAATAGGATAGGAAAAGGTCAATTCTTAATTAGTAAGGGTATGATATGGATAAGATTAATTCTTATTGGGTATGATTATTAAAATGCTTTCAACTCTACCCATATCATAGCCATTGATACCCCTACTTGTGTATACTACTGTATATTGATATGTGACGCAGTACGTCTGAAAGTATGAGAAGAGAATTGTTATTTTATAAAAAAAAATAGTTGAATTTTAAGACTTCTAAGAGAAAAGCTAAATCATCAAATATATTTTATTTTCAATCATTGGTACTATTAAATATTGTCAAATTTAATTGTATGAATGAGAACAATTTAATTTTTTACTAATAAATATTAATTAATGTGTCGGATGTGACTAATTCAACGTATTAAATTAATTCTTATTACGTGATTATATATTAATTTGTATTTTTTTTTTAGTGTTGCATTGTATTTGATATCATTGTTTTGGTTTAAAAATTAAAAATTCCTCTCATCTTTTTTTTTTTTTTTTAAACGAAGCTCGAAATTTAGTTCTAATATAAAATAAAAAGGTTGAAAAAGAACTTTGCATAGTCATTTTCAATTGGGGAGAGATGGGGACTGCATATTTTTAGAACTATTTGTCTCAAAGCTCAAAATTCATTTAGTTTTTTTCAAAAAGTTACTTGTGCACTGATTGAACGGTCTGAATGGTATACATTAAATGGTGGAGTAAATTTCTTACTCCACAATATTTAAGCTGTCAAACTAGAAGTAAAATAGAAGTAGTAAGATGGAATAAAATGTGAGTTAATACGAAGTTACTTCATCTCTTTGACGGATTAACTTACTCCACCCGCCTGTAGGGCCCAATGTCATAAGTGAGTTTTATTTTTCCAATATCTTATTAATTAAGCAAGACAGATTAATTAATTTAAATTATGACTTAAGCTGTCAAACAATTTGTAAAATATAAAGATTAAGATAGAGTAATTAAGCAACTTGATCCTCCTTAAATTTAAATAGCAATCAAACATGATCTAAAATGAAAATCGGAAAGCAACGACAGAAATTGTTGGCGTGCCTCTACTTCTGAGGTGTCGACATCGATCATTGGCTTGATTACAAGATTGGAATAATATTTGCGAAGGTAAAAAATAACTATCCATGATGGTACATCAATAGAAAAGTATTATTTCTGAACGTGTCGGTATTACCGACAGGAGTATCTGCGACAATACCCTCGCAGATTCCCTTGGAAATATTGTTATTATTATTATTATTATTATTATTATTATTATTATTATTATTATATATATATATATATGAGGAGGGATCCAATTACACCTTTTTTGGTGACACATCATGACACCGTTTTTTATATAGGTCAATTTTGCGATTTCAAAATCCAAACAGCCGATCCGAACCGTTCAACATGATCACCATATTAAAATGTGCTTGGAGATCAAATTTTACATTTTTTTGAATTTTTTTACTATTTATTAAGATGGTTACAAAATCGCTGTTTTTTAATGGTCTGAAAACAACGATTTTTGTAACCATCTTAATAAATAGCAAAAAAATTCAAAAAAATGTAAAATTTGATTTCCAAGCACATTTTAATATATCCATCATGTTGAACAGTTTAAATCGACTATTTGGACTTTAAAAATGGTAGGTGTCAAAGTGTGTCACCAAAAAAGGTGTAATTGGATCCCTCCTCTATATATATATAGGAAAATGCTAATATGAGCCGTGGAGTAAAACAAGTTTTTACTCCACGCAAAAAAATTTCCATTTTGAAAATCCAAACAACCGATCCGAACCGCTCAACATGATCTCCATATTGAAATGTGCTTGGAGACCAAATTTTACATTTTTTGGAATTTTTTTACTATTTATTAAGCCACTTTGAAAATCGCTGATCCACTGGTCCAGAATTTTTTACTTTTTTTACTGTTCACCCGGATCAGCGATTTTCAAAGTGGCTTAATAAATAGTAAAAACATTTCAAAAAAATATAAAATTTGGTCTCCAAGCACATTTCAATATGGAGATCATGTTAAGCGGTTCGAATCGGTTGTCAGTCGATCTGAATCGTTCAAGTTGATCTACATATTGAAATCTGCTTGGAGACCAAATTTTTTATTTTTTTGGAATTTTTTTACTATTTATTAAGCCACTTTGAAAATTGCTGATCCGGGTGAACAGTAAAAACAATGCTTTCAAATTCTGGACCACCGGATCAGCAATTTTCAAAGTGGCTTAATAAATAGTAAAAAAATTCCAAAAAATGTAAAATTTGGTCTCCAAGCAGATTTCAATATGTAGACCAGCTTGAACGGTTCGGATCGACCGTTTGGACTTTGAAAATCCGATTTTGAGTTGGAAGCATATCGGCCCATATGCTACTAAAAGCATATTAGCCTATCTCTCTCTCTCTCTATATATATAAAATTGTACACTTGTACGTTTGAAATCAAGGTTACGTCTAACAGACCACTAATGAAATTAACTAAACCCCATATTTATTTATTACTATTTACCTCAATAACACAAAAATAAATAAATTATACATTGACTTGAGAAGAGATAGGTATACATGCATGGCCGGACTCTTACCTCGGAGTTACTATTCACAAATTTATTTAATCTTAGTTGTAAAAGGGTAAAAAATGATATACAGTGATATATATATATATATATATATATATATATATATATATGAGGAGGGATCCAATTACACCCTTTTTTATAGGTCAATTTTGCGATTTTAAAATCCAAACAGTCGATCCAAACCGTTCAACATGATCACCATATTAAAATGTGATTGGAGATCAAATTTTACATTTTTTTGAATTTTTTTACTATTTATTCGAATGGTTACAAAATCGTTATTTTTCAATGGTCTGAAAACAACGATTTTGTAACCATCTTAATAAATAGTAAAACAATTCAAAAAAATGTAAAATTTGATCTCCAAGCACATTTTAATATATCCATCATGTTGAATGGTTTGGATCGACTATTTGGACTTTGAAAATAGTAGGTGTCAAAGTGTGTTAAAAAAAAGTGTAATCCGATCCCTCCTCTATATATGTGTGTGTGTGTGTGTCTTGACCCCTAATTATATATACAGTCATGATCTGCGCATGCCATACCACTAAAACACATATGCCCATACTCCCACCACCCAAACACACAAAAACAGTACACATCAAGTCTCATGACATTTGTGATTCCACATCCATGTTATTACAATCGTTGCTGGGTTATCTCATCTGGTTCAGCGAAAGAGAGCTTGAAAATAGAAATCAATAAAAAAATATATATATGATATATAAGAGATAGATATCAAAGATGCCATTTGCAAATAAAGGCCCCCATGCTTGCCAAAGTTAATTGCCTCCCTCTAGCATATGTCACTCTCATCGTTTCTAGCCATGCAGATGCACTTCACATTTATTGGTGCATATACACAACATATATGAAAATTTTACTTTATCTCTTTTCTTTTTTTGTTGAAAAACTTAGCAGCGGCTGCCAAGATTGATTATATTGATAATTAAAAGAGTTCGTACATCTTAGTTGTTACACATAATCCATCTATCGTTATTACATCAATTAAAAACAACAACTTCTATGACCAAAAGAATTACATTTCCAAACTGATCCAACAGAAATTTTTAACAGCGATGCCCTCAACAAAAAAAAAATTACTTTATCTCTCTCTCTCTCTCTCTCTCCCCCCTTCACTCTCTAAGGGGTGCAGCTTCTCTACAATAATTCCTCTACAATACAACCATGTACTGGATTTGGTTAATTATGCTAGTTGTATATATCAAATTGTTTTCGGCATTAAATTGCTACTAATTAGTAGTGTTAAGGATATTTAACATGAATGATGTAGGAGTAGGACTATTTTTTTTTCTTCACCTAAGGAATATATAATTTAACATTCCTAACAAGTAAGATTCTAATTTCTATCCCTTGGTAGCTCCTACCAAGGTTTTAAAAAAAAAGAAAAAAAAAAGTAAGATTCTAGGTTGAGAACCCTAGCTAGCTATAGCTCGAAGTAAGAAGGGAGGTGGAATTATAGCAAGGAATAGTGCATGTCCTTGTCAGTACAAAAAGGCTGAGAAGAGATGCTTTGAAAGTGAATGGTTATAACTTGGATATTATTTTAACATAGCTTGGTTTGGATCTTACGGTCTAGAGTAGAACTAGGGTGTGATGTGCTCACCAAACTCTTCAGTGAGCACAACTCTACATAAACTATCGGATTCATTTCAAACGAGATGAATCCAACCGTTGAAACCGATGTACTTTACGAGTGATACGCGTACATGCAAAATTTTGAATTTTTTGAATTCATTTATTCTCAAGTCAAGTGGTCAAAATTGAGAATTTTTTGAATGCATTAATTAAAACAACTTCATTTTGGATCATTCATTTTTCATCAATTTTGACCACTTGACTTGAGACTAAATGAATTCAAAAAATTCAAAATTTTGCATGTACACGCATCACTCGTAAAATACATCAGTTTCAACGGTTGGATTCATCTCGTTTGAAGTGAATCCGATAATTTATATAGAGTTGTGCTCACCAAAAAATTTGGTGAACACATCACACCCTAGTTCTACTCTACGGTCTAATATTGATGAACGGAGCACTACCTCAACTCATACCAGTTCTGCCACGCGTACGTACGGTACCAATAATTGTACCAACGTACAAGTGCAATAGCTAACGTTTATATATATATAGGTGCGGTCAAGGCACAAGCTAGCTAGCTAGCTCAGGCTTGGTTATCATATATATATATATATATATATATGTAGACTCAAATTTGACAGTGGTGGTGTCGTTAGTGTGTCGGGTCAGAATATATATATACCTTGAAAGACTTAGGAGTACAAACTTGCTATAATACCTTGACTCAAAAGAGTATGGGAATTTGAAACGTAATTATAGCATTCATCATTGATATATGTTCGCATTTGTTATCATAATCCCAATATGATGTCGTAACTACGATACATGACGTGAGTCGTGGTGCCATTACAACTATTGAAGTAGAGACTTACTGCATGCACTGATCGATACGGTATGTGACAAAGGAGCTACAAAAATGCCAAAATTGAACAGGATATAATAAGATTTAGTGTGTTACCAAATCAAATCATAGTAATAAGAGCAGCATTACAAAAATAATCAAGTATAATAAAGTTATATAATATCCCACCACAAAAAAAAAAAAATGTGAGTGAGTTAGGATAGAAGAGTATAGGATGTATATGAAGCACCACAGAAGATCAATGGAGGATTGGAGGTTGAGGTGATAATTTTGAAAGATAATGTGTGGGTCAAAAGACTGGAAAACTAAAAAGAGTTTATTAGGTTCTATGGTGGAGGCTGACGTTTTGCTTTCAGTGTCAGGGAAAAGGAGAGGAAAAAAGTGGGAAAAAGTAGAAAAAAGTGGAGATGAAAAGGCTGCACTGCACTAGTAACTAGTTTTATTTATTTACTTTGACATTTCACTATCTCAATCTCTCAGAATTCTGAAAGAGAGGGGAAAAAAAAAAAAATCACTCTTTGGTCATCACTCATCATGCAATCTCAGGGGACAGAGTACACTGTCTCATTTTACACACTCTCAAATCCATCCAGCTTCTATGTGGCGCTCACCGTGTGTATGTTCAAACAGTCAATTCAAATTGTTAAAAATAATTTTTATATTAAAATGTATTTACATACCAAATCTTTGTTATATTTTGTTTACTATCTTTTAGATACGTAGAAAATCACTACTTTCGGATGGTCCAAAACTTTTATATCAATAATTTTCTATATATCTAAAAAAATAGTAAAAAAAACTTCTCAAAAATGTAATATTTAATCTCCAAGTAATATGAACATATGGAGATCGTGTTTAACTGTTCGAATCTAATATTTTATTTTAAAAATAGAAATATAAATTTATAACACGAGGAAGATCATAATATGCATATTACCATAATCTTACTCATTTTGAAAGTGTTGGTTAAGTAGATAGCGTGTGAACTGAACCACTAAAAATTTCCATGCATGGGCCTGTTATATATAGTGATACATATTCTGTGAATAAAGCTGCTGCTGGGGGCCCACCAATTCATTAAATGCTGGTGGTCGTGGAGATGCCATGACTACTCAAAACAGCATTTCTCAAAATTTCACAATATATAAATACAATTTATATATGATGAGAGTTATTTTCTAAAGGAGGGTTCAAATGCCTCTATTTCTTTGTCTCTGCTGTGTCTTTATTTTTAAAAACTTTAATAACACAAAATTTAAAATTTAAAAGTCAAAATAAAACCGTTAGATATGATCTACATCATTTTATCTATGTACATGTAAAAAATTATATCATTTTAATTTTGTTTGGTTCTCATCAAGAGCTTACAAAAAATGTACTCATGTGGATAATTTCTAGACGTTAAATTTTTCAACTTATTGATTCACATAAAAATAAAATTGAAATGTGATAATTTTTTATGAGCACATAGAGAAAATAACATGGATCACATTCAACAGTTTTTATTTTGACTTTTAAGTTGCAAATTTTGAGTTATTAAAGTTTTAAAAAATAAAAATACAGTGAGTGAAAGCACAAAAAATAAAGGCATTTGAAACCTCTCATTTTATAATAAGCAGACCACTCATTGGTAACTATCAAACTTTGTTTCTTTCTTGTAATGTACGGATCATCACTTTCTTTATAGTTTCTATTACCTAAAATCTGCAAAAGCGAGTGTTTTAATGGAACTACTCAATGGATTGATTTGTCACATCCAAACAACCACCTGACCTAGCTACTTATTCATACATATATATATATATATATATATATATATATATATATATATATATATATATATATATATATATATATATATATATATATATAGAGTAGAACTAGGGTGCTCCTAAGCTCATCAAGCCCTTCCGTGAGCACGACTCTAAAACTTATCGAATTGACTTCAAACGACATTTTCAAACCGTTAGATGTTCAATCTATATTAAAATGTGGTTGGAGACCAAATTTTACATTTTTTGGAATTTTTTTACTATTTATTAAGATGGTTTGAAAATCGCTGTTTTTATTAAAATTCTGCACCATTGGAAAACAGCGATTTTCAAACCATCTTAATAAATAGTAAAAAAATTCCAAAAAATGTAAAATTTGGTCTCCAAGCACATTTTAATATAGATTGAACATCTAACGGTTTAGAAATGTCGTTTGAAGTCAATTCGATAGGTTTTAGAGTCGTGCTCACGGAAGGGCTTGGTGAGCGCACCCTAGTTCTACTCCATATATATATATAGCAGTCAAGAAAGCAACGTTTGTAATTTGATAATTATGTCAGCCATGCATTATATATTATTCTCATATATGTTTGAATAAGGACATATATTCTCATATATGTTTGAATAAAGACATATATATATAATTTTGATTCTTATCGCATGTTGAAAAAAAAAAAGTTTGCAATTTCAAATTGTTGAAATTTGGACATAAATGCATGTATGTGGCGAGCAGCTTTCGTAGGTATTTGATTCGATTTTTAGAGAGTCGGATTAATATCGAAGTGAGTAGCTATAACAAATCGGCTCTGAAAATATATATTATTAACTGAGTGTGCATTAATTATAACTCATCAGGGCCCTAATGTGTTCGTTTTCACGTGGTATCTCCATTTCATTATTAAGCACGTTGGGTGTCTGATCCGCCAACGGCTACGATTGAAAAATTAATTTTTGGATTTAATCTCTGCTCTCCAATCACATAATCTATTTTTTTTTATTAAATATATCTATTTTATGTGTAGAAAATTAAATTTAGCTACAAACATACTAGTCACAAATACCGCCACACGATGCGTTATAATTAAAATTAAAGAGACTCTAAAATTTAGCGATATAATTCTCCGTTTCCTTATTTCTCCCTCTCCAATTGAAATTTTATATACGGCGGATAACAATGCAAATCAATTTTTTGTTCACTTCCTTATTTCTATACATATTACTGTGATAAATCTAGAATATATTTCTAATTTTGTTTTTTTTATGAAAATTTGTCATTTTATATGAGAATTTATTTTTGTTATCTTATCATATATTCAGTTGCAACGCACAGGCACGATACTAGTATATATATAAATGGGCTAACTTGCTTTGAAAATTAAATATGGTGTTTTACTTCCCGCTCATTTTTTTATTTTCAAAGTTCAAATAGTCGATTTGAACCTTCCAACATATACTTCATATTAAAATGTGATTGGAGACCAAATTTTACATTTTTTGGAAAGTTTTTACTATTTTTTCAGAATTTGTGAAAATCACAACTTTTCATTAAATAAAAAAATAATAAAAAATTCAGCAAAACAATGATTTTCAAAAATTCTGAATTTTTTTTTTTTTCCAAAAATGTGTAAAATTTGGTCTCCAAGCACATTTTAATATGTAGATCATGTTAGAAGTTTCGAATCAACTATTTGAACTTTGAAAATGAAGATATGAGCTGGAAGTAAAACACCATCTTTAATTCTCAAAGCAAGTTAGCCCAATTCTATCTCTCTCTCTCTTTATATATATATGATCATTTTTTAACATGGGTGGAATTTTAAATTTTACTTTGAGGGTGAAAAGTAAAATACATAATGTGTGGTAGCTGAAATTTGAATTCAAATTTTTTACCACTATATACGAAATAAAATTATAACCGCCAAGTTACACTACAAGTATACATTAAGCATTTTATGAGAGAGTTTTCACTGATTTTTAGATTGTACATAAGTACATTCCACACACATGCAGCTGTGTTATCTGTCAAAAAAAAAAAAAAATCTTGAACGTGATTTAACTAATTAATTAATGATCCGAACATTACATTTAACATTTCAAACAAATTGATTAAAAAACATGATATAAAATTAACATTGCAATTTGTGCATCAATTTTTATTTATAGATGGTCATGATATAAATTAAATACCACCGGAGCAGAATAGAACCAGATCATGAGAGGTACTACTAGCGGTTGGCAAAATAATGATTTCGATATTTCAAAAAGCAAAATCATATAATTTTAGAATATGTGCTGGCCAATGGGGCCCAGTTACATCGGTCGTAGTCAGATCTATGCAATGTGCTGGAACTGCATGCTGCTTGTGTTCTATTTTTTCAAAGTCAAGACAAACTTTGACAAGTAAACATTGCCCAACAAAGGCACGTGATTTTCATGCTAATTAAAGAATGCAACTTCTTGGAAATTGCATAGTTAATTATATAATTTTTGGTGTATATATATATACGGGCGTACATATCACGAGAGAAGGTTTTGAGGAATTATATATTGACTTGATAAATATATGCAACTTGAAAAGAAATAACACTCAATACCTAATTAGTTTGTACAACTTGAAAATAAATAACACAGTACCTAATTAAGTTTTTACAACTTGAAAAGAAATAACACGTACATAATTAATACCTAACACTCTACAACATGAGAAGAAATCAAGAAATAAAATAACACACAATACCTAAGATCCTACGTACAAGCACGTAGCCGTTAAAATAGCCGTTAGATATGTTTAAGATATGTGCCAGTTTAAAATTGTACAATCCATATAAATTGCTTTACTATTTGTAAGTATTTTTCTAAGAAACGAACAATACATCTTTATATGTTGTGTCGTGAGTTGATACTTCTATGCAATAAAGGGCACGAATGATTATACGATACAGATACAAATAATTATACGTATATGTATATTTCGAAAATGCAAATGTTTATTTAGCAAGGTATATATATACTTTGTAATTTAAAACTTATTATAATTTTGTTTGTAATAGAGCCTAAAATGAGAAAGTGAAAGAAACGTGCTCAGCATGCGGAAGCTAGCTAGAAAGATATCACAAGAGCAAGCGTAAATGAATACCAAAAAAAAGTTGATGCATTTTAGTTTTTTTTTACAATATTTGTATATATTTATAGATATTAATATCGAAAACATTTACACTATAATAAATTTGATGCATTTTATAAAATTTAAACAAGTTTTATTTATAAATTTAAATTATATCCTCATGTTATTAATATTATCTTCGTATTCATATTCGATTTGACCACGCTACAGGTCCGTAACTGATTCGTTTTGGCCCTTAAATGTTGCACCATCACGTACGCAATGCCACATGTTGCACTTTGTAGGGATATCCCCAAGATCTTCTACCACTTATCTTGTGTATACTTTGGTGTTACTTTGTGTGTGCATCCTTAGATCAGACTCATTTTGTGCGGATGTGAGTTGGAACTTGGAAATGGCCTCGGCAGGTCAAATCTTGACTCCCATCCATAATCCATTGCATTGCATCAGGAGTTCAGGACCCACAAACAGAGGTCTATACTTCCAACTCTGTACCACCACTGTTCGATCGGGTATATTACTATATTTCATTTTAAAAAGGCTGCGTTAGATCGACAGATTCTGTAAATTCTCGATGCATGGATGTTGATATTATACATGCATCACACCCATTATTGATTTAGTAAAATTGGTCAATTTTTAAACACAAACACACATATATTCAGCGTTAAAGTCCAAATAAAACCTTTAAAATATTTCTTTCATTCCAAATAATAATATCAAAACACATATACTCCCGTGAAATGTGACTTGATCGGACAACCCACGGTTCGACCTGGATCGGCCCGGACTGTGCCCCAAACCCAGACCGGACTGGACCAAGGCTAGGGTCGGTCCTGCCACAGGTTTGGTTCGTTTTTTCCTCAGACCCGCCTAAATCCGAACCGTGTAGGCCCGTGGACCCGTCCCAGACCGGACTGGACCCTGACCCGCCTAACCCGGACCCAACCCGTACCCGCTAACCCGCTAACCGGATGACAAAAATTTTTTTTTAGCGGCTCCCAAGAATCCAAGAATCTCCTGCATAAGCACCATATCACTTATCCACTGCACTATCTAATATTTGTTGTCACAACTACTAGCTTTTGCATTTAACTTATACTTGAGTTGATTTTTTATATTTAATTTATATAATACAAGTGTTAAATTAATAAAATAATTAAAATAAAATAAATATAGTAGCTGTATCGTATCCAGTATTTTTGTACACTTTTTTTTTTACTATCTGATCGTTCATTTGTTTTACTCTATTTGAATGAATGAATTGGTGTTTTTTTTATTCCCATTATGCTTCCCATCTCTTCACTAATTTGTGGAGAGAAATTCCGATCGGACTATTTATTTATTTATCTTTCCACAAAAATATATTTTTCGCCGTCTCACTAATCCGAATCCATCTCTAGTACAAATGTGAAATTGCATATTTGCATGTATCGGTATTAGCTTGATTTTGAAGTTTTCAACATAACAATATACAAATGACAAATTTTGCAAGTCGATTTAATTTAGTACAATAAGATGTATATTAGGAAATATAAATACTTAATGCCCTTGAAATGTTATAATGTTATTAAGCTGACCCAACTATCATTTACAGTATTAAATATTCACTTTAAAAGATCATTTTTTTGTTAAGGCTCGCTTGATTAAGTGATTTTATTCAGATTACACTATTAATTATTAAAAAATAATGAAGAAAAAGTGAAAAAATAATTATTTCATTTAAATAATATTAAAAGGTTCAATAAGAAAACTCGTATTGATGTTAATGATGAAAATTAGATTGATATTAAACATTTCGAGAAAAATAAAATTACGCGTAATAGTTTTCTTGGTACAACCAAACAATCGTTTCTTAACATTGTTGTAATCATTCTCGCTCATTACTAAGATTATGATTTCTTTCATAAAAATTTATAAATTGTATAATTTCGTGACAATCAAACAACTCCTTAAAAGAAATAAATATGATGTTATTACTTGGTTCATGTTATTCCAATCTCAACTGTTAGTCTTTATTCGTGTATGAATAACTTAGTTGAGATTCGCGTATGAAATAGTTTAAACGGTTGGAATCGTAATAATAGCAAATTTATTTCATATTTAGATAAAAAAGAATACTCTGATTTCTAATTTCCATTGCTCCAACTTGTAATCTTAATTACTAATCGGAATTCAAATAATTTAATTCTAATTTTAAATTTAATTCTAGACCACCAAAATCTCAAACTTTAATTTTAGAACACATGTGTCTTTGTTATTTTAAAACATAAACACAATTAGTTATTCTTTTTTTAGCACTAAAATACTTTGAATTGATTTACTGATAACTTTATTTTAATATTGCATTATTAAACATCAAGCTAAGTCTCACCCTACAAATTTTCATTTAAAGAAGAGGAATGTTCAAATTAAATGCCTTCATTTTTTGTGTCTCCATTATACCTTCATTTTTAAAGTTTTAATAACATAAGATTTAAAACATGAATGTCAAAAGAAAATTATTAGGTATGATATATATAACTTTTTTCATGCACATGAAAAAGATTATGATATTTTGACTTTTTGTAATTGTTACAAAAATAAACTGATGTGAATACATAAATTCTGGACATTAATTTTTCAACTTATTAATTCGTACAAAAACAAAGTTGAAAAATGATAATTTTTTTATGTCCATTTAGATAAAATAATATAGGTCATTTCTAACGTGTTTTATATTAATCTACAAGTTCTAAAATCTTTGTTATTAGAAAATTAAAAAAAAACGGACCGGACCGTGGACCGTGCGAACCACGGGTTGAGCACGGATTTGGGTTGGCCGCAGAAAATCGGACCTGTGGAACCCGACCCGTTTAACCCATCAAACCCGTGGACCGGACGGGTTTGGACCGGACCATCTTCAAATCACTATAGAGGAGACCGTTGGGAACAGAAAAAATTGTGGGGGCTCTTCATGTCAAATTGCTCAAGGCGAAAATAATTATGTTTAATTGGTTGCTCGTGATTTATTATAGTAGCAGTGCGCCCACAACACAGATATAAATAAAAGAGATCAGATCATCATAGAGAGAGAGAAAAGAAAGGAGAGAGAGAGAGCAGAGAGCAGAGAGCAGAGAGGGGGGTATATATTTGGGGCCAAGTGTTGGTTCCGGCCCTCTGTAGTAGCCTCACAATTCACAAACAAAGAAAAGCAGAGATATAGATATAAAAAGAAAAAGAAAGGATAGGATAGAGTATAGAATAGAGAAGCAAAGATTTAGAGGGGAGCTAGGGGAGGAGATCTTAAATTTGAAAAATATAAAAGAGAGAAATAAACGGTAGGGATTGAATTAATGGAAGAGCAGCTCAATCCATTGGCTGTTACGCATCTCCTACAACACACACTAAGAAGCCTTTGTACCGCTGAGAGTTCACAATGGGTTTATGCTGTGTTTTGGAGGATCCTGCCAAGAAACTACCCCCCACCAAAGTTTATAAGCTCTTTTACTAGTAGTTAATATATAATATATAAATGGTTCATATAAAATATGTACCTTCTTGATCGAAATTAGTATTTTTTTTTTTTTGTAATTTTTGTTTTGTTCTATGTTTATAGGTGGGATCTCCAAGGAGGAGCTTTTGATAGAACCAGAGGAAACAGAAGGAACTGGTACTTTCTTTTTTTGTCTCTTCATTTCTAATGTTTGCTATGTATATTTATTATGAAGTCTTTTATAAATTATATATCTTCTTCTTTTTTATTAATAAATGTGCTCTTTTGCATATAGGATTTTGGCATGGGAAGACGGGTTTTGCAATTTCGCGGCATCGGCATGTGACCAGGGCTATGGAGAATGCGAGACGGGAGGTCTCCAGCCGGAGCTTTTCTTCAAGATGTCGCATGACATTTACAACTACGGCGAAGGGTTAGTACTTAGTACATTTCATTTCAATATGTTAGGAAATATATATGCTCCCAGCGCTATATACTTGTATCAGTGCAGCAACCATTTGCAATGTTATATATAGTTTTATAAAAAACGGTATAATAGACGAGATTGGTGGTTGTAGAAAATATAATAGTATGTTACCATTAGAGCACTAGTATATACAGGTACATATATTATATATATATATTATATATATATATAACACAATCAGTGTCTTTGTGAGGTACTTAATAATGTATTAATTTGTTAATTTTTTGGTTAGCATGATTGGGAAAGTGGCAGCTGATCACAGTCACAAATGGGTTTTGAAAGAGGTACAAGAGCAAGAAGCCAATCTTCTTTCCTCCTGGAACAACCCTGCTGATTCTGTATATGTCTCCTCTCTTTTATTTTCCAATTATTATTGCTTCCTTTTTCTCTGAGATATAATTATTACTACTACCTCCCTTTCTTTCTTTCATACTGTCTCTCTCTCTCTGGACACCAGTGACAGTGCCACATTATAATATCAGATATGGAGAGAGAGAGAGAGAGAGAGAGAGAGTGTGAACACTAAATTTACGCGGCATATATTTATCAGTTAATGGATATGTAACAATGATGGAGTTAAGATTTGCTCAATTAAATACACACCTTATATATACGGATCCGAATCTGTTGCGATCCTTGACAGGTGAATAGTATCATGCAATTTCTGCTTTTCTCAATCTAGCTGTCGAATTGTTTCGATATGTGTGCATAGAAAAAATTAACAGCTGGATTTGAAAAAGCAGAAATTTCAGAGTTACTGTTCACCTGTCAAGGATCGTAGCAAATTTATTTCCTATGTATACATCTTGCATAGAGTGAGGCTACGGTACTATGGATTAATTAATATTTTCATTTTTGAAAGTCTGAACAATCAATCTGAACCGTTTAATATGATCTCATATGAAAATGTACTTGTAGATCACATTTAATATTTTATCGAATTTTTTTTAATTAGTACAAAATTATTATTTTTAAAAGATCTAGAATCAATCTGAACCATTTAATATTTTATTTTTCAAAGTCCGGACAATCAATCTGAACCGTTTAGATCTCATATGAAAATGTACTTGTAGATCAAATTTTATATTTTTTTTAGAATTCTTTTAAATTGGTACAAAATCATTACCTCAAGCAATTTTCTACGTATCATATGCGCTATGCATGATTTTCAATTGTTATTATTATTTTTAAAGATCATAAGTTTAATTATTAATAAATTGTTATGGTACAACCTTTTTTTCTTTTTCAGCAACCAAGGACATGGGAGGCTCAGTTTCAGTCCGGTATCAAGGTCCACAGATAGTACCACTCTTTTTAGTACTATGTTTTTCTTTTCCTTTTTTTTTTATTTCCTTTGCAATCACATCCTTTAAACAGCTGACTTGCTTTGTTTTGATTCTCTCTGTTTTTCTGGCAGACTATTGCTCTCATAGCAGTGAGGGAAGGTGTGGTACAATTAGGATCCATGAAAAAGGTCTCTCTCTCTCTCTCTTTTCATTTTCTCCTCATACCAAACCAAACTTCATTCACATCTCATCAACTGGTCTCATTTAATTCATCATCAAATATTCTCATTACCTCATCATGCATGCATTTCTCTCTGTGCAATCATGCGCGTGATCAACGACATATATGCTTCTTCTTCTTCTCTCTTTTTTTTTTTTTTTTTCTTGTGACACGTTTTGTTAAGTGTTATTAGGGCGGCAAACGATTCAAATCAAATCAAACTTATTCTAGTTTGAGTTTGAGTCTGATTAAGATTCGAACCGGACTGATTTGATTTGTTTCAGAACTAACTTCAATCGAACAAATTAATCGCGAATTTTTTTTCAAATCGAAGTCAATCGAAACACGAACTACAAGTTTTTTTGGCAGCCCTACCGCCCTTAGTTATTTTTTTGAAAATTGGATAGCTTAAACTAAGCATTGCATTGGATTGGCTATTTTTGTGAGTTGAATAGCTTTGTATTTTTAGGGATTTTGATGTTTTTATAATTTGGTTTTGTAAATAACCTTTTTTAGTATCAATATATCTATTGCTACCAACCATAAAAAAAAAAAAAAAAACATTGCATTAGATCTTATTTGATCATATCAGGTATTTATCTGTACCTATTTGAAATAAAATCTTGATTTTGCACTGAACCACTAGCGTTGCTCTAATTTGAATGGTACATGTTAATTTGAGATTTTAACTTAAATAGTTCGCGAACCAATTTAGAATGAACTATATCCAATTTGAGTTTGAACTTGAATAAGATTCGAACCGAACTAGTTTGATTTGTTTCAGAACAAACTTCAATCAAACGAGCTAATTGCGAATTTTTTTCGAATCGAAGTCCATCGAATCACAAAATACGAGCTTTTTTTTGGCAGCCCAAGGTGTTATAATCATAAACTCCTTTTTAGAGTAGGTAGAAATTAGTCCCCCAGTTGAGATCATGCAAATTCATTCTCCATTTCTCCTTTTACAAATTTTTAATTTCCCCAATTTTAAAACTTTTATTCGCTGTTGCGCCAGTGTTTGAACCTGACACCAAACGTGACAGATACCACCTCATACCTTACTATGTTAAATTGAAATCAGATTTAATAGCATGCATATTATAATAATTTTTTGTTCCATAAAACATAATTCCCATAATATATATATATAGGTTGTGGAGGATTTGAGTTACGTGGTTCTACTTCGCCGTAAATTCAGTTACCTTGAGAGCATTCCGGGAGTGCTTTTGCCGCACCCGTCTTCCTCGGCATTCCCGGCATGCGCAAGCGGACCTGAATCTTGGCCGGTGGGCCCGGCAGGTCTAGTCCCGCCCATGGAGTTGTACGATCCATTTAACAACCCGGTTCGCATCATGCCTTCAATGAGTAGCTTGGAAGCACTTCTCTCTAAACTCCCGTCTGTGGGGCCATCACCGACAGGCTCCTCATCATCTCAGGGACAGTACGACATCCCAGTGTTCGTACCGGGACAGAGATCAGTACCAGTGGTGGCGAAGGAGGAGATAGAGGATGAATATGGACATGAAAGGGTGGTAA